>JAJTTP010000026.1:0-471110 GCA_023313575.1 Eutypella sp. D-1
TTATTAATCCCCGGAGATACGGCTTACGTAATTAATTATATTTAGCTTTTTATTTTAAATAAAGCTTAATAAGCCGTATTATAATATAGCTTAATTTATATTAATTATACGTTATATTTTATATAAAATAAATTATATTTATTTAATAGCTTTTAACTGTTTTTCTTATAATATATTTATTACGTTTATAAATTAAAGATAATATGCGGGAAAATCGTAAATTAGCAAAAAAAAAAAAGTCGATTTTTTAATTACAAAACGGGGGTGCCCTGGCCTTATATATACCCTGCCGATCCCCGGAGATACGGCTTACGTGATCGCTTATGTCCGATTTCCCGTTTTATAATACCCCTATTCTAGGTAAGGCTTAACAGGCCGTGATAGTATCCTGTTTATACTTGAGCAATCAACTGACCGGACTGTTATGTTACTTCCTTCGCCTATCTCTTCCCTTGCATCCTGATCACGCACCGTTGGTCCCAACCTTCTCAAGATATTGGCTTGCTACGTCGATAACGGCAGTCTCGAAGGTCCTCAACTTCCTACCTAGCAACTTCTCGGTCTCACTCGAGTCATAGTTAACAGGTATCGGAGTTATTTTGCCTTCTTTGAATATGCCCGCAGCAACAGCCTCGGGGAAGGCCTTCTTAAGGTGGTCGAAGATTGTGCTGTAATCCACCTTGGTCGTAATCCCAAAGTCTTTAGGTCCCGTCTCGTGGTCCAAAAAAGCTACCTTCAAATGGACATCGGCCACGTCATCGATATGAGCAAAGCCGTCATGTACAGGAAAAGGCGGCTCGCTACCCATCATTGCCATCATGAGAAAGTTGTTGGAGCTGTTTTGAGTTTGCATCATTGCGGCATCGAGCATAAGCTCATGACGGCCGAACACGTAGCCAGGCACGACATGAGAGATGGTGAAGTGGGCCTGGTGAATCTTGGCAAATTCGTCGGAATTGTGGAGTTCGGTGAGTTTTGCGAAGACGTACGCTTCGAAGACATGGTCGAACTTCGATGGAATTGGGCCCGGCAAAGGGAGGCGAGCAGATGCAGAGACGGGCGTTTCCGATGGAGGCCCGGGGGGCAAATTGGAAACAATCGATGAGGTGATTACCACACGCTTCACACTAGGCACTTTAAGTGCGGAAGCCAATAGACCCTCGGACATCTTGAGGGTGGGCTGAAACACCTCGGTAGTTGGGTCATAGGCCGGGTTTGGCACAGGGGAACCGGCATGAATGACATGTGTAACGCCTTCCATTGCGGCATCGAAGGCGCCGTCAGCGTTCAGGTCAGGAATGACGAAAGAGGATAGGCGGTCTTCGGCAAGAGTTAATTTTTGAATCGCGGGGTTTGAGGAAACGGCCAGGGCTTTCTCCTCGGACCGTGCAGTATACCGAACTGTATGACCAGCTTCCAGGGCGGCCAGCAGGACACGGAAACCGATCAATCCGGTGGCTCCGGTAATGAGAATCACCGCCATCACGTTGAACCGTGCGAGGGAAAGAGTTGAGATCTTTATTCGCGTTGTAGTTAACAGATACGTATTGATGCGCAGAGATTTAAAACAGCTTCCTGGACGGATTTCTTGATTGTGTTTGCTGATGACAGAGTGCTGGAGGAGGGGAGGGAATGGGGCCTTATTTCCTTACGCAGGTAACTTTCTGTATCTGTCTTCCCCTTCAGTCAGCTGCAGTCGTCCTGAATTGATGATAGGAAGAAGATAGTGGGCCGACGCAGTCGATTGACAAGAACCTTCCCATAGGATAATGGAGGAAACCAACCATTGAAAGATTCTCGGAGTCTCGGCCTTCGTGAGCAGGATCGCGATCCCTTACATATGCAATTAAGTGGCGGGTGGGAAATGGCCGTCGGGGCCATGTAAATAATGTGTCGCACAGCAGGTGAAAGGGCGCTATGGCTTGAGCTGTCGCTTACTATGTTACTAACTAGGACGTTCGAAATGCTACATCGACCCCCTCTGCATAAAAGTTACGGAGTTTGATTGGCTAAAGCTGGCTACTACTCCCATTCACATTTATCCCTCTTGCAGTTGTATGGCATAAGAGAAGTCTTGGCTAGCGAGAATTTAGACTTGGGGCAGGATCTCTATATACTATGCAACGGAGCTACATTATGGCGTCGATGCCCTGACCAGCTGCGTAAGGCTATGCTGTAGCTGATGTTCAAAATACCACATTCTCCAACGGATGAAAAACTGCCGGTAATAATCCAGTATAAGGTAGTGCCTGAGACGAGTTAAGCGAAATGTTAAAAGGCGGGACATAGTAAGGGGTTACATGGAAAGGGGTCTCCACCTACCAGATAAAATTACCTACATAGTAGGCGTTTAATGTAATGGTGTATTAGATATGCGGTTGGATTAAGGTCGCAACTAATAGTAGCCCGATCTATATTTCACCTTGCTTTTATGCTTCCTCCATCTAAACTAATGCGTGACGACGCCAGCAGGTCCGGCCGGCTGACCTAGATACTCGGACCTACCTAATGCAGTCACACGGAAGCGGAAGCAAGGATGCCCGGCAATGTTGCATGTGCGATTACAAGTAAGCGGCGGCCGATAGGCTTCGTACTGGAATATTGCAGAAGTGAGGACATGTTAAGCCCTTTGAGCCAGCAGTACGTCGTATTGATGCAACTCTTAATAGGTTACTAACTTCAGGGGTAGGTCCTAGGATACGTAAACACCACCCCCTTAAACCTGTCGCAGTAAGACTGCACGATGCGACAACCCCACCTGGGCCACCGACCCACTTGGGCCAGCCCCTTACCTGGGACACTCTTAATAAAGCTAAATAAATCAATGAAGCGTAATAATTAATATTCATGATAATTACAGCTTAGTAATGACCATATCCATTTCGGTTTGCTTTGTCACCCAGCTGCCATGAATCTTCCATTCGTGCTTAGGCGGCGGCAATGCTAATGTTGCATCAAAATGCCTCCAAAACTCAACGACGACCTTACATACGATCATCATTGCGATGTTTTTACCGATGCAAGTATGTGTGCCAGCGCCGAACTAGCGATAAAAAGTTAGA
Source organism: Eutypella sp. D-1 (assembly GCA_023313575.1). Taxonomy (NCBI): domain Eukaryota; kingdom Fungi; phylum Ascomycota; class Sordariomycetes; order Xylariales; family Diatrypaceae; genus Eutypella; species Eutypella sp. D-1. The sequence continues at coordinate 3,063 of JAJTTP010000026.1, forward strand.
TCCGTTATCGCTACTCGCATATTAGGATAAATACAAGATAAGATAGAGGATATGGGGACTGACGAGATGGGAGGACTTACTGAGAATAGACATTGGTTCATCCGCACCCTTTCCGCATCACTCGCTTCGAGCCATCGTTCGGGCCGAAATTTGTCAGTATCTTGCCCAAAAACTCCGTCACGATGCAAAACCCAAGCATTAACACCCACGATAACACCACCGGGAACATAGTAGCCTTCAATAGTGACCCCTCCAGGTGGTGCTTTGCGTTCAAGAATTGTACCCGTGTTTGGGTGTATTCGGAGTGTCTCTTGAATGACAGCATTGCTACAGGATCCATTGTTAGTTTTTGATGTCACCGTCCTATTTTCAGCAAACACTATGCTATAGCGGCATGATATATAAGCAGACGTGAATACTTACAGGTAGGGAAGTTTCGAAATTTCAGAAAATGGTGCTACGCTGGAGGGGGGGAAGTCGTTGCTGACGAGCTGTATTTCATCACGGAGCTTGCCCAAAACGCGCCTATTGCAACAAAGATAATACCAAATTGCACGGAGAGTGATAGCTAGTACGTCATGCCCTGCTGTGCTAGTGCCAAGATCAGTTATTCGTTAATATTCGTGGCTGAATAGTAGACATACAGATTGATGAAGATAGCGGCTGTAACATCTCTAATCGAGACCTTGTCGGGATGCTTGTAGTGAACGTCCAGGAGCTTGCCTAGCATGTCTGTTTGAGGAGGCGAGAGTTCGGTCCTAAACCTGGCTTCCCTAAGAGTATACTACCATGAGGGAATAAGTAATTAGTCTCTTGATGAAGAATACAGCAGTATTAACTCACTTTTAGAATTGGCTCCGACTCTTCCGCTTTAACGCGTGATCTCAAATATTTTAACAGGCGTTGAAGTACAGGTGCTTGTGTGAACTGTGCCTTAGTTAGCCAGTGTAACTACCTTGGGAATCAAATAAGACAAACCAAGCCAACTATGTAAAAGATCTTATCGGACGCTTCGATAAAACCATTCACATCTTGTCCACTTTCAAGTAGCCCCAGAGTTTTTGAGACATTCATGTTTGCAAGACAATCGAACGCAAGTAGATGCAGCCACAGTGACATGTTAATCTTGGTTGACCCGGCTTTAGTCCTATCCGCAAGCTGCGTCATGAATAGAGTGATACAATGGTTGATTTTAGTCTCAAGCCCGGCAACAGAAGATTTGGTGTAAAGCCCGCCAATATTGCGCCTCAACATCGCATGACGAGAAACGTCCCTTAGTGAGAACAGATTCTCCAAGGGCACATCGCGGTAGATAGGTGCACCAACTTCGTAGAAGTCGGACTAAGCATACCGTCAGTCCGTTAGAATGACAAGATAACTCGAGTTAGGCGGAAACGGACCATACCTTGGAGAATAAGTCTCTTGAATTGTAGACAACTTGGAAAGCTTCTGGGCTGGCAAATGAAATGTGATTTGGGCCTATCCTAACGACTGGGCCATATTTCTTATGAGCCGTTATATTCCAACCGGGCATGTCTTCGTAATAAATTGCCGCAATTTTCCAGAGATTAGTAAAGCTTGCTACGAATGGGCCAGGAATGACAGCCAAGTGTCTTTTCTGGCGAGTGCATATGAGCTGGATGTAGGATGCCAGTGCAATCATGCATACGCAAAACAGAAGATAGGACATTGTAATAGTGAGATATCGCGTTTAGAAGACCGAGTATTATTGCGAGCTTGAATTCTGCAGGAGGAAGATTCCTTGTCTAAAGAAGTAAGGAAATAAATTCTAAATACAGGACGGAGCTGCACTCCTATATATCTAGGGTGAGCCCTGGATTGATCCCCCTAAATAGGGGTCCTGATTAGATTACCCACCAGGGCGCGGCTGATCGTAACATGAGATAATACGAAGTTTGACAATAGCAGGTACAGATTGACATATGTTAGATTTGGGGAAATACTTAGTACTTGGCCCCTCCACACTTCCAGATATTACAGATAGAATCAGTATTTCTTTTCTCAAAGTACTAGGAACAGTATCAACGTACCATTGCAGTTGGCTAAGCCTGCTTACCCCTCCTTCGGTAAGTGAGCCCAACCGATGAAATTTGCCCTGGGCCGGAGAATGGCCTTGGTGAATCACGCATAGTAATCTAGGCAGTGTAAGTGACAGGCGTGGGGTTCTAGATCTGACTCAATTGGTACATTGTACAATCCTCCGCTAGGCAGATGCTATTGTACAGTATTAGGTACTGCGGATGCAAGAAGGAGTCCCATCACATGGTGCAATGATCCGATATCTCAGCTCAAGTCACACCGAATTATAAAGGGATAGCTGTTATCGATTCACATGTGCTTAAAACCATGTATGTAGCAGCTAGTGATCTTTTACCATGTTCAGACTTGAACCTCAAAATTGAAGATGAGGTTCAGCAATCGCTTATATAAGTAGACTCTTTCTTCCATCTCTAGATGTAGCTGAACCTCAAGTCAATCAAGCTTACACCTATTTCACCAAAAGTCATCACAGCTATGGCTAACAAGGGCTTGGGAACTATGGATCAGCTGGTTATTTCTTGTCAACAGAACTGTCTACCTTCTACTAAAACCCGCCTACAGCATAAGACGACAGCGTTCACCCGGGTAGAATCAGAATGCACTTTGGGTTTAGATCATCACGCACGATACTGGTGGGAATCTTCTGGCTACGCGCTGGCGGTATTGCTCAGTCGAGCAGGCTACTCTGAACATGGACAAGAAAACATCTTGAAGTTCTTTCGAGCTATTACCCCAGTTCTAGGCCCGGCCTATGTACCTGGAAGACAGCAATGGAAAAGCTTCATGACAGACAATCATAACCCCATTGAGCTGAGCTGGGACTGGCGAGTTGGCGACCAATCACCCAAGATACGCTTTTCGTTAGAGCCTGTCGGTATCAACGCAGGGACGCATGTTGACCCTGAAAACATAATCGCCCGTGTGATGCTGAAGGGATTGATGATGCGGCTGTTACCCCAGACAGACATAGTGTGGCTAGAACACTTCCAGCAGAAATTAAACGGTGACGACCTGGCTGGATTATATGAGAACCACCCATCGAAGGAATTCTACGCATTCGACCTGAACGAATCCGGCATTGTAAGCAAGGCTTACTTTTTCCCTGGAATCAAGGCTAGGGCAGAGGGACGCAGCAGTTTCGAAATCATCTCGTATGCTATTGGAACAGCACCAGGCAGCACCTCGGACAAACTTCAAGGTCTTGAAATCTTTCAAGAGTACGTTCAAGATCCTTCAACCCCATCACTCGAAATCAACATGTTCGCCATCGACTTGGTTCAATCGACGGACCCGCGCTTCAAGGTCTATTTTCGGAGCCGCAGCACCAGCTTCCAATCTATCAAGGATACTATTTGTCTTGGGCATCGCATTTGTGGCTCGAACATTGAGAATGGCATGAAACGTCTTAGACTTTTCCACCATTCATTGTTCGGCCTAGGAGAGGGATTTTCGGATGACAGCCAGCTCCCCGATGTAGATCATCCAACAGGTGGTATTCTATACAACGTGGAATTCAGGTATGGGAGCACACAGCCCCATATTAAAGTTTACTTGCCATGCCGGCATTACGCACCAAGCGAAGAGGGCATCCTGTCCGCCCTTGATTCACACATGTCCCGATTTGAGAAGAATCCCTCAGTTCCAATGTATATGTCACAGTATACGGATGCTATTCGAACACTGTTGTAGGTTTTCCTGATTGGTTACCAAATTCGTATAGAACTGGAACTAACCAGGAGTTGATGTGACAGTGCACCGGAATCAACGAGCTTGCGTAAAGGCCTACATACGTATGTTGCATGCTCAATAGAGCCTGATGCAGAGCTACGGGTGGTCTCATACATCAACCCATACCAACTAAATCCCAGTCCGCCACCGCCACCTCCAGCGGCAATAGACTAGGTATCATGGCATCGATATAAAATACATGTACCTACGTTTAAATTATGTTTTGCCCTGCTTTACAGTATTTAAAAAAGATCAACCATACGCAGTAATAAAACCTTATAATGCTTATTACCGTAAAATATTAAATTTATTAATAACGTATAATCTTTATATATAATATAAATTAACTACCCTTTTTACGCTTTAACCTTTTTATACCCCGTATATTTTATAAAGTAATTATTATAACTACTTTTATTTTAAAATAAATATATAAAATTTATTACATTTATTATATTTAATATAAAAGATATTTTAATTTAAATAAAATTAGTTTTATATTTTTTAATTTTTAATAAATAATAACTATTTAAAAAGCTTATATAAAAAAGGCGGGGGAATTTTATCCCGCGGCTTTATTTATAAAAATAAAAGCTATATAATTATAATAAACTGATTTTATTAATTATTTTAATTTATTAATCTTATTATATTTCTTTTAAAAATCCGTTTAATATAATTATTATTATTAAATATTATATACTTAATGTTATTTATATTATAACATTATTATAATAATAATATTTATATATTATAATAGCTTTAAATATTAACTACTTTAAGTATTATTATTACGAAGCGGTAAGCTACGATAAGTTTAATATTATTAAATTTTTAAGTTATTATATAACTTTTAAAGGTGGGGAGAAAAGGGAAAAAAAGTGGAAATTTATAAGTAATACGGTATATATAAATAATAATAAAAAGTTTTTAAAATAAATGCTTAAAGTGGTTAATACTTAAGGCTGCCACTTATTTATTATTTTATTTTTTAAATTATAATAACTATTATAATAATTATTATTATTACTTATACTTACTTTATTATATATAATTTTAACTTTTTTTCTTTACTTTTAAAATTAAAAAAGTAAAATAAAACTTTAATAATATTAAACTTATTATAACTTATTACTTTATAATATTAACGTAATATATGTATAATAATTTATATTATTATTGTTATTATTATTATTACCTATTATTTTTAATATATTACCATTATAAATAAAAGAAAATATTAAAAAAGATCGGTTTTATTAATTATATTAAATTTATTATAGTTTAAATAAATGCCGGCCGTTTTAAAAACTGATTTTAATAAAAAGTATTACTTTAACCGTATAAAACGTTATATAAATTAATTAAGCGGTAAAGTATTAATAATATAACGGGATAATTATTATTAATATAATTTAAATTAATTTAAAACATTAAGTTATAAATAAGTTTAAAAGGTTTTACTTATTTTTAATTAGTTATATATTATTCTTTACTTTAATATTATTTTTATAATTTTAAATATAAAACTTTATATTATTATTTATTATATTATTATATATTAAATTAAAATTAAATAATATATAATAATAATATTTTAAATTATAATACTTTATTATATATTATTAAATTAATATTAAAACTTCAACATTTATAATAATAGCATTATTTAAAAAACAATAAAGTTAAAAGAAATTATAATATTATTTAACTTTTTACCCGCGATTAATAAAAATAAAACCGGGTTAATAAAATTATTAATATTTAATATTTAATTTTATTTATAATTAAACCCGGAGAAATAATAAATTTAAATAAAGTTAAATAACTTTATAATAATCGCTTTATAAAATAATAAAATAATAAATTAATAATATTATAATAAAGTTTTTAAATAATAACGTATTTATATAAGCCGGTAAAAAACTTAAAAATAAAAGTAATAAAAATAATTTAAATTAAATAATAAAGTTTTAATAATTATAAAATTATTAAGCCGGTTATAACGTTTTTAAGTTAAAACTTATTTATTAATTTAAAACAGTTTAATATTTATATTAAAATAACGGTAATTAATTAATTAATACTTTACAATATTAATTATTATATTGTTTTTACTTTATACATTATAATAATATTTAAATAAATAATATTTTTTAAATATATTATTTTAATATTAAAATTATAAATATTTATAAATAAAAAGTTAAACGATTTAAATATTTTATATTTTATATTTTATGTTTTACTTTTTTAACATTTTTTAAAATAATTATATTTATTAAAACGGTAAAGCTTACCGGTATAATATTAAAGACGTAATAATGTTTTTATAATAATATAACGGAATTAAAATATATACGTTTTTTTAACCATTTACCGTATAAATAATAAATTATAAAAACACCGTATATTATTATATATATAAGTTAAACGGTAAAATAAATAATAAAATTACTTATTTATAAAAGTTATATCGTTATTAATGTTAAAACTGTAATTAATAAAAATATTATTTTAAAATATTTAAAAAGGTATAATAAAATATTTTTAATATATTTAAATATATTATAATAAACTATAAACTTAATAATATATAATCGATAAACGTTAAAATAATATTAAAAATAATATTATATAAAAATAATAATAAAGCCGTTTACGTTATTACGGTATAAAGGCGAATAAGTGGCGTATTATATAAAGGAATAAAAAAGGCTAAACACTTTATTATATAACTTAAAAATTAACAGTTTTAATATATATTAAACGTTAAAAGCTTTATATTACGTTTTTAAAGTTAAAAACGCCCCGGGGTTATTTTTTTATATTATTCCCCTTTTTTTTAATTAATAATTTTTAATAGCTTAAAATAAAAATTATTATAAAATAAATAAAGTAAATAACCCGTTATAATTAACCGCGCCTTAACCGGTAAGCGATTAATTTATTAATTATTAATACTTATTAAATAGCTTTAATAATTATTAAATATTTATTAACGTTATTTTAATAATACATAATACGTTTTAAAAAGCCGGAATTATATTTAAAATAAAAATCGCGCCTTATTTATTTAACGTACCCGTTATGTATTTATTATAAATCGGGTTTAAATACGTAAAACTTTTAAAAATAAATACGTTATAAAACCGAAACACTGTTAATAAACGCCGATCGGTTATAATAAAACTGCTTAATTAGTAACTTTTTAACTTTAAAATTATATTATTTAATTTAATTAATCTCCGATTAAAAGCTAACCGTTATTTATATTTATAATAACTGCGCGTTTTAACGGCGTTTTAATTAATCCTTATTAAAATAAAAAAATCCTTTAAAATTTAATTAATATATAAAGCGATTAAATTATATTAAAACAAGCGGGACTTTAAGTTTATTAAGATTATATAAAGGAATAAAAAAAACTAATTACTTTATTATATAACTTAATAATAAATTAATAGTTTTAATATATATTAAACGTTAAAAGCTTTATATCCGTATTTAAGGTTAAAAACGCCCCGGGGTTATTCCTTTATATACCGCCACTTATTTTACCCCGTGCAGTAATACGGGTATATATTTAAGGTTACGATCTTATTACGCGGTTTAATTTTTTTTTTACTCCTTACGTAATAATAAAACCTTTTTAATTATTTTAACGTTTAATCGGTACCGTAATATACGTAGTTATAATTAAATTTACCTTTAAATTATTATTACTTTTAATATTTAAAATGTTATTTATTATATTTATTAAAATATATTAAAATTATTATTATTATATATTAAACGTAATAATATAATTTATATTTTATAAATTAAATAAAGCCTTTAAGTTAATAAGTTTAAATTTAATTATTAATTATAACGGCTGGTCTATTCCTAACTATTAGTCCAGTCGAGGGGTCTATGTTAACAGGAATGCTGGGGTTTTAAGTAATAAGTAGTTACGTTTGGTAATAGCAAAAAAAAAGGTGCTTTAAGTAATTAAGTTATATTATAAGCTAATAAGTTTAAAAACTATTTAAAAAAAAGGTAATAAGTGTAGCTATATATTATTTATATCTTTTATTCCTAATATTAGAATATAATATTAAATATTAAATCGTTAGGATAACTAAGCTATCCAGGTTATTTAAAATCATTAGGATAACTAGGCTATCCAGGCTATCCTTCTTATTACGTAACCCAAATATGGCTTATCTTATCGTGTATGTCCTTTCTAATGCCATGGTCAGGGATTGTTTATGCCAATCCTATTTGGGCCCAATGACCTGGCCAGGTCATAACATTAATATATAAAATATTAATTAATTATAAACGTTTTAACGTAATAACTTAATGATAATATATAAATTAAAAAAGTAAATATAATTAAAGCCGGTAAGCTTTATATAATAATTAATTAATAAAAGTATTATAAGTTTTAATATATATTTTATACGGTTAATAATATTATAAAAATTATATATATATTTAAAAAAAAAGTTAATATTAAAAACAAATAATAATAATAATATAATTAATTATATATTAATTAAACTTAATAAATTTTATATATATAAATTAAATATTTATTAAAATATAAAGTTTTAAAAATAATAAAAATAAAAATAATAACTTTATAAACCGTATAAAATATAAAAAGGTTAAATCGTAAAAAAAGTAATTAATTTAAGCATTAAATATTATTAATTTTTAAATAATTTTACTTTTTTATTAATAATATTTAAGGGGTAATATTAAAAAAGGTTTTATCGATTAAGTAGCGGTATAGCCTAGCTATTTTACGGTGCAGTCGCACCCGGTTAAGGCGTAGGATCAAGTAGGGTTTCATCGATTAAGTAGCGGTATAGCCTTGCTATCTTACGGTGCAGTCGCACCCGGTTAAGGCGTAGGATCAAGTAGGGTTTCATCGATTAAGTAGCGGTGTAGCCTTGCTGTCTTACGGTGCACTCGCACCCGGTTAGGGCGTTTGATCCTTTCATGGGATGTTGGTTTGTACTGCATGACTTCCGGGGTGATCCTGATGCGATGTTGGCGTAGCATTTGTCAGACCGTATGTTATATTGTTGTGGAAGGGAGCCGGTGGCTTCAATCCCGGTGTGCGCCTTTATAAAGGTCTGCTAGCATGGAGCTAGTCACGCGTTTTATGGAGCGCCCGGGCTTAGGAACGAGGTTATTCCCGAGTACCGTCCGGGCCTTCGCAAGTGGCTCCTCGAATAGTGGCTGGCAGGTCCCTTAGTTTTACCACCCTAGAAGACAGCATTAACTGTTAAACCTCGCTTCTGATTCCAAGAAGATGGTATTAATGGTAGTAATAATGTTTTAAAATCTAAGTTCTACGGTCCTGGTATAAAAACGGTCGGACCGTTTTAATACGACTGGGCTAAGGTCGCCCTTACCACTTTTATTAACAAAACTTAATATTAAGGGTATTATTAATAAAATAAACTTTAATACTTTAAGAAAAAAAAGCATATAGCTTATTAAAATATGTAAAAAACATATTAACGCTGTATTAATAATAAATAATTATTAAATAATTAAAAACTTATTAATAAAGTTATAAAAATTATATTATATAACGGCTGGTCTATTCCTAACTATTAATCCAGTCAAAGGGGTCTATGTTAGTAAAAATGCTGGGGTTTTAAGCAATAAGTAGTTACGTTTGGTAATAGCAAAAAAAAAGGTGTTTTAAGTAATTAAGTTATATTATAAGCTAATAAATTTAAAAACTATTTAAAAAAAAGGTAATAAACGTGGTTATATATTATTTATGTCCTTTATTCCTAACACTGGAATGTATAGTTATTATTAAATTATTAGGATAGCTGGTTATCCTAATTATCCTAAATTATTAGGATAACTGGCTATCCTGGCTATCCTTTTTATCACGTGATTCGGACGTGGCTGACTTACTGTGGCTGGGTTTCTTTAAAAACCTCGTTCTTTCGGATAAGATCGTGATTCGTTATTGGCCCCATTTGGCCTTTTATAACCTGACCAGGTCATAACATATTATTTTTTTATATTATTATAAAGGTTTATAAATATAAAATTTATTATACGTTATAATTTTATTTTTTAAAATTTATTATGGTTTATTAATAAATAATAAACTTATAAATGTTAAAATTATTATTATTTTAATTTAAAAAAAGAAATATAAATAAATTAAAACCTGGTCCGATACGATATAATTATATTAAGGAGTAAAAGAATCCCGTTTTTTTTTACGTTATATATAAGTAAAGCCTGTTATTTATTTACTGATCCACTGGTTATAATAATATTTTTTTATATATAAGTAGTTTATAACATAATTAATACCTACCGTAATGTTAATTTCTTTTAATAGTTAAAACCATTATTTTGTTAAAATGGAGTATATAACTTGATTGACTTAAAGGTTCAGCTACTCTAGATGTGGGAGGAAGACGTCCCTTATATACATTGTGACGATGTCTCAGTCTTGACACTGAACTTCAACACATTTTGCATTTTCCATTTGTCGACAATAAGTGCGGCGTCCCAGTATTCATGGACCTAACACGCGAGGACGCCATTCATAATGAGCGCTACGTTAAAGTGATATGCGTTGGAGCTGGTGCATCTGGCATATGTTTGGCATATAAGCTCCAACGATCATTCAGGTGCTTTTCTTTGACGGTACCAACCCTCCATAGTACATTAAGGGTATAATTCATACACTAATAGTTTCGAAGATATACGACAAAAACCCATGCATCGGCGGGACTTGGTACGAGAACCGGTACCCAGGATGTGCATGCGACGTTCCCTCGCACAACTATGTTTACTCTTTCGAGCCTAAGGCGGATTTCCATTCAGTCTATGCCGGCTCAGGAGAGATTCAAAGTTATTTCGAGGGATTTGTGCAGAAATATGACCTCTCAAGGTTCCTTAGATTGTCTTGCTTGGTGAAGAAGACGTCTTGGAATGAATCTGACGGACGATGGGAGGTTGAAATACACAACTTAGTCACGGGCGAAATCATCCAGGACTGGTGCCACATTCTCGTCAACGCATGTGGATATTTGAACAAACCGGCATGGCCAAAAATACCAGGAAGGCAAGACTATGGCGGCATCTGCGTCCATAGTGCAGATTACGATACGAGCATTTCTCTCACCAACAAAAATGTGCTGCTTATCGGATCAGGATCTTCTGCAGCACAGATTCTGCCTGAAATTCAACCCAGGGTCAAAAGTGTCACTGTCTTTATTAAATCTCCTTCCTGGCTGCTGCCCGACATATCGTCCGAGGCAGAGAGATACACCAAGGATGAGATCGAAAGATTCGTCAGAGAACCAGAGACCGTCTTGAGACTTCGACAAGACAATGAGAGAACGATGAATAGTATTTTCAGTGTGTATTTCCCACATTTCTGTTCTAATGGTACTTGGAGTGTTAATTTGAAATATAGGTCTCTATCTTAGAGGTTCAGTTCTGCAAGAGCAATGCAGAAATCTACTCGAATCAAGGATGAGAGGAATACTTGAAGACAGGAAAGCTGAAGAGGGCTTAATACCCAAATTTGAAGTTGGTTGCAAGCGAGTCATCCCATCTGGTTTCAAGTTTTTAAAGGTATGAAATCCTGTGCGCCGTGGGTGGTTCGGTGTTCCGTGTTCCGTATATCAAGTGCTGACAAAACAAGGCCTTGAAAAAGCCCAACGTTAGGGCAGTATATGGTGGTGTCACCTCGTTTACTTCATCAGGTGTGATCAGTGAGGATCAGGGTATCCATGATGGTAACGTTATCATCTGTGCTACGGGGTTTGATACTTCTTACGGATCATCGTTTCCAATCCTGGGCGCCAACGGCCGGAACCTGCAAGAAGAATGGGCCGAATCTATCATGGGGTATATGGGAGTAGGAGTTTCGGCTTTTCCTAACATTTTTACATTGCTAGGACCGTATTCTCCGGTTTCCAACGGACCAACATTGATTGCCATCGAGGCACAGGCCGACTATATCTGTGCATTCGTCAACAGGTATCAAACAGAACCATCAATCCGTAGTATGGCCCCCAAAGAAGTCGCTTGTGCTGAGTTTAAGGCCCACGTAAGCAGCTTCATGGCTAAAGCTGTGTGGACGGCCGACTGCCGCAACTCCCATAATAATCACGAGATTGGGAGTCGCATACCTACCACATGGCCTGGGAGCACATTGCACTACCTAGAGGCGATCAGAGAGCCCCGTTGGGATGACTGGTGCTTCACGCATTCTGCGAACCGATTTAGTTGGTTAGGCAATGGAATCTCGCAGACCGAGTGGGATCCTGTCGCTGATCTTGGCTACTACATCCGGCAGGGTGATGACGGAGCGTGGGGGAGCCGGTGGAGAAACAATGCAGTCATAAACAAGAGTGGGAGCATGCCGCCGCGAGAGTTACATCGACAGACGAAATTGGCACCTGATTTGGCCAAGGCGGGCACTATGCCGCTGGACCGAGGTGACGGGCGGGACACAGGCCACTAATGTTGGGTACAGAGGTAACTAACCATCAAGCTGGGGTATGGGTTGCAGTGGCTTACCATTGGTTACCGCCAAGCGTCCATCGGGGTTTTCCTTTCTATGGATAGACCGCGGTTTGTTATGGTTTGTTATGGGTGTTGCGTGGCTATGTCGAGGTACTGGTATTTGTACTGATTTTTGGTGGTGTAACTAATAGTTATGTAGTTATGTGCAGATGCTTTGGGGTTTTCTGTGGATAAATCATTCGGCATAGACTTTCGTGGGTTCTTGTGGGCGGTTGGTTGGTTGCTTCAGGTCACAAGGTAGCTCTGTCTGGGCTGCAGTTGGGTGAAATTTAGGTATAACTATCATAACTATTGCGATGCATTATGAGCTTGACCGAGGGAATGGAGATCTGACGTATTTAGTTCCTACATAGGTAAACATAGATATACACTTCTTCTCCAGGTTGTAGTATTCGAAGGTGACAATACGAGAAACTGCAGGCTTATTGGGAACAACTGTGTCATTAGGCGAGATACTGCTCTTTCATGAAACTTTTATATATCAATGCTGCAGTTTAGTTGATGCTTTCATTATCTCATTTCCCGAAGTATCTCGTTTCCACGGCTGCGACAAAAATGAAACCCACCAGTGCAGCCAAGTAGCCTGCATTGAGAGCAGCTAAGGCTACTTGACAACAATAAAATATTTGACTACTATAAGCACTAGTATTACACGAGATAAATAGAACCCCAGACCGACCTCAACCATCCTGCATCTCAAGTCTGCGTAATGTCCGTGCGGGTCTCGACATGAATTCCGTTTCCGCTTCCAGTAGCATTATCGCGTTTGAAGAACTGGGCGCTTGACACAACTGGCCCAAGAGGTATCTGTTCCGCTTCCTCATCCCTATCGATCTGGGCATAAGGATTTTTGTAGTACCTGTTCACGCGTGCTTCGTCTGCATTCCTTGTTTTGCGTCTCCCAGCATCGGTGGAGAGATGCGACATACGTTCTCTGATAAAACGCGGAACGAGTGCGTATAGTGGTCGTAGCCCTATCAAACAGGCAGCTGAAAAGTATAGACCGCACTCGATGGCCGTCCATGTAAATGCGGCCTCGACAACTGTATAATATTAAGTACTCGGTTCCCATTGAGAGGTATAAATACGGTGACCATACATGTGGGGTCATTCGCAATTTCATCGGCTTGGATGAAAAACACACTAGTGCGTACAGAAGAAGCTATGATACCTCTGGAGTTGAGGTAAGTACCTAGGTAAGTAATGGCCGTGATAATGAGGAGGTCAAATGGTGATACTTACATGCTCCCTGTAAGGCATATGGCTGCAATACCTGCCTTTCGCGCATTCGAAGTTTTAATTGTCCAGATGGTCTTCATTGGCAATATCATAACCAAAACATCACCGATGATATTAGGAAAGTTGGTGAGTTTATACCAAAGTAGCTGATCGAAACATTTTCCGTTGGGAATACTTTTGTCCCAGACATATTCAAATGGCGTGCACTCCAACTGAGCGGCGATGACCGTAGCGACGCAGTTGGCAACGAGGAAAGCGATAACTGCCCAGCAGGCCGCCCGCGCCCACCTGTCTGTGAAGATGCGGAGGTATAATATACAGATCGAGACTCGCGATAACATATTAGATGGTACGTAGAACCAGTCTAATAGATAAAGTAAGAAGAAGAACGTTTTTATCTTGTCGGGGTCTTCCATCACCACGGCTACAGCATGACGCCCCAAGCCAGCATGAGTAACGTCCACTATGTAAATCGTGAGATTGGTCAGCATAACGAGATGCAAACTGATACTGATATAGAAAAAGAGAGATATATCAGGTAAGCTGTACCATATAGAGTTACGAGCAGTCCTAGTAAGCATAGGTAAGAAGGGATTAAGATGTGATCATCCCAGCCTCGTGTCGCTGGTGTCAGGCTTCGTGCTAGCAAGCGCAAGGCGAAGAGGACAGTGGCTACAACACACATAGCTGTAGTGGCTGCGATTACTCTCCCGCCGTGGTTTTCCTCCAGGTATCCTGGAGGAAACTGGGGTGGGGGTGCCGGAGATGCAGCGTCCATCTGAACACGATACAATAGATATGAGCCGCTGTGCGACAGGGTGAGTGGGCAACGGCCTTCGCGGTTTTATTTTTATTTTTTTCAAAATGCTTTACTCCCGGAATGTGCAGGCTCATCATAAATATGCAGACTAGTCGTAATAGAGATTCAACCAAGTTTAGGAATACAGTTATAATCAGGGGCAGACGAAGTAGCGGAGCATGGAAAGGAACAAAATTGGAGTCCGGATAGATAGTGACCGATCGCGTTGGAATGCAACCCAACAATGGGACTGTACATTTGTGTTGAAAGCTTGCATCCAGCGGAATAAGAAGACCGCGGTGTGCCTTGCCACCATGCTTTTACAGGGGCTGGACGCGGCCGTCTGGCCCAATTTCAAACGTTGTGCACCTCACCAGCTTCACATTACCACCTCACGTACCATCAGCCTTTGGAGGCGGCGCGGCGCAACAGACCACGTTATGTGCAGGTCTTTAACACAAGCCCATAGGTTCATGATGCATGTAACCTACTTAGTAAAAGAGCACAACTCGCAGGCATACCTATTACCCGAATGCTACCTCATAACAGTAAGTAATCCTACAAGGTAGATGCAATGCTACTCATTCCAATGTTCAGCTTCGGGGTTTGAAGAAGAAGGGCTGCCATCCATTCAATGGATTCAATGCATCCTCCAGTAAGACATACATTGCATTGCACCCGCAGATTCTTGTCAGAAATTACTTAGTAATAATAATAATTATTATTTTTATAAACGGCGTTTTAGTTACTAAATATAAACTTAATAAAATTTATTAAATATTTTTATATAACGGTATATATAAAAACTTCCAGTTTATTTAATTATATATATAGTCGTTATATAATAATTTAATTTAATTTTTAATTAAATATTATTTTATATAAAATAAAGTTTTTTAATTTATATTATTAAAAAATATTTGTTTTTATTATTTTTTAATTATTTTACATTATTTATTAATGTATAAAAAGCTAGTTTTTTAATTAATAAAATGTTTTATATATTTTATATATAATACGTTTGTGATTAAAAAAATAAAAATAATTTTAAATAAACTTTAACGGCATTAAAAGATTATATAAATGTTTAAAATAAAAATAAATTATAAGGATTGAATTTATAAAATAAACCTAGTTATAAATAATCTTTAAAAAACGTTTTAAAATACGTAAATATTTAAAGTTAATAAAAAAGGATTTTATTAATACGTAAGTGTTAAACTTTTTTTAAAAAAAGCGATTTTATTAAAAAAGTAAAAGTTTATTTTTTTAAGGTTAAGTTTTTATTATAATTATTTATTTTAAATCGTTATAATAACTGCCGTTATATAAACCTTTATATATTTTATAATAAACTTTAATTATTAAATATATATATATATATATATATTATATTTAATATTTATAAAAAGTTAAATAGCTGTGGGCGTCGTAACGTGATAGCCTGGTAATAACAAATAATTTTAAAAAGTAAATATAATTAAATACTTTTATTTAATAAGCTTAAGTACGGCTAAAGCCGGTAAGCCTTTTATAATAACTAGTGGCAGCTGGCTGCCGGTCGGAGACCGGGCGTTAGCTGGTAGCCCTTAAGCTTAAAGGGCTTAAGGGTTATTTCTTTACACTTTATAAGCTTATATAACCACTTTATAATAAAGATTAAAACTTTTAATTAATAAAACTTTATTATTAAAATATATTTTTAAAATAATAAAAATATATTAATAATTATAAAAGAATAATTAATAAAAATATTATGTTTAAAACATTATTTTTAAGAAATACCCTTTAAGCTTAAAGGTTATTAATTACCGCCCGGTTTTTAACCGGTAAGCAGCTGTTATTAATTATTATATAAAGCTTATTAACTTTATCCGTATTTAAACTTATTAAATAAAAGTATTTAATTATATTTACTTTTTAAAACTATTTATTATTATTAAGTTATTACGTTATAACGTTTATAATTATTTAAATATTTAATTAAAATTAATTAATTAAAAAAATATTAACTTTAATGCGTTTTATATTTTAATAATAATACTTTTATTATATTATAAATAAAGTTTAATAAGTTATAATATTAATTAATAACGCGGTTTATTAAAATGTTTTTAAATAATTAAAGCTATTATTATACTTATAAGATTTATATAATGAAATATATAACCACTATAAGTTTTTAAGTACATTTTTAAATTTGTATAAATGTGAGCCTCTCTTATAGGTTATAATCGTAGCTCCCTGGATATCCTTCCGGAAGACGTGAAACCTTCGCAATAAAAGTACACTAAGTATACCCTACTTCTCCATAATGGCAACATCGGCTACCATGCGAATCTTATGGACACCGTCCTCAACCTTGTACCAGTCTCCTTGGCGTAGTTCCTCTACAATAAAGTCGATAGCCTCATCCCAGTTGTCTTCATCTCGTTGTTGCCATCCACCAACCGGTGTGGCTAAAAAGGTCCAAGCAATTGTGGCCCATCGCTTTAGATCAGCACCAAGGTTCAACCAAGCGGCTTTCTCCACAAACTTGACGTCTTTCCAACCCGCGTCTTTGGTGACTTGCTCAATCTTCTCTTTCTTGTACCAACTCTTGCTGAGGAATGGTGCCGTCGGCTCATCTGCACCACGGGTTTTGTGGTGTGCATTTTCAAGAGCGACATGCCACGGCATATCCTTCCAGACGGCAATAAGGCCGGTTCCTCCATGCTTCAAAGTCCGCAGGATGTGGGTTGCAGCTGCAACATCGTCATCCAAGCCAGCAAACACAAAGGTTGTAAGAGAGAGGTCAAAGGTATTGTCCGGAAATGTGAGTTTGCAGGCATCCATGGTGTCAAGTTTGACAGGCCAAGAAGGGTTTTCGTCCAATCTTGCCTGAAGTTGGGCCATGAACATAGGGTTGATGTCTGTGGCATGTATTTTGATTCCATCGGGTGGATTGGAGTCCATGACGGCCAGGGTGACGGCGCCGTAGCCGCATCCATTATCATGGATGATAGACAGTGGGTTTAAGGGCGGCAACTCCTCTCTGAGCAGGTCCCGCGCAATCGTATCGCTGACATCGCCCTGAAGCTCTTGAAGGAGAGCGCCATCAAATTTGATGGCCTGTTTTGGGATGAATGGAGAGGTCATTGTGGGTGGGGGAGTGGGATTCAAAGGTTCTTACGAAAACTGGTGAATGGGAATGTGATAATGAGAGGTGATTACGAAGAGGCCTTTGTTAGGGGAAATGAAGTTCTGCTTTTACAGAGGATAAGACTGGGTTGGAGAAGTTAGAGAATGATATAGAGATCAAATTTGCTGAGGCAGATACTTCAGGCTTGCCTAGTGCGGGGTGGCACCATCTCGTTGCAGTCGATGAATACTACCTTGGGGTGAATTATTAATCCTGTTTCTTCCAACCTTCCAGTGCCTGGGCGCGGTGTCATGTAACACAGGCTGTAATTATGTATAGGCCTGTAACATTCCGCAATACTGAGTGTGAGTTCTCGGGAGCCGTTAAGACATAATCGAGCTTGCTTTAAGTAGTTTATAACGAGTAACTACGTAGGTCCCACGTGTGTTCTAAAGGTAAGTATCTCCAATATACTCGAGGAGCATTAGGTCAGATCTGAACATAGCTCCATCTCCAAAAGGATACGAATGCTACTCCGCTATGGAATTGCATATTCTTGTAGTACAGGGAGGGTGCGCTATAGTCTGGGGATGCAGATGCTGACTTGTGGAACAAGGAAATTAAGAAGCAATGCCAGGCTGCTGTAACAGATGTAACACAAGACGTAAGGGATGTTCAAGCTTACGTAGTCCCGAAAGATTTCATACCATTTAACGAAGTCAAATATATCTTGGGATGGCGTGGCGGATTGCCCCTATCTGTGTACCTTGGCAGCCTACCTCAAGTGCACAGGGTCCAGAACAGGCCGTGTGTTATTCTGAGAAGCGCGTCTGAACGGAGCTCTACCCCGATACAAACTATAATACTCACGCTGAGTTGAAAACTAACAAGAAGACTTACTTTCATCTACATGACAAGAGCCAACAAATACCGCGTAAACATTGCCTTATTGTTTGCAGAGTAAGAAGAAACAAGAAGCGAGAGTGTGCAAGAACCAAGTAGCAGAACAGCGGGAGCCTAGACAGACACCAGCACACGCAGTCTTAGGCAGAAGATATGGCTGCAGAGGCTAGTGCCTTTGACATCGTCATTATAGGCGGCGGGACTGCTGGGCTCGTGCTGGCCTCGCGACTGTCCGAGGACCCCTCCCTCCAGGTCCTTGTCCTCGAAGCCGGGCTAGATCTCCCGCAGCTGCCAGAGAAGTTGACGCAGGCTGTCTTGACTCCGGCTGCCCATACCCAGCTGCACAAGACCCCCGTTGCTTGGGAGCTCAAGACTACCCGTCAGGTGAGCCCACCCCACCCGCCATACTCTGGTAACGCTGACTATTTGGGATCGACGCAAAAAGGCAAATCTAGGTGGCCGAGAGTTAAGCTTCCCCCGGGGCAAGATGGTAGGTGGCTCTAGCGGCATAAACGGTCTCACCTTCACAGCTAGTGCCAGAGCTGTTGCCGATGGCTGGGCGGAGCTGGGCAACTCGGGTTGGGAGTGGGCTGCCTTCGCGCCGTCCTTGTCCCAAGCCTATACCGTGGCCAAGGCGCCACCCCTGGTGGCAGCAGAGCCGAGCAACAACAACCAGGACCCCTTGCAGGTAGCTTATGCCGACAACTGCACGGGTACGTGGCCCAAGATCTGGGCGGATACGATCGAGTCGCTCGGATTTCCGGGTGCCCAGGATACGCTGACCGGCCAGGCTGCCGGCGGATTGGTGCTCCCGGACACCGTCGACCTGGCCACTGGTACACGAAGCTACGCGGCCAGCGTTTATCTGACTCCCGAGGTCCGCGGGCGCGCCAATTTGACAGTGTGCACGGGCGCCGAAGCCAAACGGGTGCTCCTCCAGAAGCCAGGCCGTGGCGGTGAACTTGAGGATTATGGGGATGTAGCCGCCGACGTCGTCGCCACGGGCGTCGAGTTCGCCGACCTTGCGACCGGCGCGATAGCGACCGTCACCGCGCGGCGCGAGGCCATCGTGTCGGCCGGCGCCTTCGGCTCACCCCGGCTCCTCGAGGTCTCGGGCATTGGCGATGCACGGCGGCTCAGCGGCAAGGAGAACGGCGTCGCCGTGGTCATTGACGCTCCGGGTGTCGGCGAGAACCTCCAGAACCACCCACTCGTTACTATGCCCTTCGAGGTAGTGACCAGTGCCGCGCCGCCCACACAAGACGCCTACCTGCGCGCCGCCGTGCGGCAGGACGAGAAGGTCCTGGGCGGGCTCAGAGAATACGTGGAGCATCGCACGGGCCCGCTGGCCGGCAGTGGCGTAACGTCGGCCGCGCAGCTGCCGCTGCCCGGGCTCGACACGCCCGAGGGGACAGAGGAGCTCGAAGGCCTTCTCCGCACGACGACAACCAAGGGGTCATCCGGCCCCAGCAGTGGAGGAGCCTTCGCCGCGGCGCATGAGAAGTTCGTTCGGGCCATCCTGCGGTCGCGGTCCGAAGCGTCCGGGTACTACATCTTTGGGCCAGTGTACGCCGCGTTCCACCCGGACGGCACGGGCGCTCCGCCGCCCATGGACGACGGCTCCGAGGACAGCTACGTCAGTGTCGTCCTTATGCTCGCCCATCCCCTCTCGCGGGGCTCCGTGCACGTTACCGGGGCCAAGGCCGACCAGACGCTGACCATCGACCCGGGCTTCCTCCGTCACCCACTCGACCTCGAGGTTATGGCCCGCCACGTTCAATTTGTCGAGCAGCACCTGGCAACCACGGAGCCCCTGGCGAAGTGTCTCAAGCCCCATGGCAAGCGAGCGGTTGGAGCTCCAGCAGCTGGGGCTTTGAAGGATCTCGAGGTAGCCAAGAAGTATGTCTCGCGTTTCTAAGTCCCCCATTCCTCTCCCTTCCATTCTCTCCGTTTCGATGCTAGGGCTAAAAGATGGCGGCTACTAGATTCATTAAGGACCGGGCGGTCGGGGCGCACCACTACACGGGGTCTTGCTCTATGCTGCCACGCGAGATCGGCGGCGTGGTCGACCCGCATCTTCGTGTGTACGGGACGGCGAACCTCCGCGTGTGCGATGCCAGTGTGATTCCCCTAGCGCCACGTGCTAACCCGCAAGCCACGGTATACGGCGTGGCGGAGCACGCGGCCAAACTGATCAAGGGGAGCCTGTTCTTGGGGCAGAAGACCCCACCGTCTTCCTCGTGATGCATTATACCAAATAAACATGTGCTACTCGGAGTATAGGCCATGCTCTTAGATTGGCTTATCCTGTGGAAGAAGTGCTTAAATACGTAGGTACCGGGGTCTGAGTGAGGCGGAAATGCCCGCCCTCCTCCATGGGTATCCTCCATAAGACACCGTGTCGAGCTAACCTCTCTCTGAGTACATTGCAGATCTGGCCGAAGTCAAGAGCGTAGATAGTACGGTGGATCGTTAGGGCGGCCAAACAACCTATGCGAACATAGCGCCCGCCGTAAGCCCATTCTGTCAGACGCGCATATATCAACTATCTTAATAATGTGATGTTGTTTTGCTCTACCGAAGGAGATCTATGGGGTCAAAAAAATATAAACACGTATAGATCAGCATAATAGTATATGATTGCATCGTAGCATGGTGTAAACGCCCCGGTGTCGTGCTTCTTGGACTACTAGTGGGGCATCTTCTTCTCTTCGTATTGGAGGAGACGACTCTGACCCATGGCCGCATGTGTAGATTGTTGGCAGTGGGCCAATCGCCCTCGGCTCACAACACCATATCAGAGAGCGGCTCGTCAAACCTATTAGAAATCCTTCATATTCGCCGTGCTCCTAGGCCTCCTCTCCCACAGCGCTAGGGCGCCTAAGAGGACACCGGCGTTGATGTACAGGACCACCCTCATCTGGGCGTTGTAGCCATCCGCAAACACCTGGCGAACTACGTCACGAGTCCCGTCCGGCAGCACGTTGATATACTGCACCGATTCCGAGATCTGTCGCAGCTGCTCCGGCTCTAGTAGACGTTCTAGACGCGGGATCACGTGGTTATTGAGCACGGTGGCACTGTCGCGAATTTAGCCTGGGTAATTGAGGAAAACGCTGCTTGGCCATGTTCGGGATTGCCCTTACCTGATTGCTAGGCCGATCGTACCCCCTAGAACACGTATCTGTGTGACAGATCCCATCCCCACACCTAGAGAGTTCAGCTCGGATGTCAACCTACGGAGAGAGAGAGGGGGGTCGCATCTCACCTAGGTCCGCCCGTGTCACGACTATGGGCATAAAGATGAGCAGGGACACGAGGCCCATGCCGAAGCCGAAGCCCATGAGCACCTCGTAGCCGTACATCTGGTTCCCGCTGATGAACGGGACGGAGCTCGCGAGTCCAACCCCGACCATCTGCAGGGACGAAGCAAATAAGAGCAGGTAGAGCGGCGGGACCTTGAACCGTCCCGCGAGCTGTCCCGACACCGCCGTCGCTACGGGTGACGCCAACAGCAGCGGTAGCATCCGAATGCCTGCCTCGAACGGAGAGTCCCCGTCCACGGCCTGGAACCGCTGGGGTAGGTTGATAAGTACGGTCATGAAGGGCGGTCCGGTACAGAAAGCGACCCTAACTCATCAGCACATCACCACAGGGGATTATATATGGCGGAATTGGGGTATGGAAGATTATATGCGGGGAATGGTAACGGAACATACATAATGAGTGCGGCGAAGATTCGGCTTTTCATCAGCCGAAGCGGGAAGACGGGCTCCGGCGTGGAATTGCCGCGGCCGACGAATTTCTCCCAGCCGACGAATGCGACAAAGACGGCAGCGCCGATCACAAGACTGCTGAGAATGCCGGCGCTAGCCCAGCCGTACCGCGAGCCGGCCTCCTCGAAAGCGAAGACTAGCAGAACCGTGGACACCAGGAGCAGCGCGGCGCCCACGACGTCGAGGCGTGCGAGACTGGCGCGCGAAAGTTTGGCGCGCAGGCCTGTCGAGCCACCCTGTCGCCGGATGTCTGGGAAGTGGTTCGGCATCACGAAGGCGACTAGCGCGGTGGCTATGACGCCAGCTGGAGCACTTGTCCTCGGAGTCAGCAGGGCGAGTCGAGGCGGAACGTCTTTGGCTTAAAACCCACTTTAGGAGAAAAACCCAACGCCAGGTCGTGTGGTCATTGATGACACCGCCAAGGATGGGGCCCAGAACGGAGCTCAGAACGATGACGAGCGAGGTGGCGGCTAAGTAGTTGCCCCATTTCTCCGGCGGCAGCATCTCCGGCTGGATGACGGTCACCATGGCGTAGATGCCCGAGCCCCCGATGCCTTGGAATGCACGGAACACCGTCCTTCCACGCACGCCATCTGTCAGCCGCGGACATATGTATAGCGGGGAAGGAGAGGGGCGCCAGGACTTACAGCTGCACCATGTCGGAGACGACGCCACAGACGATAGAGAAGATGGTAAAGAAAGCTAGGGCTAGGAGCAAAAGCCATTTGCGCCCGAGCACGTCGCTGAACTTAGCGTATATAATCAAGAATCCTGCGAGCGGAGGTCAGCTCAGTTGCCCGCCGGGGCGGAATCACCGCGTAAAGGGACCTGGGCGTTGCTCATCCAGCAAGCTAGCCCTGCACACGCTGACTCACCCGTGTAGGTGATGAGATATGACGTGACGACCCAGTCCCTCTGGTTGAACCCTCCAAGCGCGTTTGAGATAGCGACTAGGGAGGTGCTGACGATGGTGGTCTCCAGGGTCGACAGCAGAAGCGACAGACATAACCTGCTCCGTGATCAGCCAAGCCAGTGTCAGTGACGCTTCCTGTAGTCGTGATGCAGGGAGAAAAGAAAAGACGCACGCGAATGTGAGGACGTGGAGCCGCCATCCAGTCATGTACTCTCTTGTCGTAGGCTCCTGAGTGTCTGTGGGAGCTACGACGTCCTCCTTCCCCTCCACGGTAGCAGCAGCAGTGCCGCTCCGGGGTTCGGCAGCTGACACCGGGTTGATCGACCGGGTCGCTGTAGCTGAGCTATCACCGTGGTTCGTGGGATATGCGCCTGCAGAGCTCGTATGCCTGCTGCCTTCTTGAAGGGACTGGCCGGGCGGACCGAATTGGTCTTCCCCAGCCATGGGCGTCGATAGAAGAGCAGTACTTAGTTCAACCTAAAGGGGTCTCGGCGAATTCCCTATTACATCACATCGTATGCGTCAGAGAAAATATGTGTCCAATTTATTGGAAAATACTACGGCCCACCCCGAGTCACTTACTACTATGAGAGGGATGCTGAAGTCGTATTGACAGCCTCGCACCCTCAGATCTCGCTGGATTGGCAGATTACAGTGACGTGAACATTGACCAGGTGGCAGAGGTTTGATCGGGTTTCTTGTCATGTCGGCGATGTTGATTTGCAAGTGAACAAGGCACGTGGCGTCAGGGGAACGTGGTCGGATCCTACTACAGAATCCTTCCAAGCACCCCGGTCGGTTCCTATCATGGTGACTGATCGGGTATACAGTAAGCGTGGCATGAGAGATACGCAAGGGACCAATCATATCCTGGCAGTAAAGCCGGGAAGAGAATTTTTCTATATAGCTTCATATCTAGCACGTCCATGCCTGCTCGTTTGCCTTCACGTTTTAAGTCGAGTAGTATGGGTTTAATAGATGTTAATTGCAATATTCATGTTGCGTAATCGGCCTGCTATGTACGAAATTGCGGCTAGGGTTTTCTCGAGTCCTAACTATGGGATGGGATCTAAGTCTAAAGAGGTAGGCATCTTGTATGGTGGCAGATGTGCTCCTAGATTGTCCTAGATTGACCTGACGATGCAGCCTACGTACTGTACTAAATAAAGAAAACCTCTTCCCGTTTATTACGAGGGTGATCGGTTCAACATACCCGACCGAGGTGAGGTGAGTGGCTGAGGGGGTAATGCGAAGTCGTCATGGATACTAGATACGCTATCCTACACAGTAGGCACGTCGGGTAGGGGCGAGACAGGTCGGTGGCCATGGCCGGGGCCGGGGGTACGAAGAAACTGTGGCTCAGCGACGCGCCAATCGAGGCGCAGCTTCCTGGGCACTCGGACATCCCGTCGACCGTCCGTTCCGTTGTCGTCCGTCCGTACGGCGTACTAATGGATGTACTTAGGTATGTAGTGGAAGTTGCGGGGTAGAATTCAGCCCCGCCTGCCCTATTGACTCCTTCTATGCATATACCGAAGTGGGCAAGGTGGGGCACGGGGTGTACCTATGTAGGTATGCATTAGATTATCCGCTGCATTAGAGGTTGTCGAAGGTAACTTTAAAATTATTCAATTCCGGAACTGAGACGGAGACTGGGACGGAGCGAGAACTTGCAGGTGAGATGTTCAGGATATGTCTGGATGTGCAGTTCAGTCAAAGTAAAGCCTGGGAGAGGCAAGGAGAGACAAAACTGAACCTGGGAAATGGAACCGGGGTGGCCAACGTTACATTTTCGGTTTCAGCCGGAGCTGGGGACTTTGTCTTGGTTTGTCTGGCCCTGCTGGCCCTGCTGGCCCTGTTGTCTGAGAAATCTTTAGTTAAGTACCTAGTTATGTCCTCAGGTATGTCTCCGTCCCTGAATTTTATAGGTTATCCACATTTGCCATAGCAAAGTACTCCTGAGTTGTCTTTTAATTGCATATTATTACTCGCCAGGTGCTAGACATCTGTGTCTTTAGGCGGGTATGTAGTGCTCTAGGTAAAGTGCTATGACCATTCAGCCCACTACAGGTGTCCAGGCTTGCCCGTTGAAACAGTCCCGGATAACCCTTGTGCATTGCAACGGCCCCCTTGCCTCATAACTTGAAAATCCCCATATTACCATATTCCTTAAGTCTCTCTAGCACTAACTGCCCAAGTGATTGGCTTATTAAGTTGAAGTAGCTCTAGGAGGGAGGTCATCTGTCATTCGCCTTCCTTCTTCCTCAGCTTCTTCTCTACGCAGGCTGAACTTTAAACCCGCCTAAGATTGACGAATACGAATATCCATGGATATACATTTACACATAACTATACGCTGCTACATCATACACGTACAGACATAACGTGGACGGGCACACCGACTAAAACACCCTTCCGCCCCCCCGTTCAAGGTTCGAAATATCCCGATCGCTCAACATACACACACGCATTTATTTCACCCTGTCCATTTGAATCACCTGGGAATCCCAGGTTCGTCATATTCTAAAGTTCTGGGCAGCTATCTCTACATACTTGGTAACTACATAAGCTGGGATAAGTAGCTAGTTAACCCTGCTTATTACTTATCTTCTTGGCTACGTGCATAAGTAGCGAATAACAATAACAAACAGTAGGAGACTCCCCCCCATCCCCTGCTTAGCCTTTCGCCCCATCCACCTATCTACCTAAGTAGGTACTTCTAGCTTCAAAGGTTAGGGGCTCGCCCCCCGTTCCACACCTGGGCACCTGGGCATACCGTAGCACCTAACTACGGGTACTTAGTTAGGTATTATCACCACCTGGCACGCACCAACCTCCAACCTCAGACTTATTATTACTCGCTGCTACTCTAAGCCTCCCTACTTACATACATCTCAGTACTCCATCTACTCTACAGATTCAGATTACCTGCACTTTGCACTTACTTAGTTACTCTCTTATTTTGCACCTCAAGCTCAAGACATCTTTAACTACTACTTACTATCTCCCTATTTTCCTTCCCCCGGACGACTTGTGAACGACCGACATAGTCCTTGCACCCGGCCGAATTCCGAGTTCTAAATTGGGGAGCCCGCGAAAACCCTTATACCTTTATACTTCCACAAACAGAGACAAGTGCTA
Source organism: Eutypella sp. D-1 (assembly GCA_023313575.1). NCBI lineage: Eukaryota > Fungi > Ascomycota > Sordariomycetes > Xylariales > Diatrypaceae > Eutypella > Eutypella sp. D-1. Next base: position 29,318 of record JAJTTP010000026.1, read on the forward strand.
GCTAGAGGTGCCCCCCCCTAAGCGAGGCATTGATTGCATCATGTCGTGGAAGCTCACTAAGAGTAAGTCAGCATCCCGGAGGATGGATTGTGTGTGTCCTGATTGATTTATCGATGTTCCTCTTCGAGACGACTGTTTCCCTCCTTACTCGCATCTTCGACAAGTGTGATGATGAACGATGAACGATGAATGATGGATGACAAATCATGTCGATGATCACGATGGAGGTTGGTGGTGGCGATGGTGACGGTGATGGTGATGCCGGAGTTGACTACGACTGCGACGGCGATAACATCGACGATTGATATAGCGATGATCCAGCTGTCACTACCGCCAATTCCACTACTTCAGCTGCTGCTGAGAATAATGACATGGATAATGACATGAATACTGGCTGAATGATGGCGATGATGATTTACATGATTTACCATCGCTAACCACCTTGACCGACAGAGTTAAAAGAAACCCACCTTGGGCCTCTTTCGGGCTTCTCACGGAATCCCTCCACATCGACTATAACAGATAAGGACGAGAAGGCACCGCCTGCAACCTCCACGACACCAACCCCTAGCGACAATGCTATCGGTGAGCTCTGATCATCATCATCATCATTCCTCTCTAAGCCCCAGCCTGATTATCCCAGCCTGATTGTCCCATCTCGTCCCGTCCCGTCCCGTCCCGTCCCGTCTTCTCTCTTTTGCCTGCCCTGCTCGCTTTCTGTTGGCCGTATCCTCCGTCTTTCCGTCTTTTTATACTGACATCAAGATCCCCCAAATCAGCTGCCTCCGAAGCCTTAGTCCAAGAGCCCATCGTCGTACCCCCGAAGCCCGGCATCCTCGTCGTCACCCTCCACGAAGGTCAAGGTTTCTCCCTACCAGAACAACACAGGTCCGCCTTCAGCTCTCAACATGCGGGAGGATCTGTGTCCACCGGGAATGCCCTCGCAGGCTCCGTACGCCCTGGTTCCTCACAAAGGCCTGGGTCTATCTTGAATGGTGGGAGGCCACAGACCTCCGGCGGCGGTGGCTTCTCCGGTATCCCCTCCAACCACGGTCGCATCTCCAGCAAATACTTGCCTTATGCCTTGTTGGACTTTGACAAGATGCAGGTCTTCGTCAACTCCGTATCCGGCACCCCCGAAAATCCCCTCTGGGCCGGCGATAACACCCAATACAAGTTCGACGTTTCTCGTGTCACCGACCTGAACGTCCACCTATATATACGCAACCCCAATGCCCCACCCGGTGCCGGCCGAAGCCAGGACATCTTTATTGGCGTCGTCCGCATTACCCCTCGGTTCGAGGAGAGGCACAAGTTTGTTGAGGACCCCAAGGCGAGCAAGAAGGATCGTGAAAAGGCTGCCGCCGAATTTGCCAACCGCGAGAAGGAGCTCGGCCACGTCGGCGTCGAGTGGGCCGAGGTCCAGTACGGTACCGGCAAGTTCAAGATCGGTGTCGAGTATGTCGAGAACCGTGCAGGCAAGCTGAAGATCGACGACTTCGAGCTCCTCAAGGTTGTCGGCAAGGGAAGCTTCGGCAAGGTCATGCAGGTTCGGAAAAAGGACACTAGCCGTATCTACGCCCTTAAGACCATCCGCAAGGCCCACATCATCTCGCGGTCAGAGGTTGCCCACACCCTCGCCGAGCGGTCCGTCCTCGCCCAGATCAACAACCCCTTCATCGTGCCTCTCAAGTTTACCTTCCAGTCCCCGGAGAAGCTCTACTTCGTTCTGGCCTTCGTCAACGGCGGTGAGCTCTTCCACCACCTACAGAAGGAGCAACGTTTCGACGTCAATCGATCTCGATTCTATACTGCCGAGCTCCTCTGCGCCCTCGAGTGTCTACACGGCTTCAACGTCATTTACCGCGACCTCAAGCCTGAGAATATTCTATTGGACTACCAGGGCCACATCGCACTTTGCGATTTCGGCCTGTGCAAGCTTGACATGAAGGACGAGGACAGGACCAACACGTTCTGTGGCACACCGGAGTACCTGGCGCCTGAGCTGCTGATGGGGCAGGGTTACAACAAGACGGTCGACTGGTGGACTCTCGGTGTCCTCCTCTACGAGATGTTGACGGGCCTGCCACCATTCTACGATGAGAACACCAACGAGATGTACCGCAAGATCCTGTCAGAGCCCCTACACTTCCCGGGGGCTGACGTGGTGCCGCCGGCTGCCAAGGACCTGCTCACCAAGCTACTAAACCGTGACCCGGCGGAGCGTCTGGGAGCGAACGGTAGCGCCGAGATCAAGGCCCACCCGTTCTTCCATGCCATAGATTGGCGCAAGCTCCTGCAACGCAAGTACGAGCCGACCTTCAAACCCTACGTGGTAAGTATACATTCCCTTTCGTTCCCTTTCGACGATTCGATGCGCGCATATTCTAGCGCCAACCCCGTCGTCTCATGATATCGTCCGATCCTTCTTCTAACTGAGGTGCCAGGTTGATGCGCTGGACACGGTCCATTTCGATGATGTGTTCACTTCGGAGGTGCCTCAGGATTCATATGTCGAAGGGCCGGTGCTGTCGGAGACGATGCAGAACCAGTTCGTGGGCTTCAGCTACAACCGGCCGGTGGCAGGCCTTGGCGATGCGGGTGGCAGCGTCAAGGATCCGTCCTTCGTAGGGAGCATCCAGGACCGGCGTTAGTATGCCTGACTACTTGAGTACGAACCGACGACAATAAGCTATTTCGCAACGGGCTGGCACCGTGTCGTAGAAGTGGACGGGAGGGAGCGGGGACGTGGCGAGCGAAGACGTTCGGGCATCAACGATCTACCACAGGTCGTTCAGAAAGATACACGGATACACGGATTGATGGATACACGCATGCGGATCAAGTCATAGAATGCCTCGCCGGGGCCCCTCGCCATTCGATGAACGAGTTCGCTCTACCGGGCCTCGCCAGGAGTTTCGGACTCAAGCGGGAGGACCGGACCGAACCAGCTCGAGCCTGTATAGATTACTTGAAGGGCAAGAAAACTACGATCAGTACACAAAACAATGGCCCGCGTGGTACGGAGGACGGGCTCGTAGCAGCGGCGGACGGGGGACTAAACTAAAGCTAAACAGAGGTCGCGCTTCCCATCCCATTGATAGGCGTCGAGCGAGCGAACAAGTGTTGTCAGTGTGCAAAACGAAAAGATGCATATCCAGGGGGGGCCTCAAAAGTGAGGGGGTCTCGAAAGTCGGGGCACTGGCTTACGAGGATGCCGAAAAACAACAAAATGTCTAGATAGATATGGCCAGATGGAATCGACACACATGTGAAGAGGTGATTCTTGGAAGAGTGAACAAGTGACCCCGGAGCGAATGTGCAATTGAACCCTAGGTAGTTAGCCCCAGGAGCCATTAGCTCCCAGCTACTAGCTGCCCACCTCAGTACTTCGGTAGATGTAGGTCGCTAAGGGGTGAACTAAAAATGGTAGGATGGGTTTGCCGTACCAACCAAATCGCGTATATTCTGGTTGTGCAAGTGGGGAGATTAGACGGTAGAGTTGTCTGGCGGTTTTGGCCGTGAAACCACTCAGCAAATTGGTGTTTTTTTTTCTTCTTTTTTCTTTCAAGCATGATGACGCGATCCGACCCGGCGGGTTTCTTGTCTTTGCCTTCTGCGCTCTCGCGATCTGGTTGAAAAGATCCAAGTACAGCATGCTCCAGGAAAAGGGGTTAAGGGGAGGAGTAGTACGTACCTATGTGATATACTAGGAACCTTAAAGCAGACAGTAGCCTTAGGTAAGCAAGCACTTTTATGTGCATACTTAGGTAGGTACGTCACTCTTGTACCGGAACCTTCAAGGTGCTCATGACGATGCGGGGTAAGGATGGCCTTTTGGTGGGATGGAAGAAATGCCCCTCGACCCCTCGCCCCCTCAACCCCTCAACCCTGTTCTGCCTCAGTATTCTCACTGCTCGGGCATGGATTACTCCCCTACGTTTTAAGTACCTACTTATGTCATATCAGGCCAGCAGCTACTCTACCTACTTAAGGTAGCTACTTGTAAAGACTTTTCTTCGTTAAGGTTAGTTTTACCTTTTTAGGTCCATCAGTGTGTTTTTAGCAAACTCCATCTACTTACCCACAACAGCTCCATCACCATCACCTATTTACTTGATATTCTTTTCTGTTGACGAGAACATCGTTACCGTTTCTTTTTCTCGTTCTCCTAATCCGAACTCATTAGTGAATACCAACGCTGTTGGATCTCTGCCACGGTGATCCTAGATTCCGAAGGGAAAAAGAAAAAGAGGAAAATCAACACAGACAGTAAAAGGTAAATGATACTCCTTACCAGCTCCTTACCAGCTAGAGCAAAGGCACCCCCCCCCCCCCCCCCCAAACTTATCCGGCTAGCTCTGGAGCCCTTTTTTGAAGCGCCAAACCTACGAAGTTCACGATGCTCTATATTGTCGGGTTGAGAAACTTCTGTCTTGGCTTTCTCTGAGTTTCTCCGCTCTGCATTGTTGGGTGTTCTGAAACGCTTAGCATGTTTGAAAATCCCGCGTCATCCACACATTTCACCATCAACACCGTTCACATCTCATCATCACTTTCCGCTCACTTTATACTCCTTTCCATTTCTTCACATCTTTCTTGCCTTTTCCCCTCCAAAATGTACAGTTTACCAAGCTAATCACATAGATCCAGAAAGAAGACATCATGCCTCAAGCAACTACTCTCCCTACGTGGGCTGCTCTCGAGGAGCACTACAAGTCGGCTGGCAAGACCTTCGTCCTGAAGGAGGCCTTCGCCGCCGACCCGGAGCGCTTCAACAAGTTCACCAAGACCTTCCGCAGCTCACCCTCTGGAACCGACATCCTATTCGACTTCAGCAAGAACCTCATCACCCAGGAGACCATCGACCTTCTTGTCAAGCTGGCCGAGGAGGCCGGCCTTGAGAAGAAACGCGATGCTATGTTCGCCGGCGAGAAGATCAACTTCACCGAGAACCGCGCCGTTTACCATGCCGCCCTGCGCAATGTCGGTGGCTGGGACATGAAGGTCGACGGTCAGAATGTCATGACCACCAAGGGCGGTGTCAACGACGTCCTGCAGCACATGAAGGAGTTCTCCGAGCAGATCCGAAGTGGCGAGTGGAAGGGTTTCACCGGAAAGAAGCTGACCACCATCATCAACATTGGCATCGGCGGTTCTGACCTGTAAGCGCCCAGAAGTGCCCAGTGCCCCGTGCCCCTCCATACAACCCCTTGGTTGCCCCCCCATTGTTGAATACACCTGACTGACATGTCATCCCTCTTCTCTCTCCTCTAGTGGTCCCGTCATGGTCACCGAAGCCCTCAAGCACTATGGTGCCAGAGACCAGACCCTGCACTTTGTCTCCAACATCGACGGTACTCACCTCGCCGAGGCCCTGGCCGGCTCCGACCCCGAGACTACCCTATTCCTCATCGCCTCTAAGACATTCACCACCGCCGAAACGACCACCAATGCCAACTCGGCCAAAAAGTGGTTCCTCGAGAAGACCGGCGGCAAGGGCGAGATCGCCAAGCATTTCGTCGCCCTCTCCACCAACGAGGCCGAGGTCACCAAGTTCGGCATCGACAGCAAAAACATGTTCGGCTTCGAGAGCTGGGTCGGCGGTCGCTACTCCGTGTGGAGCGCCATCGGCCTCAGCGTCGCCATCTACATTGGCTTCGACAATTTCCACAAGTTCCTGTCCGGCGCTCATGAGATGGACAAGCACTTCCGCGAGACGCCGCTGAAGGACAATATCCCCGTCCTCGGTGGTCTTCTCAGCGTTTGGTACAGCGACTTCTTCGCTGCCCAGACGCACCTTGTCGCTCCGTAAGTAGTGATTTTTATCGACCTCGAGAGAAGGAAATCTGGCTGTGCTAACTCGGCACCCACAGCTTCGACCAGTACCTACACCGATTCCCTGCCTACCTGCAGCAGCTGTCTATGGAGTCCAACGGGAAGACCATCACGTCGGATGGCTCTCCCGCGAAGTACACCACAGGTCCCATCCTTTTCGGCGAGCCTTGCACTAACGCACAACATTCCTTCTTCCAGCTCGTGCATCAGGGCACCAAGCTGATCCCCACCGACTTCATCCTGGCCGCCAAGTCCCACAACCCCATCGCCGACAATCTGCACCAGAAGATGTTGGCGTCCAACTATCTGGCCCAGGCCGAGGCTCTCATGATCGGCAAGACGGCCGACCAGGTCAAGAGCGAGGGAACCCCTGATGAGTTAGTGCCGCACAAGGTCTTCCTCGGCAACCGCCCCACCACCAGCATCCTCGTCGGCGGCCACATCGGACCCGCCGAGCTGGGCGCCCTGATCGTCTACTACGAGCACCTCACGTTCACGGAGGGCGCCATCTGGGACATCAACTCCTTCGACCAGTGGGGCGTCGAGCTCGGCAAGGTCCTCGCCAAGAAGATTCTCAAGGAGCTCGACGAGCCCGGCGAGGGCCAGGGCCACGACTCAAGCACGGGCAGCCTCATCGGCGCCTTCAAGAAGTATAACTCTGCGTGAAGGCGCGAGGCCTCCGCCGCCGCGCCGGGAAAGAGCGCTAGACTGTGACATGTGCGTGCATGACCGACACGGCGGACGGTGGGCACGCAGAGATTAGGTAACAAAACTAGATAACGAATGATAAGGTGAAGAGCTGCTGGTATAGGTACTTCCCCATATGAAATATAATGATTCTCCCTACAATGCGGTTCGAAAACTTGGTGAAAGAACGAAAAACAGTTTGGCTAGCTACCCATAGAAAGCGAATGCGCGCCGCCGCCAATGCCTATCGGCGTCTTACACATCTACGTATCTCCACCACTACTATAACAACTTTTAAAAACTCCATACGGAGAAGTGATCGTCGTCGGTCCATTTTAAAATAACGGACGGCCTGATATCTAACCTGCTACCCATGCACTCTCAGAGTTCTCCCCATGGGCAAGGGCTAAAGGCTTCGGCTCAGTTGTCCGGTTCTTGGCACCTGGTAAGCCGCAACTTGGGCTGGAAAAGGGGAATGATTGGAGGGAGCAGTGCAAATCCACCGTAACTATACGGTTAGCTAGCTTTCATTTGTAAGCGAGCCGATCGCCGCTGATAATGGAGAACTCCGCACGTATTGGAAGGGGCCCTTCTTCCCGTTGGTTGGCCCATTTGGTGATAGCACCCTCGATAGCTCGCCGCCGAAGCGGACCCTGGGACCCGCACCGAACCGGGGTCTATGCTCTATACCCCTTAACCTGGCGAACGGTAGCAGGGGTGGATAAGCTGACCGGCACGGAAACGGGTCGCTGCTAAGTCGGTTCCTTACCGACAACCTCCGAGGATAAGTTTTTCGCTGGTTTTTTCTTTCTTTGCTTTCCTTGCTTTGGAGACAGAATGCAAGCTAGCATGGGGAGAGGAGTCTGAGGGATTTGTTGCCTACTGCAAATAAAACTCTATGCACACCCTTCATTAGTCTTACCATCCAAAGGCGTTCCTCTCTCTCTTCATTCACGTGCTGGGAAGGATTGAACTACCCTTGATGGTATTGTGATGCATGAGGGAGGTGTTACGTGGTAGTAGTTAGATCTAGACGCAGGAATCGCTGCAATTCGAATCATGATAAAGCAGGTGACCTCCCGTCACGTTGTTCCAGCGGCGGTATTGCTGGCGCTGCAAACCGCGTGTCCTGTCTCGGCAAGCTATGCGTATTATGTCGGGTCGGGACTCACAGAGAGCGGAGCCGTCCTCGTCGGCGGCACTGGCGAGGAGGTGTCTTCACATTGGCTGCAGCTGTTCCCCGCCGTCGACCACCCCCCGAACGCCACCGTCACCGTGGGTGTGACGGCCGACGCCTCCCTGCCGGGACGCCTCACCACCATCCCGCAGGCCAACCACACCTTCCGCTACTTGAGCATGGAGTACAGCGACTACGAGGGCTTTCCTGCCCCTTTGACCAACGGTGGCGTCAATGAGAAGGGCGTCGCCGTCCGCGATGTCTGGGCCACCACCCGCGACGAGCTCTACTACATGACGCCGGACCCGCAGACGGGACCGCAGTATAGCGACCTCGCGCGCCTGGTGATGGAGCGCGCGAGCACGGCGCGCGAGGGCGTCGAGATCATCGGCGACCTTATCGCGGAGTACGGATACTCCGACTACGGCGGCAACTCGCACCTGATCGCCGACGCCGACGAGGGCTGGGTCGTCTGGGAGTTCGCGGGCGGAAAGAAGCTCTGGGCCGCCGAGCGCCTCGGCCCTCACGACGTCCGCGTCCTCTACCCGGGCTACATCGAGGACTTCCCCGTGGATTTTGCGGACCACCCGGACTACATGGGCGCGCCGCACCTCGTGGATTTCGCCGTCGAGCAGGGCTGGTGGGATCCGGCTTCCGGCGAGCCCTTCAACATCTTCAAGGTCTACGGTGTCCAGGGCGAGAACTACACAGCACGCGACGGCGGCTTTAAGTACATGTCGCAGGCGGATTTGGAAGACGCCACGCGTGCCCTCGCGCCCGTCAGCGAGGCCGACATGATGGAGCGCGTGCGCGACCCCCGGGTCGCCGACGACGAGGCCGGCTACGGGCAGGTCGTCAGCCTGTACCGCGACATGGACGCAGACACGATCCGGATCTGGAACGCGGCGACGGGGTCGCTCGCCGCGCCCTTCGTGCCGTGGTGGCTCGGCGTGACATCCATCCCACCTGAGTTCGGCGAACACCGCTATCTAACGACGGGCGCCTCCAGCACCTTCCTCAACCCCGATTTCCAGCTGCAGGAAGCCAGCGTCTTCGCGGGCCGCGTCTTCAAGCGCGTCCTCTACTACATGTGTAGCGCGCCCGACGCCTTCCTGCCCCTCGTCACCGACATGTTGACGGGTTTCGAGGCGCAGTCCGCCGACGACCTCGCCTGGGTCGAGAAGGCGGCGCGCGCGCTCCTTGAGGCCGGGGAACGGGACGCCGCGCGCAGCTTGCTAACCTACTACTCGCATTCGCGCGCCGCTCGGGCGCTAGAGATCGGCAAGATCATGGCCGATGCCCTGGACGGGTACATCAAGCTCCGCGGCGCATGGAAGGATCCCGTCGGCGCGCAGATTAACCTCGTCGATGAGGAGGCGGAGTCCGTCAATTGTCTCGTCGGTATTGATCCGGACCAGCCCCCGTGGAAACAAAACCCGCACGGCAAGAGAAGGAGGGGTGCGCCTGCACGGAGGGCGGAGCTGTGATAGATGGTCTTGGACATTCCCCGAGGCCTACTAGTGGACTAACATGAATAAATCTGAGACACCTTATTAGCACAGGAGTGTCACATTCAGATCTAAAGCCTTCGTCGATTTTTCGCACTGGCACTCCAGACGTGGCGACTAGGTGCACTTCCTCGACAGACGTCTTGGAAGCTCATTCCATAATGCATAATACTTCACGGTGTATCACTATAATATGATGGCTCGTGCTGACTCAGAAATTCGCGTGTTACATGCAAAGGGCGTGACTAATCTTGTTACAATCTGAATTCATCAAACTCCATGAAACGAATGTGGCTCTGACACTGAACATTCGCCCACTTTCTCCACTACTCCTGACCCAGCTGCACCCCTAGATTCAATCTGTAGATGATCACTTAATCCCGGTCATGGGGGTGAAACACCAAAGCGCGGACCTCAATGCTCTCCCTTGCCGGGACGTCGGGACCAGCAGAGGGGTCGACGAACGCAGTATGGGGGATGCGACGGGCCCTGCCATCCGTCTTGCTGTCGAAGCACTTGATAAGCAGGGCCTCGCTGGGGCTGAGCCCGTACCTATAGAACCAGCGGTGCGAGGGGTTGTACTTGACGGCGAAGGTCTCGCCCTTGCGGGTAGGGTAGATGAGGCCGACGGGCTGCAGGTCGTCCTCGGACACGGAGTGCGCGTCGGCGACCGCCAGCGGGTCCCGCAGCACCTGCTTGATGGGCCGCCAGACATTGATGATCTGCACGCGCCCCTTCAGCAACTCCGCGGCTTCTTCGGCTGGCAGGTGGTGCGTCACCCGCGACAGCGACGCCGTGTACGTCTGGTCGATGTGCACCCGCTGTACCGGGCCCCGCAGGCCGGCGTCGCGCCCGACGTCCGCTGACTTTCGCCGGATCGTGTGGTCGAATATGTAAATCTTAGACGCTCCGGTGCTGTGGTTGGAGGGGGGGGTCGTTAGTCAGCATCCCGGAAGTCGTCGGGTATAGAGCCCGTGTGCTTCTTGAAGGTCTTTCTCGACCATGACTTACACGTCCTTCAGCAACTGCTCCGTCTCCGGGTAATACACCGCCTTGATGTGGTCATCGTCCACGAAGTCCTTCTCCTGGGCGGGATATGAGATGACCTCGAAGCCGTTCTTGTCGAGGGTGAATTCGGACTCCCTTCCGGAGATGTCCGTAATATGGACGGTGTGAGGCTCGACCGGCCGCTCGTACGTCTCCGGCCGATCCACATACGTCGGGTGAGGGGGCGAGCCGTCCTCATTCGGCTTGTGGTAGTTCAGGACGGTGTCGACATCGCGCTGTTTGACCTTGTTGTCCGCGACGGCGGCGAACGTGGTCGGAGTAACGGTCGGTAGCTGGGCGGCGACGGTAGCCATGATATCCAATTGTAGTAAGTCGACAAAGTAGGCTTTAAGGTGTTTTTATGGTACTAGTTGCTGCTGCTGCTGCTGCTGAATTCGTGGTGATGCTGAATGGCTTCCCCAGTCCCCGGATCTACAGTGCGGGACGTGACGTATTATATAGCTTTTGCTCGGCGCCGTCTCCAAAGTTGGGTGGGCGGGCTAGAATTGTAAGCAAGATTGCCCCTCGAGCACGCAATCCCCAAGGGCGCCTTGCGACAGCACTATGGGACGTGCGGAGTGTGTGATGGCCCGGTACGCATCGGCTTATAAATCGAACCAGTGCATTTAGATTTCTCAGCATATCAGAACATTTAGGTGTGCGTAGCTCATTGTTATCCCGATGAGGAATATTTATGTGATTTGATTGGGGATACCGGACGCGTGGGACACGCATCCGACATGCCATCTCAACGTAGTACGTATAATATATCTAGATATAGTGACAAAAAAGTGGTAACATATCCGTCGAAGTCAGACAATTGCAATGCAGTGTAATCCGCTTACGCAGGGCTATCTAAGAGAGCAAGTTGGTCATCAAGAATTACTGATCAGATGCAACAGAAGGTCCGGGAGCCCGGTTCTCGTGGTCTGTGCTGTCAAGAGCCTTCTCAGAAACGCGTGCCAGCACCGTGACGCTCGTTCCATCGTCCAAAACCTCCTCTTTCTCCTCCAGCCTGTAGTTCCCAAAATGCGGTAAAACCACCGTCCACACTAGCCAGTAGAGGACGCCGAAGATGAGTCTGGGAGTCCGGTCAGCGCTTGCGTAGGCAGATGATTCCATGCGCGGGAATCGGTCACTTACATGCTAACACCGACAATCGCATACGTGGCATAGAACAAGCCGCCGGGCGTCGGTTCCGATGGAGGGAAGAAGGGGGCCGCAAGGAGAGCGACAGCTAAAAGGATCCTGAAAACCACGGCGGGTACCCAGGCCTTGAAGGGTCGTTTCAGATCCGGGCGCTTGTAACGTAACCAAAGTAGCCCCGCCGATGTAGCGAGCGCGAATATCTGGCCGGGATAACCCTCAACCTCAAGGATGAATGAGTAGACATCCTGAGAAGGCGGCAACGCAATCACTAAAAACGAAGGTATGTAATGCACGATCAGGCCGCCCATGGGGGCATTGAATGGCTTAGATGATGAGAGAAGGCGTGAGAAGGGAAGAAAGCCTGCTCGTGCGATTTCCTGGTTGAGACGAGCCTGCATGCCTGTTAATCGCCAAACAAGTACTGAAGGATGGGATAGGGGGCAAGGAATACTCACCAACGCAAAGGTGACCACCATCACGTTGCCTCCGGCGGACAAGGCGACGGCCAGTGGGAGAATTCGTCTGCCCACATTTACCCCGAAGGTTCGCTCGAAGAAGAGCGCCGCGACCAACTGTCCGCTCTCCTTGATCTCGTCGACCGGCACCACCGCGAAATAGGCGACGTTCGCTAGCAGGTATAGGAGGCAAGCTGTTACTAGAGCGGTGATAGAAACAGACTTCAGGGTCCTAACTGGGTCCTTTACTTCGTTCATGACATTGTTGAGGTTGGAAAGTCCGGCGTAGGAGTAGAACACCTTGAACAGCGAAGTGGAGATTGTCCCAAAGCTCCAGTCCGAGCCTTCCCAGAGCTCATCCCATGCGGATTTGTTTCCATTCCCATCCCAGATACGTGATGCGTCTTCGCTGTTGCCAGCTGCCACCGCCGGTCGGAAGGCGACCACATAGATGGCGGAGAACAGCATGAACACCACGAGGGCGACCTTTACCCACCCGAGGAAATTCTGGATACGGATGCCAGCTTTATACCATACACTGTGGATGACTGTGATGGCCGTGAGCAACACCAGGGCCAACAGTTTCTTGGAGAAGTCGTTGGCCTCGGCGTCGAACGCGTAGTGCACGTACTGACTAAATATGATGCAGTTACTGGCCGTGAAGCCAAGTAGGACGGCCTGCACGGCGATGATGGTTGAAGCCAGGAATTTCGGCCTCGGATACGTGAACTCCAGGTACACTTTGTCGCCGCCAGACCGGGGTAGCATGCAGCCATATTCTAGCGAGACAGCGAGGCCGCAGGCGACGACGACGGCGCCGACGACCCACAGCGCTAGCGCAAGCCCGACGCTACCGACCGACTTCAACACAACGCCGGGCACGGCGAAGATGCCGCTACCGATGACGCGTGAGATGGCGATGATGTAGGCACTGCCCCATCCAATGTTCCGCCCCAGAACCGACTCCTCCGGGATCACATCGTCTTCGAGGCGGCCGTGTCGTGGGCGGATAGTGGGGCCGCTTTCGCCCAGTGATGCTATCGATTCGAAGCTATTTCGCTTCGGGGCGTCGACGTCGGACGTGCCTGCACGACTCGGGTTGGTTGCCTGCAACAGCGGCTGTCGTTCTTCCGGTGCAGTCATATTGGGGGATGTTTGTCAGCTTCTCTCGTCTCGGGCTCATTTGGTGCATGGATGGTCAAATCTATCTTTTCTTCTACCATTTGACTTTGCCGAGGTGATACTATATGTAATCAATAGAAGGTCAAGGTATTGTAGATGACATCGCCAGGGTATAGGATGGCCAGGTCGGCGTAACCCTTCGCCATCGAGGTCGAAGGGCATCATGCCCGATGAACCCGACCTGCGTGATGAGGGCTGATTAGCAATACAGTTCGTAATACGCGGCGTTGTGATGGATGGCGTGCGACTGGTTTGTTCCGTGCCGTAGCTGGCCTAGTAGCACGCCATATGTCGCCATATTTCCACCACTGCCTTTAAAACCACCCATAACCACCCCCTAACACCACCCTTAACGTCCACCCATCTCAGGATCCTGCCAATGTGCAACCTCGAATAAATGGGCGGATGGGATAGCACCTCCCAAGTGATTCAAGATTGCTTACCTATAGGTAAATATGTGTTTGATGTGATTGTCTCTGATGACACTAGACAGGCACCCCTACCCCAACCCCTCCCTTATATCCTACTTAATAGTATACACGCATATCCGAGAAGACGCGCCTGATTGTTCCATTTGACGTCTAAAATGCCGTGTGACGCTATTTGCCATGGTGGTTCTCCCTGGCGTCAACCAACCTAGGCCTTCAGGTGCTTATCTGAGAAAGGTGTCTTACTACCAGGTAGGTAGCCGGAACCTGTCTACAAGAAGGTCGTACCTTGGTTGTACCAGCCATGCATAATAAAGGGGTCCGGGAGGTCCTTTGTGTGGCTAGATTGAAAAAGGATGAAGTCAGTAGATGACATCTTGGCGGCGTGGTACGTACTTCAGCTGACAGAATCTAGTTATCTCCCTGCCTCCCTGGTCAAATACAGAGAGCAGATGCGACTACTCAATAATTGCCCAGGTATCATGCGAGGATAAGATAAAATAACTGCATCCGAAAACCCAAAACATCTTTGTGCAGATATTGTTGCTTTATGACCTTACAAAGTATGAGCTGACTATCGAGGTATTTGGATAAATGTGTATGACGTCAATTTTCGTAGACTCAGGTATGATGTCATCGTGACACCGGAAGTACTGGTAGGCTCTCGCTATTTGCCTTCTTGTCTCACGTTGTCCTCTTTGTCCTCTTTATTAATGATTGCTAAGGATTGGTAAAATGAAACCCCCAATATTTTTACCAAGACATACCTACTTGCAGGACATCTGATAGCATCACCTAAGATCTGACATCTAACCTACAACAACGTCAATATGCATTCGAATCAATTCAGCTACAGCAGCTCTTCTGTATCCTACTCCTCCTCGAGCTCCCGAAACGGACAGACCACTGGGTCTCGCTATGCGGAGCACACTACAAGCGACCCGTCGGGCACCACTACGTATACCGCCTCGCAGCGGAACAATGAGCCCGTTTACGCGGAGCGCCGGGACTACGACGCGTCGGGCCGTCCCATCGCCCACGACAGAAACCTAGAGAGCAGCACAGGGAACTCTAGTCGACGGATCGAGGATGTCTCTGATCACCAGGGGGAGAACGATAAGCTCTACGAGGAGCGTATCGAGGATGAATACGCTAAGAGAGAGGGTGGTGCGTGAGCATGAATTAGACTGGAACTCTGTCCTATAGCTGCCTAGGTTGAACATCAGGACCGGATCAACACGATAGTTGATATTATGATCTTATGAATGAAGCAATTCACCACGTTTCGTGATTTCTCAAGGGACATAATCATAATCGCATTACACGTGAGACTCGTGCCGCTCTAAACACTACTCATTCCATCATTCCTGCCGCCAAGGCATCTCCAGATAAGATCCAAGCAATATCCCGTCTACCAATCACCATGTCATAGCTCCTGTAGAAAAGCTAATAAGGGTCCGGACAGTGACTCTATCAAAGTAGGATCCAACTGGTAAGACTCGCGAGTCGGAGGGTCGGACTATCGCGGAGGCGGTTGAGGCCAGATCATTCTGCTCGACCAATTCATTCTGCAAACTCGGTGTTAGCTCAGTTCGTCTTCCTTCTGCCACGGTAAATACGGTGTTGATTTACCATAAACGAAGCGGCCATCTACGTTCTTGATCCTCTCAGCGAGGTTGACGTCGGAGTCGACGTATGAGCCGTCCAGCTTCCGAAGGCGGGCCCGGAGCACGGGCACACTGGCACCACCTTCAATGGCGAAGTGGACGTTCTCGGCAGTCTTGGAGAAAGCTGATAGACAGGTTAGGAGACCTTGCACCAAGCGCAGGGAAAACAACATGGCATGTACGTACAGTTTCCGCCCCAGTGGAACTTGCCTACAACCAGAGCCTGTTAGCGAATTGGACGAATAACGCGAACTTCCCGTCGCAGGAAACAGCCGAACTCACCATCCTCGTTACCAAGGAAGTCGTCCAAGTTGATATGGGCATCGACGGTAGCCCCGCCGGTGTTACGGAGGCGACCCTTCAGTACGTGGTTCTCCACGTGGAAGCCCTCGCCGGTAGCGTGAAACGACATTGTGAATGTGATGCGGTGTTATGTCCGAGATTATGAATGAGAAATGGAGCTTGTTGCTTGAGTTTGCTGAGGCTTGGGGATAATGTGCTCTTAGAGATGCGGACGGACAGCCCTTTAAGAACACAACAGAGAGCGGGGACCTTCATGTTTTCAAGCCCTCGTATACGACGATATGATCTGTGATTCTCGCCGCGGTCCAAGCACGGGACTAGCGACGCCGATTCCAATCAGTGCATCGCGACGGCCCCCGTCCCAAGGCAGATTTGCGGAAGGCCGGAGATCGATTGGATACACATGTCGCATCTTTCCTACTAACTACGCGGCGGGCTCCCCACACGTAGCTTCTTAGCAGCGGGTGAAACTTACGATATGGCGGCGCGGGGTTTCGTGATGCCAGCGCTATTGCGGAACTCCTCGTATGGCCCCTCATGGCTCCTCGACAACACCGGCATATCCCATCTATCGAGCCTCGAGACCCCACAAGCAAATAACACGCTGCTGGTCTAGATGGGCCTACGCGACAGCGAAGGACGCACCTGGTGAGGGCCTCAGGTCGTTGGAGGTCGGCCGGACACCCGCCAGGTGGGCCCGCCTACTGCCAGATCACCCACTTCGATTTAGTCAATCGTAGTCGTCGTGACACGTAGATTCAACGGGTCCGGCGCTAAAGATGCGGAACCCGGTATCCTTGCTCGTATTTGATCGGCTCTCTTGCGCGACGGCGCTATCGTCAAGGCGTATTCATTGAATGCGTAGCAGAATGCCTCGCAAGCTATTTTGCTATACCACTCCAAGTTTCGTAATCGGGAGCCAGATCTTCAACCACGTCGCCCCTTGAAATTTTACTCCCTCTTTTCGTTCCTCCATTTTAATCGAGAGCACGACTAGTGTTACAACTTAAGATCGCCTTGGATGTAAGAAGACTTACCTCGACCATGTGGAACTTCCGCTCTAAGGATTGCTAGAGTTAACACTGGCAGTTGTGGTATTAGGTAAGGGATAACTATGAAGTGGGATGTGTAGTAGCAAGCGCGACATGCTAGCGCCGGCAGATGGCCTCACATATCACACTACGCAAGCCAACGCAGAGCAATGCTACATTGATCAGTGGAGATCTCGCGCGCACTGACTCTCGTCAAGAGCACTTGCAGGTGCCGGCTGCCGAAACGACACGTTTTGATCATAGCTGGCAAGAGGGTGCAGGCTGCAATGCAATGTGAGTAATAATTAGTGCTTCCCTGAGCCCCCTTAGGACTTCATGAAAATAGACGGACAGAAGCTCTATGTGACATGAGAGGATTACCTCTGTTCCGTATAATAACGCTCTTGAGAGATCTTCTTGACAGCCTGGACAACGGCCAAATTTGGATGCTCCAAGAAAAGCTGCCAGAAGTCAGGATCTCTGCGTATTATGTCGGTTTCCTTGTACGGGACAGTCTTAACGTCAACTAGATGAAACTTCTCGTAGATCTCAGTCGACCCCGAGTATATATCCTCCAAGCAGGCGCCCTCGAACTCGATTGGTGGTGTGCAGTGCAGCACGCACTTGTACCTGACCCCTCGCGGGATGCGCTCAACCCACTTACACGAGCCACCATACTTCCCGCTCTCGAGCGCCGGGCTCCACGGATCTGCATCCCGCACGCCTACGAAGCGCCCTCCTGGCTTGAGATAGGACGTGATGTTCGAAAAGATGGCTTCGAGCAGCTCGATGTTGTCTGCAAAACTGAAGATCCAGTTTCCCATAACGACGTCATAGCCGTCCGCGTGCAGTGGCAGATGTGAGAGGGGCTTGGAGACGTCCGCCTCGAAGAAGCGAATCCTGTCGCTATTATGCACTTCCGACTCATGGGTCCGCCGCCGCCTCTCGATCTCCTCGCCTATCCTCAGCATTTCCTCCGAGACGTCCACGACATCCACGCTAGAAGCGCCTAGATCGAGGGCCTCGCGTGCGTGCAGGCCCGTCCCGCCGCCTAAATCGAGGATCGAGAGTCCCTTGCAGTTGCCGAGTGCTAGCTTTATGAGTTCTGATTCGAGTTGGCCGGAGGGAAGTAGTTTGTAACTGTCGTAGGTGCCTGCTAAGGCATCGTAGTCTTTCTTTGCTTGGCTTGGCTGTGACAGGGACATTGTAGGTGCTTCAGTTGCACTCTGTTTGCAACAGCAGTAGAAAGAGCGGCGTGATAGAGAGCGTTATGCGTGACAGATTTTGAGGTGGCTCTCAGAGAACGGACGGTGCTGAGCCGCTTCGTATCAGTACTGGACGGCATCAAAATAACGCCAAATGCGAGTGAGCATGAATGATTAATGTATAATCGTGGTATATTCAGTGGTGAATCAAGGTCTGCCCGGCCCACGGCTAACTCCTACGGGATAATTATGGTATATCCTGGTCCGTTCCCCCTTCGGATAGCAAGGCAAGATGTCACTACACACCACCTCGATACGCTGCATATACCCCGCATTTGGTGCAGGGAAGACATTAACCACGAAGACTCGCACCCCAACCATGTTCTCCCCGAGCATATGATGCATTCTATTCATGAAATAATTAGGACGGGAACTCATTCAGTTACGACATGCAAGTATAGATTTGTTACGGCTGCACCATACCGTTGCACCATCGGGGCCAAAGGATTGGTGAATGATTGCAATGATGGCAATCATACCAGTGCTTACAGCCATATATATATGTGTGACCCCCCCAGACACATAGTAGAGAACCTATACGGGCGACCAATCCGTAACAAGATTAACTTGGCAAATGCGAGTCCCTGGTCCTAAGTAAAGCCTGGATTTACTGTCTCTCATTCCATCTCAGCGGAGGCAACATGCTGCTATATACTTACCATCTCAAGCTTCCATTTACGTATTCTTTCTAGTGTCAAGCTCGAAGTGGCTGGCAACTTGGATTTCATAATAAGCCGTAGGTGCACTGGAGCATAATTAGACTATCAAATACGTAAGTATAGTGTGTAATGAAGCGCGAAATTAGGTTTAAGCTGTTCAATATACAAGACAATCAAATAGCCTTGCCTTCCAGGTATTCCTTAACTCGCTCTTCCGCATCCCGTTCATCAAGTGATGTGAATACTGAACCTACAAAAAGTCGGCCTAGATGGTTATTAGTCGGCAAATCTCGGAAGGCAGTGCCAACTGAATCGCTTTACATAGTAACCTACCAAGCATTGGAAAGTGCGTCCAGAGATATATTATGCAATAGTAAAGATACTCGATGATGATGTTATCAATCTTTCTGTTTGTCAAGTAAATATTGCGGGATCGAGCTCGGATAGTTGAGACCCTCGGATGGCGAATCTCATACAGACCTTTGGAAGTGAGTTCGATAGCGTCCTTGAGGGTGAAACCGGAAACGTCGACCCTACTCAGGTAATGAGAAAGCAGCAGGGAAAATGTGACGCTATCTTCGAGAGCTTGACCGGCGCCATTTCCACTAGTGGCCGGCAGTGTATGCGCTGCATCGCCAATGAGCAGGACTCCTCGTTGCCCCCAATGCGGAAGGTCTGGCGTCGTCCAAATGGGGTATATGCGGTCTGTAGTCATATTCTCGATGATGTGCTGGATGACCGGATCCTTCCAGGTCCCGTGCCGCTGACGAAGTTGTGTTCGAATCTCTTCCGAACTCACAACGTTGCTGTCTGGAATATCTGGTGTTCCCCAATTAGACCACCACCCGAGCTTTCGCTGGGATTCCGGGGCCGCAGAACAGTAACCAAAAGAACCTGTGGGCCCAAATGTGAAGACCATGCTCTTGTACTTCGTGATAACCTCGGGGATGTCAACGTGTACAAAAGCACCAACACCGCAAAATCCTCTACGTTGCTTCTTAGCTCAGAATATCGGCGTGTGATTGATTTTACTAACTCATAATGAGGAGCATATAGGCGCTCATCATCCTCTCCGAAAAGGGCTCTCTTCACTGAGCTTCGTACACCATCAGCCCCTATCACCAAGTCTGCGTCCTCCTTTCCGCCATCTCTGAATTTGACAACCGGCCTATCTGCGCTCAAGTCAACGCCGATGACCCTTCGATACTGAATGTTCTCGTCTCCGACGATCTCGCGTAGGCACTCCGCAAGACCATATCTCGGGCACGATACGGTATGCTCTTGAGGGAACTCATTGTCACTTGTCGACGTAACCGCAATACGATGTCCACGCGCTGTCTTGAAAGTATAGGATTCGTTTTCGTAGCCCCGGGCCTTGAAAAGATCGTACAGCCTAGCATCTATGTACTTTAACAATCGAATGCTACTTGGAACCAAAGCAATGCTATTTCCAATAACCGCTGTTGTATCCGTAAGGTTACCGTAACTGGACAAGGAAGGGCCAGAACCATTGGAAGAACTAAGCCCTTGGGGTTCATGAGCCTCGTAGATTCGGATGGTATTCGAACTTGAAGAGGGTAATACTTTGCGTAACTGGAGAAATGTCGAAAGACCAGCCACACCCGCCCCTACGATGACGACCTTCATATTGATTTTGCCTGCAACCACATAACAAGCTGAACTATTGACATTGATGTTTAAACCTGTAGTAGAAACACATCTAGCCCGGGCGGCACCTATTATAGTGTTTTATATTACCTATCATAATTATGTATAACTGATTGGAAAGTACATTTTCTGATTGGCCTGTTAGAAGGACGATGGGATAAGCGACGCTGCCAATTACCCCCTACTTGCCATCCCAAATAGGATGCGGGAGACCGCCGGACCCGGCAAACGGAAACCTCACCGCGCTAGATACCTAGGTAGATACGGGCAGGGTAGTTTGCGCTAAATTGAGCGGGTTTGAAGGTCCACATAAAGTGACATATTAAGCAAGCAAGCAAGTACCAGAATATCTGCTAGCAATCTAATACAGATTGTGGTAATAGGGTAAGCCGGAGAGATGCACGCCGTAGGGAGGCTATACTATTGTGGTTTAGACTGAGCAAGTTTCTCGTCGTATAATTGGCTGGTGTGGCAGTTCTCTCAACCTCATGCGTATTGTCCACCTCGGGCTTCTAGGGTAGTACCAAGATGCAAACTTGCTCATTCGATCCCATGCATGGCGAGGCGTGCCACATGCAGCTGGCTGTGTATCAGATGAATGTTGGGAATACTGGCGGGAAGTCGGTTAATTTGGTAATTGGTCCTTTACACTTGACGCATGGATGGGAAAGCACGGAGATATGAGTGGAAGCAAAACGAAGTAGATATAGGATAACTACACAAAAGAGTGTTTTGCCTGTATCCCTCTTGAGACCGAATAGTTTCCTGTGGTTCTGATCAAACATCATCGAAGTCTCTGCCATAGGGTTGCCAGTCCAAAGGAATCATGACGCTGCATTCGTACTTCCTTATCCTGGGATCTCTTGTCACCACTACTCTTGGTGGTGGACTTATTGGATACGGCCAATGGTGGTATGATCCAAAATGCTGCTATTCGTGCCGGGGTGTTATCGCATCTGCTCCCCTCGACTGTCACGATGACAGCATGCACGGTATGGACATGGGGATGGACATGCACGGTCCATCGAAGATGGCCGCCTGCACTTCCGAGAACGATGCCTTCTTGACCACGCTTGCCTACTGTATTGATTCGACATGCCAGGCCGATAATGTTCCCGCATGGAAGATCGAGAAATACTGGGCCGATCAAGCAACCGGAGATCCAGCCATCCAAGCCAAATGGACGTATGGAGAGGCACTCACTCACGTAGTGCAACCGCCAAACAGAACGTGGGAGAGTGGTGAGGTTCTCAATTACACAGCTCTGCTCTCTACTAGCGTCTACGAATATCAAAGATCATTCAATGACCACTTCGACTGGGAAGAAGCAATTCAGTCAACATACGTGTAAGAAACAATACCCACCTGGCGGCAAAAGCGTTACTGACCACTCCCATAGTATAGTAATCATCACGATTGGTTTCGGAACGCCATTGCTGTTGTCGCTCCTACGCTACCTCCCGTACATGGCTGGCTTCATAGACAAGATCAAACCATATCTTCTTTACCCCTCCACTTTTCGTTCCTACCATGTTCGGCCGCTTCCATGGCTCCTGGGGAATGCGCCGACTATCGGACAAGGCCTATACATTGGCATGTTTTTCGCCCTAAACATTATACTTGCCGCCGTCTCCTATCGGGCGTTTGATCAGCCCCACCCCTGGGGTTTCTCCAAGGCCGGTGAGATCATGGCGTATGTTGGGTACCGGACTGGCCACATCTCTTTTGCGCTCCTTCCTTTGACCGTCCTGCTCTCCTCGAGAAACAATATCTTACTCTTGCTGACGAACTGGTCCTTTTCTACCTTCCTGGTCCTGCACCGTTGGGTCGCACGGATCTGTGCCTTACAGGCTATTGTGCACTCCATTACTCTACTCGGCGCTTACATCAACAATGGGACCTATGCCGCGGAAGTCCATAAGCCCTATTGGATATGGGGTATTGTCGCGACTCTTTGCCTCGTCATTCTCCTATTCCAGAGTGTGATATGGTTTCGTCGTGCATCATATGAAGTGTTCCTCATACTCCACATCTTCCTCTCAGTATTCACGATCGCCGGTTGTTGGTACCATATAATGTACTGGAAAGGGCTCACGGGGATTTACGAGTACTGGCTCTACGCTGTCTGCGCGGTTTGGTTCTTTGACCGCCTTATCAGAGTCCTGCGTATCTGTAAAAATGGCATTCGGAAAGCAACCGTGGCAGAGATCACCCCTGACATCGTTCGGGTAGACGTTGTGGGTCTGAGGTGGAACCCACACCCAGGGTACCATGCTTATGTATATTTCCCCTCTCTCGCACCCTTCCGACCTTGGGAGAACCACCCCTTCTCTATCACCCACACAGCTATGCTACACCCTGAGAGTTCAAGAGCGACCAGCCCCAGAGGTTCCCTCCGACATCAACCAGGTAGCGATGACAAGGGGGTAGAACATGGTCATGGGAAAGCCATAGAGCTAAGAACATCTACATATTCCACCACCAAGACAAACAGCATCAGCATATACGCGAAGAAACATACTGGGATTACCAGATACCTCCGAAGTCATACCAGTCTGCCAGTACTCCTCGACGGACCCTATCGAGGGAATCCGAGCGACGGCATTTTGAAATGCGACCGTGTGCTGCTTATCGGAGGTGGTATCGGAATTACTGGTTTACTCCCGTGGGTACACGCCCATATTAACGTTAAACTGGCCTGGAGCCTCAAGCAGGCTGCTGAAGGACTTATGAAAGAACTTTCAACGGTACTCGATACCATTTCCGACAAGGAAGTCGTCGTAGGCAACAGACTGGATGCACATTCCTTGCTGGAGCAAGAAGTGCAGGCGGGGTGGGACAGAGTTGGTGTAGTGGTATGCGGGCCGGCTGAGCTGTGTGATGTTGTACGTGAGGCCGTTGTGATCTTTGGCAGACGAGGGAAGACGGTATTTGAGCTGGAAGTCGACGCATTCACATGGTGAAACATAACAGCTTCGCCTGGAAGGGCGGCACAGTCAGTGAGGTAGCATGACCCGTACTTTAGGTAAGCTTTACATCGTCCGAGCTTCGGAACGGGCCGTCCTAGTTAGTTCTGGTAGTAGGTAGCTCCCGTCATTCACTTACGTATACACCATAATAGCAGTGCTTATTAAGTACTGCCCCTGCAGAACCCCGGACTCACATGGACCTGGAGCTATCATGAACCAATCATAGCACGCATATATAGGCCCACCTGCCTTTTAAGGGAACAAACCCAAAATGTAGTATGGAGATGTCAACTATGTGGGTGCGGTCCCAAGACATGAATAAATTCGGCACTCACTCGATTCTCTCTTATAGTTACCAAGTTTGGAGTTAATTAGCTGGCAGAAAGCTGCCGAGCACGAGTACGACGAGGGAGGGTGGGGCAGCTACCATGGGTCGCATGCATTGTCAGCAACTAGGGAAGCGTAGTACACAGTATTAGGTAGGTACCTAGTGATGGGAAGGAGTAAGACAGGATGTTCAGTAGCATCGAGAAGGCGGTCATGTATAGAGAGAGACTGCTATAGACCTAGCTAACTAATGGCTTGATTGCGTACTTATGATGCTTGGACTGCCTAAAGATCGAACACACCCTAGTACCTAGGTATTAGGTGCAATGAGATTATCACTATCCCGAACTCTGTCCAGCTACTATCCATTATGAGCTTCAAACGACTGTTACAACTACATGACCCCTCTTATACTCCATCCTCATGAAGAAACAGGCGTTTGCCTATCACTCAGTTCGCTGTCATTTCAGTTAGAAAACATGTATAACTGCTTATGGCAAGACTTACAAGGCTTATTCTCGATGGTGAAAATCCTCCCCTTGGTGTTAGATGCGTGGGTGCCGTAGGATCGCTGGAGGTCCATCTCCTCCTCGGTTTGGTCAGACTCTCCAATATTGGCGTCCGTAGGAGGCCAGTTCGCCTTCCAGGGCTGAGACTTTGGCTTGGTCTCGATGGTAAAGATTCTGCCTTTGGTGTTGGAGGCATGAGTGCCATAGGAGCGTTGGAGGTTGATCTCCTCCGGAGTGTGCTGTACTTCGACGGCCAATCCCTCAGTGGGTGGCCAGAATTGCTTCCAGGGCTGAGACTTGGTTGAAGGGGCCATGGCTGAAATTGACGATGAGATTTGTGGGAGGGGGATACTATTCAATGCTTATGTTCGTGTGCAGCGAGGTACTGAAATACGTCTTTCAAATTTTGAAGACGATATCAATCCTTTATATATATCAATCCCTCTATATCTTCAACGAGTTAGAAGGTCAAGGCCGCCATCCCCAACACCTGTTGCGTTAGCTCTGTTGCTACATGGCTTGTAAGTGACGTGCCAGCTCCTTGATTCACCTCCCAAGGATGGTTTGCCACCCTAGACGCAGTAAGCCTCGTCTAAGTGTTCCGACAGCGACCCCCTACACGTGCATCTGCGCCCTTGAGCATGTTTGAGCATGATTTCGGATCTGATAATCTGTAGCAGAGCATGAATCTATAGAATAGGTCCAAACGGTGGCATCATGTCGAGCAGGGAAAGTCGCATCAAGATTTCTTCCAATGAAGTGCTCACCACTTCTACCCCAAGAGAAGCGGGGTAATGACCATGCACATTTATATGAACTAATGGGAGCACATTAAGCCCTTTATCCTCGGCGGACAAATGCCGCCTGTGTCTACCTACGTCTCCGCTGATATGTAGTGGTATATCTATTAGGTAGGCATCCAATCTTCGTGCCCGTGTATGCTTGGCCACTCATCCTGGAGGTAGAAATAACAACACTTGTTCATCTTCAAGGTATATCGATGAGCTACGTTCAAGATGGAGGACCCAATCATTTCTACCATCAGATATGCTCAGGCAGACAACGAGGCCCTGATTAATGAGAAGGCGTACATACTGAATTATCCTACACCTCAAGGCATACCCAAGAGCAACTTCAAGATTGACTTCTTTCCCGGAATCAAGATACACAACCTCAGGACAGCGAGCCTGAATTGGCATGAGAACGGCGTGACCACTGCCAAACTGCCCGGTTGCATGCCAAAGGAGGATTTTGACAACGAGGAGAAAATTGAGAAATCGTACCTTCCAGACGTGCATCGCTGTCTGCTAGACACATTGGGAGCTGAGGAGGTGTGCATATTCGATTATATGATCAGAAAGCGCGAGCCTGCCTTTCCATACCAGGCCAAATCCAAAGATAACGCACCCCAGCCTGCACTCTCCGCTCACATCGGTAAGTCAAGCTGTGCCAGTTTCTATCGATAATCTAACAAACCTATGTAGACTATACAACAGATGAGATCAACGGCCGCGTGCACAAGTACTTCAAGGAAAAGGCTGAAGAATATGGGAAGCGGCACTTCCAGATTGTCAAGTACTCTCACCACCCCTAGTGATCCCATTGCGAAGCTAATGCAAGACCTTTCAGTGCGTGGAAACCGCTTGCAGGTCCATTGAGAGACTATCCGATGGCATATTGCGATGCTAGGACCATGGACCCCAGCACAGACCTGCTCACTGTCGACGAGGTCTTCCCGACGGTGGCAAACGAAGTATATCAGGTTCTGTATAACCCGAACCACAAGTGGTACTATCTTCCGGACCAACTGGACACGGAACTTGCTATTTTCGCGGGCTACGACTCTCTAAAGGGACAGAGTCTCTCAGTGCCGCACTGCTCTTTCGATTTGGGTGATAAAAGCTCAGGGGGACCAAGACAAAGCATTGAGGTCAGAGCCTTTGTCTTCTACGGGGGTACTTAGCACGGGTTCGGCGGTGACCTTGCAATTGGATTAGGGGGCAATTAGTCGTGGCGTTCAGCAATCACATTTACTAGCTTTTATCTCCAGACCAATTGGTTTAGGTGTATGTGGCACATTAATGGGAAGCCAACTCGGGGTTCATTCCATTGGATGCAAGAACGCTGTCCACGTATCTGCGTAAGCATGAGCCGAATGCATGGTGAAATCGTCTACTATCTCACATGTTCCGGGCTTGAGGTCATATTACGCACATTGTACCATAAATGAATCTTTAACGTAGTAGCCGACAGTAAGCCCTACATGTGAATATTCCCTCATAATTGCTCATTATCCCGGCTCGTGGTTGCCATTCTTTGCATGCAAGACGCGTGGTAAGCCTGTAACCCCTGTCCCACCCTCCCCGCGTTTCCTCCCCGCATTTGGATGTGAAGCCTGGCTTCTGGGCAAAGCTTGGCCGACTTAGCACAACTACACAACACTTCACCACTGCCTAAGCGATGTTTTGAAATATCAATCGAAATTACCACAATTGCTATGGTGAGCAAGTTATGAGTAAGATGGTGCTGTGTGTCTCCGGTATATCCGAAAGTTCTTGACATTGCAGATCGCTGTACCTTTGCCCGGGATCAAAGATCGTGGCTCCGGAGGTTGTCGTGGTATAGTTGTGTCTATCTAGCCCGTCAGCATTTTGTGTAATAGCCACTGCAGACCGCCACGACGCAGTCTGGGAGAGGGGTTTAAAGAATATCTCCTAATACAGTTACAGAAACGAGGTATCCCTGCCTCCAAGTATTCCGATGGTGGGAATAGTATCGAGACTATTATTTGATTCGTATACCTAAGCACCATCCGGAAATCTGAGTTAGTACAATCGGAGACTTAGCTTAAAAGCATTTCTCGTGATATTTAGCACATGTTCTGATGCATGAACAGCCCAATGCCTGCCAAAAGGTCAAATCCGTCAAGAGTCCATCCAAGGTTATCTAATGGAAAAGCATCGAACCTCCTCCAACCGAGAGCGCGTGTCTGGCCTTGTTGACTCGGAACTGCCCTCTATAGGTATTGGTATTTGTGGTGCAGGTGAAAGTACGGCAGGTGGGAATGCGCCTCCGTTAGACGACTGCCTCGTTGATTGGGAAGGTCCCGATGATCACCAGAACCCGCAGAACTGGACGCGTACGAGAAAATGGACTATCATCATCTCAGTCTCAGCCATCACCTTTAACCAGTAAGTGTCGTACCCAGCCGGCCGGATTATTGCTTTTTGGTGTTGATGTAGTTCTAGGGCCGCGTCGTCTACTATTTTCGCTCCCGCAACGCCACAAGCTATGGCCGACTTCGACTCAGACAACGAAACATACGCGACTTTGCTCATATCGATTTACGTCATCGGGCTTGCTTTTGGACCGCTTTTTCTTTCTCCTCTCAGTGAGCTGTACGGGCGCAATCCAATCATGCACACGGCGAATGTGCTCTTTCTGGCTTCTACCATCGCTTGTGCCGTAAGCATCAACGTGCCAATGCTTATGTTTTTCCGGTTCATGCTCGGCGTCAGTACCATCTCGCTTGGCGGGGGATACGTGGCCGACGTGATGGAACCTGAACATCGCCAAAGAGCGATGAACGTATGGACAGTGGGGCCGGTGCTGGTACGTCGTCTCCCCTGTCATGGACTTGGCACGGTGCATTAGAATAACATTCAGCATAGGCACCCGTCGTTGGGCCGATTGTGGGGGGCTTTTTATCCCTTGGAACAAACTGGCGATGGACATTCGGGCTTCTTAGCATCACTGTAGGTTTCATGCCAGAAAGGCGTAGCGAGATGGTCCTAACAGAGATCAAGGGCGCTATTGCTCTACTTAGTTGCTTCCTGTTTCTCCCCGAGACATACACTCCACGGCTTCTCTACCTCAAGGCAGCACGCCTCCGACGAGCGACGGGCAATCAAGCTCTACGCTCGAAGTATGAAAAAGGACAGACGCCAATGCAGCTTTTCTGCCTGGCGATAATCAGACCTGCCAAGATGCTAATGTGCTCTCCGATCGTGGTGATCGTGTCTCTCTTTCTCGCGATAGCCTACAGCTACATGTATCTAATGTTTGCAACCTTCAACGACGTGTTCACGGAGACATACGGGTTTGACCCAGGACAGGTTGGCTTGTCTTACCTGGACCTCGGCATCGGCTGCTTGCTCGGGCAGTATATACTGGACATCTTCATGAAGCGGTACATGAAAAGGCAGTTGGCGAGGAACGGTAGGCTGAGACCTGAGGATCAACTCATACCACTGCCCGCCGCCGGATTGATCCTGTCGGCGGGCCTAATTTGGTATGGCTGGTCCATGGAGTATAAAGTCCACTGGATTGTGCCCATTTTGGGGACCAGCGTGTGCGGCATCGCCATCACTTTTTTCTTCCTCGCTGTCCAGACATACCTGGTCGAGGTGTATACTATCTACGCTGCGAGTGCCCTGGCAGCTAATACTGCGATTCGATGTGCCTTCGGTGTCACCGTGCCTTTGGCAGCCCCCCACCTCTACGATAGACTCGGCCTAGGATGGGGGAACAGCTTACTTGGCTTCCTTGCTCTGACGGTGGTCCCTGCGTCTATATGGCTGTTACGCTATGGCGAACGTATTAGAAGCAACCCAAGATTCATGCCAGAGCTATAAGGGCTTGGCGCTTGTATAACTACTTCCCATCGGCGCAGTGCAATAGAAATGAACTTTTCAAGACATCTCTGCAACGAGAAATGGTCATTACATAGATTCAGTAACCATTTGAGCTTCATGCAATGCATAGGGCAACGGAGTGCGCTTTGAATTTAGCATAAAGTGCGATTTTTGCCATAAACTGTCTCATCGTGAAGCGAAATTCAAAGACGATCGGCGAATTTCTTGATTGCCCACAGATTCTCCAAAAAGAAATTCGGGATCACATTTCGAAGAAACAGCTCACCCTCGTGAACGATGCCGAGATTGACCTTCCCAACGGCGCTAACCCCAGCCCTGGCCAGCTTCCTGTAGTAAGCGTTCCCCTCGTCTCGCAACGGATCCAACTCGCTTGTGATGATCAAGTGGGGAGGCAGCCCGCTCAAGTCATCCTCCGTGGCCCAGTATGGCCACGCGAGGGGGTCTCTGGCATGCTCACCCGAGGGATCATAAAGTTTGGCATTCAGTGCGCTAGTACTGCAACTGATGAGATAACCGTCGCACTCAACGAGACTAGGCAGCTCTCGGAGTCTCCACTCTAGCGGCATATCATACGCATTGCTGATGTACGGGGCGGTCGCGCATACCCCATCGATGGCCTCGAGCCAGCCCTCTCTCTTTGCTTTCAAAGTAACAGCCAGTGCAAGGTTTGCCCCGCCGCTCTCTCCTTGCAGGATGATATTGTTAATGTGTAATTGCTCCCGATTTTCGTCAATCCAGCGAACGGCCTTCGCGCAGTCGTTAAGTCCGGCTGGGAAGGGGTTCATGTGAGTCAAACCCAGTGCGTTGCGGAAGTCAACAGAGATGACTATAAGCCCACTTCGAGCAAGGGCCTCCGTCCAGGTGGTGTGAATGGGACTGTCCGTGCTTAGAATGATCATCCCGCCTCCATGAAAGTATACTACCGCTGGGAGGGTAGCGCGTTCGCATTGAGTTGGACGATACGTGATCAATCTCAACTTGTCGCCATCTGGGCCCTCGATAAACGTTTCTGATCTGCTAATCGGCCTAGATGAAGTTGGATCTCCCGGCACAGTGTAGTCGAGGCGACTATAGAGTTTCTCAAGAGAGGCTTCGTTGCTACGTATAAAGTCGCATACAGTGTCTATAGGTGCGCTGGGCTTCAGGTCCGAGGTGAGGTATGATGATTCATGCAAGTTATGCGTCTTCAACGCTTGCAGTACCTTGGGGTTGACGCGAGGATCGGTAGAAAGCGACATTTCCGGGTCACCGAGGCGGCCAGGTGCAGAGATCGACGACATGTTTCGGTACCCTTTGTTTCGCTCACTTGTAGTTCAAGTATGTGTTTTGTTAGGATGCAGGTAGGCAGGCAGCCCTCGGAGAACATCCGGCAAATCATCAGAACTAAAGAAATCTTCAGGACATGTATAAGGCAGTCCATCAGCTGCCTGACTAATCCGGCTTTGATTGTGGCGTGAGGGTTGCCTCGCTCCTACCACAATTTGTTACATTACGGTATAGGGAATATCAGAACCAGTGTGCAGCCCAGCAAGCCAGTCACTGTGTTGGGGAGGATTGTACATACATGTATGTACGGAAATAGTGGTTAAAAGTCTTCGGTTCTTGGCAAGTTACGCTACAGTAGGTTCTAGTGCGTGCAGGGGCACAGTTAAAATACAGTTTCTGTAATAATGGCTGCTAAAACCCTTAAGTAAATTCTATCAGTGGCCCCATTTAGCACATTTAGCACAGATACTGCTAAAGTAGAGGGCTAGCAGTAGAGCAAGCTAGAGAATACAGTGCGGCATATTCCGTAATTCGCATACTTAGGTATGAATGACAACCGCCAAGCACCAAAGACTTTTTGAACGCTGTCTTCGGAGACGGTAGTCCAGTCGAGGGGTGATTGTCAGCAAAGAGAGCCGGAGCACTGGCATAGCGCCTGTGTAAAGCTCACTAGGATTCCGGTCGGAGACTTATACCCCTTTTGTGGGGCACAACGGCTTAGTGGTATAGGCGCTATCATAACCGTGGCACAACGACGATATTACGAACCAACGAGCATGTGGGAAATCATGAGATAAGTGCACAAGGCTCTTCAATTGAAATTTTCAACAATACGGGAATAAGTACTTGACTGTTTAGCCAACACTAGGGAACTGTCTACATTAGTTAACTACAGTAACATTACACATATGTTCTACCGGCTTAACGGAGACGAAGACCACTAAAGTGGTTGATCAGCGTCGGATTACGCTCGTTCACATTATTGTTGTGGATCCACAAGACCCTAACATTGTCGTTGTCGCTCGTCTCCGTGCCGAGAAGGAGCGGGTCCTTACCTTCGATGAGGCACCCCAGCTGAAGGTTGGCACCCTTCTCAAGTCCCCACTCGTACAGCGTGCCAGCGACCTGGTCGACGCCGAAGTAGTTTCTGTTGGTCAAGGCGACGGCGGCGTTACGCTTCGTCATTGCAGGGCCGTTATAGATGTCTAATAACTCCTGTAGAGTCGGGGTAGGAAGGTCCGGCATCTGCGCCCCCAGGCTACGCATTAACGCGTAGAAGCCGCAGAGAAAGCCATCTCCCGGTGTGGGAATGATCTCCCATAACGTAGGTGGAGTGGAGGTGCCTTCAGCACGCCCGTCAGCTTGTGAGGGCTTTTGGGCCTCTGGGGGTTTTTCGGCCTCCGGAGCCTCTTCAACCTGCGGGAGCTTGTAAGTCTGCGGGGGCTTTCCGGCCTCCGGAGCCGTTTCAACCTGCGGGGGCTTGTAAGTCTGCGGGGGCTTGTCAGTCTGTGGCCGCTTTTCATCCTGTGGCTGCCTCTCAGTCCGCGGCCGCCTCTCAGTCAGTCGCGGCCTCTCAATCCGTGGTCGCCTCTCAGTTTGAGGGGGCTTATCAACTGGTGGGGGCCTGTAAAGCGGTGGGCGCCTTTCAAACCGTGGGCGCTTGGCGGCTTGCGCATACCTGGCAGCATATGCACGTTGGATAACGACAACCTCACCCTCAAGCTGAGCGACGGCATCCTCAAGCTCATCTAGCGAAAACTTATGCGTTCGCTTGCAGATATCGGCAACATCAACGCTCATCTTAGATACGGCTTCCTCAAGAGTAGGTGGTGCAAGCTTGTCCTTGCGGATATCGGAGACATCATTGCTTATCTTAGAGACCGTATCTTTAATCGCATCGATTTTCTTAGAAAGCTCCGAATCTTTGTCTTCGTGTCCCGACATGATAACGGGTTTATTTTGTTGATTCGATCTTCTGCTGGCCGTGTTATGGTGAATGCCATTTGTGTCCAAATCCCATCGGGGAGGCCTTATGTATTCCGTTCATACTCATCCGCCTCATCGTGAACATGCAGTTCGTTTTCAATCAACATCGTTATTCCGGTACGTACGGCAAGCCCGAAGTGATCTGAACCGCAAACAAAGAGCATAGTTCCGCGCTTTGCGGAGTGAACACCTACCTTGTTCTAGCAATCGTGCTAACAAAGACGTGAAATACTTTGGGGTTACACTAGCCCCTGGTCTTTGTGGCCTGTCTAGCCGCCGGCCATGCGGAAGGTTAAGGTTGAATGTTGAGATGCCTCCCTCCACCATTTCGAGTAGCTGACCTTCAAGTCAACCCCACCGCATCCTATATTTCAACCTGAGATTGAATACTTAGCCTGGAGTATTCCCGAGTTGTGACTGAAGGATAAGCGCATGGAGGAGGACGATTGTTATAATCTTCGCTTTCGTGAACTTGAAGAGGAGAACTTGCCTGTCGCACTAGAATGTCACCATCTCAGACACGGATAAAGAACTGGTTTCCGTCGCCCACCAGCTTAACCTAGTTGTGGTACTCCTTCCTGTTTATGCGGGACACGGCGTTGTCCACCGGGTTTTAGTCGCTGCCGCCGACTTGCGGAGGATCATCGCGGGGCTGATGAAGCTTATGCCAAGGCGCTGGACGGTACTACCAGCATGTAAAGTTATAGAGAGCGAATGCTCGTCGCGGAAGTGACCAATATTTCACTACTACCAGGGCATATCTTAAATACATATCTTAGGGCTCATCTAAGGACAACAGGAGGTCGACTATTAATCAGCTGCCCAGGACTGCCACCTCCCCTTAGCGAGAGGGGTGGGGTGACTACCTAGCTGCCTAGGTAGCTCCCTAATAGATAAGATATGCAGATATTTAGCCCCACCTAGACAACTAGGTGCCCAGCAGGTGCCCCAGCCCCAGGCGCTTATTGTATTACGTCGGCGCTTATGGCTAAAACCACGCCTACGGGTATTACTAAGACTACACCTGCGCTACCTACCTCTACCCCGGCACATAGAGAAGAACGAGGGCGAGGCCCATACTATAGATGATGCCAAAGTGCCATGCAGCAAGGTACCTGGCCGGAGGGATAGCGACATCGAGGTATGGTAACGAATCGCGTGAGGGCGCGCGTGCAATAGATGGAATTGGACGTTCCAGGACAGAAGATCCAATGGTTGGGCGGCCGTGGAGTCGGTGCGCGGAGGGCGACGGCCCCAGTGACCGCCGAGGGTCAGTTTCTCATGGAGGCCGGGTGGGAGAGACTGGCTGTGGATTCGACCGCCATTTATTATGGGCACTCCTTGCTAGGCATCATTCATGGGGAAGACGGTTCCAGTCGCAATGCAAGTTGAACTTCACCACTAGGCGCCGTCTGGGTAGCATATTACGACACTGTTCCGTGTAGGAGCTTACGTTCGGGGTGAGTTACGTAAACTGTCCGACCGTATAGGTGATAGTTAACGGCAAGACAAACACGCCGAATGATCAACAAATCAATCAATAAGCATATTGGTAAATCAATAAGCAATGACTTCTGCTCCCTTCCATTATTCAGCACCGTTTAATGGAAAGGTTAAGGCTGATATAACGCGATCGTCATGTATATAGAAGAGACGTCTTCCTCCCATCGTCCAGATAGCTAAACCTCAAGTCAATCAAGTTATATCGCCTAGCTCGAGATCGTTATACACCAGCTCATTCAACTTAAAAGCACTCAATATGTCTGTGTACGTTATTACTGGAGTGTCGAAGGGAATCGGGGTGAGTCTGCCTTGATATACCGTATTGCGCATGGCCTTTGCTTAACCTAGCCCAGTTCGAGTTTCTGAACCAGATCTCGGAAAACCCGAAGAACCTAGTCGTCGGTTTAGTCCGCGATAAGGCTGCGACCGAGAAGAAGGTGGCAACAGAGCTGGGCGTCCGTCCCAATGTTCACATCCTCCATGCGGACCTCACCAGCTACGCCAGCCTGAAGCAAGCCGCTGCCGACACTGACAAGATTGTGGGCGAGCGCGGCATCGATTACCTGGTTGCCAACGGGGCCTTCCCGTCCCTCTTCGACGCATATGACCCCATCGGCAAATTGTAGGTCTACTTTCCGCGGGCTACTGTTTAGATCAGGTTATGGTTAACGCTTTCTGATCAACAGGGCCGACCAAGTTGAGGAGTTGGAGGCTGTTTCAGGAAAGCTATTCCAGACCAATGTCGTTGGCAACATCCACCTCTTTAACCTCTTCCTCCCTCTTGTTTTAAGGGGAAATCTAAAGAAAGTGATCGCCATTTCTAGCGGGCACGGCGACCTCGACTTGATCAACGATCTCGAGATTGATACGTCTGCATTGTACTCTGCCTCTAAGGCGGCCATGAATGTCATTGTGGCCAAGTTCAACGCGCAATACAAGAAAGACGGTGTGCTCTTTGTGAGTATCAGCCCGGGAGTGGTGGAGGTAGGCCACTTTGTGGATGGTACGTATCCTGTCTTTACGATCAAAACATCTGGACGCTAGACTAATAGCGACCTATAGCCACTCCAGAACAGATTGAGAGTTTGAAGGGATTCGCGCACAAGCTTTCTACCTATGCGCCCCATTTCCAAGGCGCAACCCCTGTAGACGAAGCCGTCCGAACCATCAGGTCGACCTGGGAGAAGGCCAGCATCGATAATGGTTATGGTGGTGCCTTTGTCTCGCACTTTGGGAACAAGCAGTGGGTGTAACCTTAGGGCCGTACATCTTTGGATACATATTTCCAATCATCGTTAGTAATATCAGAGGGTTCGTGAAGTGGGATATAGGCTCGAGGGTCGCTGCATGGATGGGTAGTGGTGAAATATATTCAGCTCTTCTGCCCCTTTCTAGATACATTAGGGAGGAAGTCTCTTTTTATACAGAATTCTAGATTATCCTAGCCCATCGGCGGTGGGGGTTAGGTCGCTGCCCCTATCTCCATGTCACGTGACAAGGACTTACAAGAGATGTAAATGTCCATACTGGGTAAGTACATTAACAGATGTATTAGGTGAAACAATGGTGGCTTGTTCACAAAATGAAGAGTCCCACAGCTTTATCAGACGCCCACTGAGTGGTATAAGTTAGGGAGTAGGGAGGGAGTGGGGCGTCCGCTGGTTCATTGACAGTGATTAACTCTCGGTCACTCAGCGGCTCTCGAAAGCGGAATGTTTAGTGCGCCCGGTCAAGGTCTTTCTCTCCGACGGTCCGATACTCGTGAGCGTGATGAGAGTGGGTATAACTCCAGGACTAATCCCGGACATACTCTCGCGGCGTCCGCCATTCCTACCGGCCCACTCAGGACTCCGGCTCACCCTTTGGCTTGCGCTCCGCTCAGACTACCCTACATGCCGTCCAGTGCCTCAGTTAGGTGCGCAGCATGCTTGGCAGATACGTAATCAGCTAACGTTCTAACGCTTCCGATGACGGCTCCCGTTTTGCGGTTGGGTCAAGTTCGCCTTCCCAGTGTTCAGATTAAAACTGATTCTCTGGTTAGGTAGAGCGGCGCTTTCTAGAGTTGCGGCCGCTTTATTTCGTCGCCGCCGGTGATGGCCCGTACCTAGGCCATCACGTGGATATAAGGTATGGCCGGCGCGATCCCTAATAAGCATATTTTCCGTTTGTGAGGACAGACCTGCAGATGGGGCAGCTGATTCATTTAAACAGTGAACAGTCGCAAGCTGTACATATGGCCGCCGGCGCTTTAAAAGCGGCTGCAGTAATATTCGCATATCCTTCACAACGCGGCTGTCTGTGCTCTTGCCATCAACTGCAATTGATCCGACCCTGCGCCTGCTACTTATACTGGCCGCTCATGAGTGCCTCATCGCCGGACGCCGCCGTAGACCACCGGAGCTACTTATGCATATTAGCAGCCAGCTAGGTGAGCGACCTGCGCGTACACTGTCAAACCGCGCACCGGGTCATCAGATAAGACTGACAGGTCGAAAGGTTTCTCCCCAAGGTCGGCCCTCGATCCTAGGGTCTTAAATACAACGTATCGATTGACAATCTGGGTCAGCGTAGGCATAGGCATGAGCCTATGACCACTTGTCCGAGGCTGGGCTCGCGCATTCCAGTACTGCCTCGGCCGGGTTGAAAGCTGCCTCTATCGCAATCTGCAACGACTAAGGCCCAGACTAAGCCAACGAGGCGGGTTCGTCCCGTTATGACATACAGGTAAGGAATGCCCGAAGGAATCAAGGCGCCTTATGCAAGTGAGTAATGTAATAAGCAAAGAGGTAACTAGCTTTATTACTAGTCTCCCCGAATTCTACTATAAGACCTTAACTTTATACTTGTGCTTGTGCTTCTTGGCGCGCGGCCTTTGCTTCCGCTTGTAGTCTCTTTGCCTTCTGGACGCCGAACCCGTCCGAAAATATGTCCCTGATATTCTCCAGCGGTACGCCCTTCACTTCTGGATAACAGAAGATGACAAATATCCAACCAAAGAAACATATACCAGAATAAAATCCAAACGCCCCGCTGGGTGTCATTGCTTGCATCATAGATAGGAATGTCGATGCGATGATGATGTTGCAGCCCCAGCAAGTCACGGTGTTCATCATGGTGCCGAGTGCGCGCACTTCCAAGGGGAGTAGCTCCGTTCCAACCCAGCCAATGGTGGCCACGCCACTTGCGTAGAATGCGACATAGATGATGATAGCAACTAAGACGAGGATTCCGGCCCAGTTTACTGTCGATGATTCAAGCGTGAGGTCTTTCGATACAGGAATCCAATGGAAAGCTATAGCAGTTACGGCCATAGAAATCGACTGTGCATGATTCACATTAGCCACGTAATATAAGACGTCGGCGAGGAAAATGTAACTGTTCTCTTACCATTCCAATCACGGTGACCAGCAATATCAGTCGCCTCCCTGCTTTGTCGATGATGACTAGATTCACCAAGGTGAATAAGAAGTTGGTGCCGCCAACTGTGATGGAGACAGCAGTTGGGTTGGTGAAGCCGACAAGGCCGAACAAGGTCGCGGAGTAGTACATAAGGGTGTTGAAACCCCCCAGCTGCGAGACTACAGTCCTATCAGTATCTTGAGGAAAAGCGGATGCCAGGTAATAGAACTTACTAGCCATGACCGTGCATGCTGAGATTAGAGCACGCAAGTTAGAAGGAATGGAATGAAGCTGCTTGAACTGCCACCACAAAGACTTGTCCCCCACAGTGTGCGATTCACGCTCCACCTCGAATGTAATTAGGTTGATCTTGGCCTGAATCTGTTCCTCATTCGCGTCGGGATACACCTGGGCAATGGTCTTACGCGCCTCCTCTACCTTTCGGTGCATAAGCAGTTGACGGGGACTCTCTGGGCACCATAATAGGCATATAGATAATATGATGGGCGGTACTCCACCAATCGCGACCATATATCTCCAACCGTTGGCAACGTGCGTCAAGCCGGCACCGAGAACGTAGGATAGCATCTGGCCAAACGTCACACTGAGGTTGTCGAATGCTATCATCCGTCCGCGATACTTCGAGGGTGCAAGCTCTCCGATGTAAAGGGGCTGTTAGATTAAATGTTAGCATCTCCCTCCCAGATGGTCTCTCATGGGAACCTTAGAGAAGGGAATTTAGCTTACGATGATCATAGCTGCAGAACCTACGCCCAAACCAACGACCAGCCTGCCCACTGTCATCTGAGCTACTGTATAGGAAGCTGCCTGAATGATGCTTCCAATGAAGAAGAGGACACAACCAGCGTAGATACCAAACTTGCGGCCAAATTTGTCAGCCGGCAGCCCAGCAATCAATGCTCCAATAAGAGCACCACCAGAAGTTATCGAAGTGATAAGTTCTTGCTCCTTGGAACTAAGCTTGTGGCCGAGATCATCGTCCAGGTTGACGAGCACAGCAGAAATTACTCCGGTATCGTAGCCTGGTCAAAATTGATAAGTACGGATCATCACATCGTTATCTATCAAGTCTCGAAGTCTCTCGGGGTCCATACCAAAAAGGAAGCCACCCATTGCCACCGTGAATACAATCATCCATACTGCCCTTGATGGCTTGGTATCGTCTATGGAGTTATCGAAAGCTTCGTCAACGTTGTCTTTCCTTACATCTTCGACATGTAGAACATGATCGGCAGAATCAGGAAACTTCGCAATCTCCTTATCCGAGGGCTTGTCGACTGATGTTGCTGACATGTTGCGAACACTTTGTCTAGGACAAATGCAAAAGAAGGTAGAGATATCACGGCCACGACGCGAGTTTAGTCACTCTGGAGAATTATTGAGGACGTCGAAACTTGCTGTCTTATTCTTTTGGGGTATGGAGGTTATGGACGAGGCTATAAGTAATCTCAGCTGGAGCAAGGAATGCCGCTAGTTACCACGTTCGCTCTATTTGGTGTCGGTGTTAGGCTCCTGTAACACGAATATAACCGGATTGAAAATGATCAACTATCCAGGTAGTACTTGTATGATTATGCCTCAGTTTACTCCCTGTGAAGTCTTTTACAGGGATCCCCTCTGATCATCGATGCATCGGTCCAAGCATAAGCAGGATTGGCACGCTTCATATTGGATGCCGAATGTACTCCATCTACATATTAATCCGGGGTAGACTCCGGGGTATATTCTGGGGAATGCGGGGGATGAGGGGCGTCGGGGGTACTGCACAACCTCGGGAATTTGTGTTTATAACTCAGATCAAAGGTTTGCATAAGGATCGTGAAGCATCCTAACTTAACGGCGTCTAGAGGGGCAGGGGGGGCGAAGGAGACGCCATAATAGTTGGGTCCACTTCGGACGCGGGGTTACTTACTCTTTTCTCTAACGAGGACAAAAGACCCGACACTATCTCAAAGTATCGCCAGGCACGGGGTCGCATGCCCAATCACAGTCTGCTAAGGCCCACCAAGTACTAAGTAGCAATGAGGCTTGCGTTGGTCGACATAGCTAGTGAATAGGCGCTAGAACTTCTGAGAACTTTCAGTCAAGGAACCTCACCGAATAGCCGTATAGTAGCAGCCACCAGGAATCACGAGGTTCCAGTCGGCACGTTTTCAATTTCTTGGTGTAGTTATATGTACGCACTATACTACTTTGTATTGTCAGATAGCATATTGGGTGATACTAGTATCAAGGCATAAGCATCTTGACGTCAGAGGGGGGCATATGCTTTCCTGGACGAACGGGACTACCCATACTCGTTTCTTGCCAATTAGCTCTCTCAGTTAGCAAAGCGGAATACGTGAGGAAATAAGTCAGAGTATCAAGGGTCTCGCACAAGGATACGTACTCATCTTCTTCGCCTTCTGACACAAAGCTTTGCTTCAATAAACTACCTAAAACCTCCCGACCCTTTACCCGACTCCGTAACTAAACGGCCCGATCCGGGGCCAGAGTTGAGATGTCCGACCAAAGTATACCGGGCCAGGTCTGGGCGTGCCCAATGCCCTCTTTGCTTTCTCACTCGACGTGTAGCTCCAGTGGAGTAGATGACGTAGAGAACAGGTACGTTTTACGATGTCATTCTCTGCTGGGTTGCTGTAATTTTGCTCAGTGAATCCAGCAGCAGAAGCAGCAGCAGCATTTCAGCCGCTCCACCTGCATCTGCTTCTCCATTCAGCGAACATGAGACCCCACTCAGATTTGACGATGACGAAGAGGCCCGTCTCTTTGTGCACTATGTGCAGGACTTATCTTCGTGGGTAATTCAAGACTTCCGTACCCTACCTCGGAATCCCAATTGGAAGTAACGTTTCACGCTAGATTGATGTCTCCGATCGCCAATGTCATTTCGGACTCGAGGTTCCCCGGCGTGCTTCCCGTTTTCCGATACTCGCCTACGGGATCCTTGCTTTCTCATCAAGATTCCTCGCGCTAGTTTCTGGCGTCGGCCAGGGACGCGCTGCTGACTATCATAGTCATGCTGTAAAGATGCTCATCCCTATACTAGATGGCCCCATAGAAGCTCTCGACGAGAATGTCTTGGCTGCGATTGTGTTACTCCGCTTATATGAAGAGAGAACAGGTTTGAGAATGAGAACCACACTGAGATTGGGTCTAGACTAACACATATACAGATACCGATCTAGGCACTCACTTATACGGCAGCACACGGCTGTTGAATACCGCTTCGAGTTTAGCAGCTACGGGTGGTCTCGGAGAGGCAGCCAGTTGGGTTGTGCTTCGCCAAGATATTTACCTTTCTCTAACAAAGTCACAACCACTCTACATCGGTCTGGACCATTACAGAGAGTCTAGCTCCTTCATCAACAACGATGCCGAGTCTTTGGCCAATAGAGCTGTTTATTTGTGTGGCCAGGTCTTAGCTTATGCCTTCGGATCGGGAACCACATTTGCAACACTGGATATCAGTGATTGGACTCGGCTCAATGATGACGCTGCTCAGTGGCATGCCTCTTTGCCAGCTGAATCCATCCCATTCTGGGTGAACGGTCCCGGGAATGGAAATGGAATCATTGACGACTCTGTATTCCCTGTTGCCTGGATGACGCGGCCAGCTCATAGTAAGCCACACCATGAATACGCCAGCTTAAAACGCGGGGCATATACTAATAGATGTGGAATGTAGTTGCTGGCTACCAGCATTATCTCCTTGCTAGAATGCTCCTTGCGATCTTCAATCCTCGCCTATGTAATCCCGCACTGAGTACAGTGTTGGAAAGAAGGGATGCAGACGTGAGTACTATTACTTCATCAAGTATGTGTTCGATCTTTGACCCCTAACAGTCTGTAGGAAGAGGTTCTTCGAAATCTGCGTCTGCTTGTTGGGCTCGCTATCAGTAATCCATCGGTGATAAACGCGAGTTTTACAGCTTCCCACACGCTTCAAGCATGTAAGATCGACTTTGCTTAGAATGAAGGTGTCGTCACTAACATATATAGGCGGGTCCTACTTGAAAACCAAGGAAGAGCAATATGAAGCCCTCAAGTTTTTGAACAATTTTGGGACAAGGTCGGGCTGGCAGACAGCACATATAGCTAAGGCGCTTTCGGCACAATGGGAGGAGAGATCTCGATTGGGTGATAGATCCCACTATGACATATTAGTACCACTGTAGAGCCAGCTTAAGTCTACATGTGTTTGAACGTTAAGCTCAAAGTATTGCCATGATGAGTGCCGAGCCATGTCTGAATGCTTTGCCAGGAGCTAGTCTGGTTGGCCTTCTAAATTCCCCTGCCATCGTACCTGAATATGTCCTAGTGGGTCACTCTACCCAAGCATTATGCATCGTAAATCATGTAGCATTGCTTGCGGGTTTAAATGTCTGTTCTATAATGTGACTAAAGAAACATCAGACCCGCCTTTTCTAAATCTGGCCTTCTCTCTCTGCAGGCTTAGACTTTTACCCCTGAGAGTCGTTACTTACCACTAGATGATCGGATTAGCTCCGGACGCACCGTTCTTGAAATTCCGGTCTATTTTCTTATCACAAACACGTAAGAGAGTCCAGTACCGACTAATAACATCCCGAGAAAAGTGCGTTATATGGACTAGCCCTCTTGTAGGGCCTGCGTGGTTTATGGGAAGGCTATTAGGAAACCTAACAGTATGCCTAGCCACTTGCCACAATGTCAGATGGGATAGACTCCCCGTGAACCCAAACATGATGTATACACCATCAGCGGATAGCATTGAGGATTCGATGGTCATTTATACGTAATCTCCGAATTCTTAATGTGCACTTGAACTGACTGGATCATCTTGATGTTTATATAGGCCTACACATTTGTAAACTGATCAAATGAAATGCAAATGTAACGAAGCCGTCGCCATTGGTCTTGATTTGACACAACTGAAGATGTGGAGGTGGCAATTACTTAGATTGATCGCTGGCTAGCTAAAGGACAGACTATCTACATGGGAATGTTCCTATTCCCTTTTATAACACCAAAGGGGGTGAATTGCGAAGATCGGTCTGGGCGGTTCATTATCTTCACGTGATATTTATTGGTGGAGTGCTTTTATCCTGGTAATAAGTGGTTTGGAACGGCAACTTGATTTGAGTACCTAGTTAAGAAATGATGCTTCTGTCTCACTCCAGTTAACTACAAAGACCTTCGCCAAATCTTCACTGGCATCTCGCCGAGGATGTGATTCATTGTTTCCAGCCTCTTTAACTCAAATCCTTGCGGCAGAGCAAATTCGTACCGGTGCACAAGTGAAGCGATAAGCACCGTCTGCTCCAAATAGGAAATATTACGACCAATGCAACCCCTAGAACCAGCTGAAAAAGTGATAAAAGAACTCTGGATCTGTTTCCCTTTCTCTCCCAGCCATCTCTCAGGGATAAATGACTCTGGGTCTGGGAAGACCGACTCGTCACGATGGGCTACCAGGGCAGAGATACTGACAGTTGTGTTTCCGGGAACATATTGGTCCATGATCCAGAGTCCCTCTGGGGGTGTTTTTCGTGGCAATCCATGTGGCGTCGGTGGTTGTAGGCGTAATGACTCATCCAAGCACGCGCGAAGGTAAGTCAAGTGTTTGACTTTGTCGTAAGGAGCGACGACTTCATGAGGTTCGAGAGCAGCGTCAATCTCCTCACGTAGACGCTTCATCACTTGGGGATGCTTCAGTAGCTCGTAGAGGACGTTGGCGATGGCAATAGCGGTGGTCACGCTACCAGCGTTCATCATGATGTTGATTTCGGCAACAATCTCTCCCAACTCCAGGTTATGAGGGGACCCGTTCTTATCCTCCATTAAGGCCTGGAAGAAGTCGTCTAGTTTCTCTCCAGACCTGTAACGTTCGAGTCGCTTGGCTGCTCTGTGAAGAACAATCCCTTCCCATCCTGATCCAGACTCAGACATGCGTCTATAGAATGGTATGATGTTGGAGATCTTGTCCAATAAACCGTAGTGATCATAACTCCATACGAGAAGCGACTGTTTCCTGGCATTGGGATAGAGCGCTTGTCGGAGGTTCGTCTCGTAGGTTGACCCATCTAGTCGTTGGCCCGTCACCCGGTCATGTCCTTTGTCTAGCAAGCCAAGGCTATCCGACAAACCAATGTCTGTGATGGCATCCAGAGTAAAGAAGTTCGTCCATCCCCGGTAGTCGACCATCACGTCATTGGGATCGGGATATTTCTGGCCTGGAGGGAGAGGAGTCGTGCAGCACTTGTCAAAATGCGCAAACAGTCTTGTCACCTTGTCGGCGACTTTATATTCCCAGCCTTCCAGGTTCTTTAGTGCATAGGCCGACGACAGCATTTTCCTCTTCCTCGAATGGTCTTGTTTATCTATCACATCGGCAAGATGGTAGTGAGACGAGGCGGTCAAGGAGTAAGATTCGTCTTTGAGGCAGGGCGATCCATGACCGTAAATATCCTTGATGGCTTGGACGCTACCAAAGGACAACGTATTCGGACCTGTCCGAAGAACAGGTTCTTTCTTGTGCAGTTTCGCAAGATAGGCCGATCGAGCGCCACCGTGTGCTAATATCATGAAGGGTAGGTTCGAGACTCCAGAGAATAGGCTCATGTTGGGAAATTTTCTGAGGCCTATGTTCTGCTTAGTTTTCGTTCATTACTTGAGCATCAAATACTTGAGTTGGCTTACCTTTCGGATCTTTGAGGTAGTATATCACCGGGTACAGAATGAAATAAGCGAAGAGTATGAGTAACAAGGCCACCGCGTACGGGGCTTTGGCCGATAGGCCCATGATATCAGCCATTTTGCTCTTCATACAGTGTATGATACGTCGTCGTCGTCTTCGTCGTGTGCTGAGTGCCGGTATATCTTGTCAAGCGTGCACCTGGATAGCAGATTAAAAGCGGCCGATCAGAAGAGTCTCTTCATATATAAATGAATGTCTATGTATTATAGCAAACTATGTAGAGTTATTGCACAATGTATCCATTATCCACCTAAATCTAACTATATCGACCGCACAAAGTAACACAACCTAGCACGC
Organism: Eutypella sp. D-1; assembly: GCA_023313575.1. Lineage (NCBI taxonomy): Eukaryota > Fungi > Ascomycota > Sordariomycetes > Xylariales > Diatrypaceae > Eutypella > Eutypella sp. D-1. The sequence goes on from JAJTTP010000026.1 coordinate 73,053, forward strand.
ACATACTCAATTTGCCGTAAGAGTAGCCATGTACGCGAGCCCCTCTCACACTATAGTAAACTAAGAAAGAAAAGTCTAGATGATTCACTGAGTTCATACATGATGGCTGTGCCCAACCGATGACGCTGAGCCGTCTCATTAACCCCACGTAAACCTACAGGTACGTAACTAGACTATGCAATGATAGCCTGAGCTTTAAAGTAGCGGGATTGCGGGGAAGTTGGGGTAAGATGGGGTAGACCAGGATTTTCATCTTGAAATGGCAATTCTCTCCGCAGAACCACTTTCTCCACGTGGTCCACAACGTTACGGAAATTTTGTTCTCCACAGACAATAAGGGATAAAACTCCCCGTCCCAGACAACATTCGATACACAATCCCGAGACAACTCATTCTTGCTTCATCTCACGACTACACACCAACTTCCGATTACCCCATGTCCGCAAGTGGATCAACCCGATTGCACGGCTGCGAGGTACGTCAGTTTCTCGGCTTAATACGTCTTCATATCACCACGCCTTAGTCCGGATGCAGATCATGTTATTGGGAGATACTAACGCGGGCTTACCACGGTTCTTCTAGTCCTGTCGAACAAGGCAAGTAGGGTCCCTACGATCTAACGAGTTTTTGTACTGGTAGGTGGCAGCGACAGCGGAGTTGCTAACCCGATATTATTGTTTGCATAGGCATGTCAAATGTAAGTGACCAAGCGGCTGGCCAGGGGCATCTGGCCAATCACAGCTGATCCAAAATAGGTGACGAAGGAAATCCATGCGCTCAATGTGCGAAAAAGGGGATAGACTGTATTCGAGCTGTGAAGTTTCGTTTTCGCCACAGTTTCAACCCAAGGTGAGGGAACACAGATGCAGATGCTGGGCTCTATCCCTAAGCTGATTTGCTTGTACTTATAACTTCCTACTGACTGTTTATCTCAGCCTTGGCGATGGACAGTTCGAATTTGCGCATCACCAGCCATGGTGCCGTGTGACTGGCAAGAAGCTCAAGTTCATAGATGAAAATGTTGAACTCTACACGAACTATGAAGAGAGTCCGTCTGAGTCAGACGAGGATAACCAGCAAGATCATAAAAAGCCCGCCTCCAAATCCTCACTAACTTTTCCCTTAACCTCAACACAACCACCGTACAGTCAGCCGAACACCACTGATAGTAACCTTGGTCCAAGCTATCTTGATATTCCGTCGCTATTATCTGGGGACGGCGAGGTGTCCCTCCCGGGTATTGAACTCGCAGATGATTTTGGACAGGGATTATCACAACATCGTCACCGACCATCATTCCAATATGAATTAAGACCCAACACCTGGTCCTTAAAGGACCCAGGATTCCTGGGCGGAAACACTTCTGCACGGTACCACGAAGCCAATGGCAGACCGGAAGGCCAGAGACATATACTCTCTACTGGCAAAGACGAGTTTTCTCCTAGTACATGCGTGGGTCTATGCAGATCCTCGTTGCCAGACGACACCAAGTTTCCAGTAAAAGACCGTTCTGAGGCAGACTTAATCCGCCATTATGTGGATAATCTCGCTCCGGCCTTTGATCTCTGCGATCCAGAGATGACGTTTGCTAGAACCTTACTGGAGATGGCTGGATCATCACATGCATTACGGAATACTATCCTTGCAGTATCCGAAAAGCACCGTACCAGTCTGTCTGGTGAGGCCAAAGTTCAACGAATCTGTTTAGTATGTTCCCAGACCGCATTCAGCTCAACTAGCACAATGGTCGATGAAGTTATACTCGCGTCTATCGTCCTGCTATATTTCCACGGGCTCGTCGAAGGTAAGCTCAGGACAAGTTATTCTCTCACTACTCATTGGTTGCCTTCCAAAGGCATGACAAATCGTATTGCCAGACATTCATTGGCGCAATATAGATTTATCGCAATGTCCCCCAGAAGCTAAGAACATTCAGTGATGGTTGCTTATTGTCTGCTCAAACGAAGTTTACTAATAACCGAACTCATTCAGTCCCCGTGGAAAGGTCGGAAGGACAAGCACCTTTTTCCGCGATGTGTGATCTACTCGACCTTCAAGGTCGGTATCTTCTTCCTACTGGCCTGCACCAAGCCTCCTTTTGGGCCGGACTACGAATGGAAATATACCTCGCCGTCATGGATGAGAGACCAACCGGCCTGAATCTTAAATACTGCAATGTCGACCGATCCATGGACCCAGCAGATGACGAGGTCTGGGCCAAAAGGATCATACTACATCTGGTTGACGTACTGGAGTACTGCTTTAGTCCGGACAGCAGCTATGATACGTACGACAACTTGGTCGAGTATTCGACCGCCTGGGCTGCTTCTAAGCCCACCTCGTTCGAGCCAGTGTATGTTCGGAAAGCTCGGGGTGGAGAGTCGTTTCCTCATATCGTCCTTCTGAACAACATCATCATGGCGGCTTTGCAGTACTACCATTTAGTCCGAATATTACTCACAGCACATAACCCTAAGATACCACGATTGGGTATTGCACATAGAGTCGCTTCGCGCTCAATCGATGTCAGTCTTTGATGCAAGTTCTACTACCTTAGGATGATATAGATTAACTTGTTCCTAGCACGATATCAAGAGTGATGTCGAGATCGTATGTGGGATAGCCGAGACGGTGAACAACTGCCACCCCACGCATTCGTAAGTTCTGGCGACCCACGGAGGGAGGAACAGGACGATAATTGGCTTATCAAGAAGTCAGAGTTTCTGTCTTGGCAATCGCTCTAGCCGGAGATCGTTTCACGGATCATCTAGAGCAGGAAGCACTCCTGGATATCCTGGTAAAGACCGAGAAGAGATATGCCTGGTCTACATGGTCAATGTAAGCCTCCTCTAGAAAGTTCACCCCTCGAAAATGCCAAGTGAGAATATCCATATGCTAACGAGATACATCCTGATTCATGACTAGCCAACAACATTTGAAAGAGATATGGGGTTGGGCGCTTCATTAGCAATATGATTATAAGATAGTGTTTTTAATAGATAGGATGGAGTGATCGCGGCGTAAATTTTACGGAGCGGCTACTATAGGGTGGCTACCGTGGGGCGATATGGCTTAGAAGGTAAATAAAACGATATGCCGGGCGAAGAATCATAAGGCAAATCATATGGACATATTTAAGCTCAATATTCAATATTATCTAACAGCCATGGGTAGGTGAGCGACGCCCACATATATATATATATGTTGTCTAGGAGCTTAACGTTCTGTATTATACTGTCATTGCACTAATAAGGGTGGCAGCTAACATAGTGATAGTGGCAATTATGATATAGTGGCTATCACCCCTATCTTTCTACGCCATCCCTATTACGGTATAGCGCCCTTTGTCCCTATTTATCGTGGAATATTTCCTATCCAGTAATTCCTAGAAAGACATAGACTGATACATATAAGTGTAATAATCTGTTTAGAGCTTGTCCAGTCTTCTCGAAAGGACCATGGCATTAACCCCATACATCTTCCTGCCATTTTCTTGTCCGCTTCATTCGCCCACTCCACTCGGTCACATCTTCATCATTCCATCCCTTCTTGGTTGCGACGACGTCGCCTAGAGCCTTCCCAACCTCCCTCGCCATGCTCGCTCTACCACAAATGTATACATTTGCATCATCGCCGATCAGCTCTGAAACTTCAGTCCCTAGCTCACGCACCCTATCCTGTACATACGCCTTAGGTGTTTCGCTCGCGCGAGAGAACGCAGTAACAATACGCAGGTGGCCGCCCAGCTCCTGTGATGCCTGCTCCAGTTCCTCGCGGTAGATATAATCCTCATCGGGCCGTCTGCAACCGAAAATAAGCAGCATCTTACCAACCGGCTTGCCAATTGATCGAAGACGAGCACGCTCGATGATAAATGCCCGGAATGGTGCGAGTCCGGTTCCTGCTGCGATCATGATGAGCGGGCACGAAGATAAAGTAGGGAGCTTAAACTTCGACCGACGAACGTGCGCGTGAACCAAGCCACCTGAGAGTGATTCGGCAGGGCCGGAAAGAGCGTACGTCAGCTTCCCGTGACTATGCGCGCTTCTTGGACCATGGCGTGAATCGGACAGAGATAGTAGGTAGTTGCTTGCAAGTCCAGGAACGGATACTGCTGGTGTGTTGCTACCAGCCAGCTCGGTGTTTGCCACAAGCACGGTTATACTGGGGGAGCGAGGCGAGGTAACGCTAGAACTAGATATCGAATAGTAACGAGGTTGGCTCCGGGGTAAGGTTTCGACCAAATAAGACAATGGAAGGTCCTGCCATGTAGAAGTTTCGCCAGCTGCCTTTGATGCCATCTCAAGGAGTCTGCCAATAGTGATATGGGTCCGAGACAAGAAGTCGGCGAACGTGTCCCTATCCTGGCTTAGACTAAGCAGGAACTTCTTCGTGCCAACCGATGGTGCAAAGTTCGCTAATTCTCGGACAGTGGCACGTGAAAGAGGGGCTCCGATTTCTAAATAGTATCGGAAGAGGGCATCAATGCTTGTAGGCGACGGGATCTTGACTTTGATGGCGGGGTCGAGAGAGGAGATGAGGATTGGAGTGGCTCGTTTCTCGGACAGCCCGAGGATAGTGACAAGACGATCAACCTCTTGATCTGAATTTATGGGCCAGATGGCAAGATGGTCTCCTGTCTTATATGTAAGCTCTAGCGCGTCACTGGTATCCAATTCGACGTGGAGACAATTTCGACTAGAAGACGTGAATAGCTCCCGGGATTGTGTGATTTTCAAGGCTTTGATCGGAGAGTTGGTGCTAGATTTCCCGTTGTCCGTGCCCATGACAGGATGGCCCACATGAAGGTCTGATAGGTCTAGGGAATCGTCCTCTACGACCTTGAGAGAGGGTTCGCGCTGAGCTCCTAGGCCCCCATGACTCTCTGTGAACCCGATCTTGTCACGTAAAACGTCACATAAGCTCTCTTTCCAACTGATGAAGTCTTCTTCAGTGGTTCCTTTGCGAGCATCTGCTTTTCCAACCGGCATGAGACTATCAGCGCCACACTCCCTCAACGCCCCAGCTACTCGATCAACTACTCGATTGTAGTGTTGATAGTCGCTGTTTCCAAGACCAAAGGCTGCGTAGCGAAGAGAAGACAGAGAAATCTCCTTCATATGTGTGATCCAGTCGTAGAACGAGCATGCGTTATCACTGGGGTCGCCTTCGCCATACGTTGAGAGAATGAAAATGGCAATTTTTGTCCGGGGAAGCAAGCTAATCGTATCCGGATCGTAGTCGGACAGATCCGCCGCCATGGCTTCCAGCTGGAAGTATCTGGGGAGTTCCTGTGCTAGGCGATTGGCAAATCCCTCAGCTGTTCCAGATTGTGAGCCCCAGAATACGATGACATCTTTGCCCTAAGCACAGAATTAGTGGTTTTGTTCCTTTCCCATTTTCCGGTGAGAGAAGTCATACCAATTCCTGAGCTTTCTCAGCTATGTTTCGCGTTGTAGCTTTGCCTGAACTTCCTTCGCCATCAGATGCTTGCGGCCTTTCGAACCACAAATGGCGATGTGGATTTGGTTTGTCCCATGCGAAGCCACGCGATATATACGCGGATAATGCAAAACTGAAAGCAGCAAGCGCAAGTGCGTCCGGAATTGACGAAGGCGCAAAATGTGTGAGTAACCTCAATACATCATCGGGCAGAACCTTTTGATTGAGGAGTTGAGACTTCATCATGAAGGATGATAAGGTTCTATGGTAGCTGTCGTAGATCTCGGAACGTTTTTGCCCGTAAGATTACGGTCTGGGTATTAAAGCAGACGCATACATATAAGACTTTCTATAATGCGCTGTGCTCGAGCAGACCCGTGATCTCTTCAATGCCACGATCTAGTATTATACCGAAGCGATGTAACGGATTCTAGGCTCGGTATAATAGAAGCCCAGTCAACCCCCCCCCCCCCTTCCCCCTAAGTAGCCTATAGTTGTGGCTGGACATGGCCCCACTTGTCTAGTTGAGCCGCATTCGGGGAAGGTTTCTCTTTTTATCATCCTGGCAGGAAGGTGACGTGTGGCTACAGCGATTCGCTCCAGGGATCTGCAATGATAGACCTACAGTACTGTAAAGAGCCCATCCGATTGGATCACCGCGGCTACAACAGTTAGCGATCAGTTGAGTTTCAGTCACTGTATAGCGGTAATGGCTACGCCAAGGAAGTACTTGTCAGTACTTAGGTATAACAATGTGTATTACCAGCCTGTTAAATATAGATAATACTTCCGAAGCCATGAGATCGTTCCCCGTGGGGTTAGGGATTGCGGGGATCCGGGATTCCAATCAGAGCCTAGCTCTAGCGGACGGGTAAGGGGCCGGCACAGGGAGTGGGCCTACCCGCAGTTGGCTAAGGTCGCAACATCACCTACGAATTGGCCAGAACAGTAAAAGTTTCCGAACAGATTCAACGGCTCTAGATCTTTTTCTCCACGCCAACCTGATATCGTGGGGGGCCGTTCCAGTACATCACATTTGGCGTCAAAGTGAATCAGGAAGATAATTCCGCAGTAATACATTTCAATGCACCACAATACATCGTCAGCTCTAGTTGCTCCATGCGGTACCTAGGTATTGCAAGATGATTTACCAAATCGTATTCTCCATTACTCCATTGGCAGACATGCTGCCCCTCGATTTCTCCACTGGCGATCCTCTGAGGCGCTGCAGTCCAGAACTCCCTGTGCAGGCATCATGTTGTGGACGGCTCTCGTGAAGAGCTTGCGGAGAAAGATGCTTCGAGCCTATATATATCCTTAAGCTGTTGCAAGACAAACATGACTGTGCACCTACCTACCTCGGCCACTCAGCAGGCATAGAAAAAAAATAGCCCGGACCTCTCGAAGCATATCACCTTCCGTTTCAACCCTCTCTCTTCCACTGTAATACCGCCAAAATGTCAATCCGACGGTTGAAAATCGCCATTGCTGGGCTTGGCCGCATGGGCAAGCGACATGCAGTCAACTATCTACATCGCACACCCCGTGCTGAGGTAGTTGCCGCGTTCACACCAGATGAGGCCGAGCAGGTCTGGGGCAAGGAGAACCTCGCGCCCTATGGCGTCAAGATCTATTCCGACTACGACGAGATGCTCAAGCACGAGGGCTTAGAAGCCGTAGTTATCGCTACGGCAACCTGTGCACACGCCGAGGAATCCTTAGCTGCCATTGCCAAGGATCTCCATGTTCTATGTGAGAAGCCCATCTCCCTGGACGTTGGAACGGTAAGTCATTCTGCATCTTGGATTGTTACAGGTGCACTTCCCGAAGTAACGATCGTGTACTAACACAAAGTCTTGCAATAGTGCGCGAAAGTCATCAAGGCTGCTGAGGCTAAACCACACCTGAAATTCATGTGTGGATTCTCACGGCGATTTGATTCATCATACAGAGATGCTGCCGAGAAGGTTGGAGCTGGTGTGATCGGCCAACCTGTCGTCATTCGGTCACAGACATGTGATAAGCACCATCCCGGTGACTTCTTCGTCAAATATGCCGAACACAGTGGCGGCTGTTTTGCAGACATGAGTGGTTCGTACTAATGCACTTGAACAAGCGAGTCTGATTGGGTAATGCTGACCTATGTTATCCTATTAGTACACGATATTGACCTTACTCTCTGGTTCTTCGGCGACAAGACGCCCGTGAAATCGATTTCTGCCTCAGGAATCAGGGCTGTGCATCCGGGACTCGAGAAATTCGGGGACTGCGATAATGCCGTCGGTATTGTCGAGTTCTGGGGCGGCAAGATCGCTTATTATTTCTGTTCTCGCATGATGGCCCATGGCCAAGAAGACACCACCGAGGTCATTGGTACCGAGGGTAAAATTGTCGTCAACGGTAACCCCCAGGCAAATCTCGTTAACGCGTACACCAACCGTGGTATCACGCGCGAAGTACCGCCTGATTATTATGGACGGTTCGAATATGCATTCGTCGCGGTAAGTCGAACTGCAAGTCTTCGGGAGTAGTCGTCATGCTAATAAAGCTATTCTCATAATCAGGAGTCGAATGAGTTCACTGGCGCCGTGCTTGATAGCACCAAGCTGCCGTTCTCATTGGTTGGCGCCCTTCGCGCAGTCGAGATAGGCACCACGTTGCAGGAGGCTTTGATCAGCGGGAAGAAGATATATTTCGATGAGTCTGGACGACGTGTTGAGCAGCCTAGCCTATAGAGACATTGCTATGTGATGTAGCATAGCACTGTGTTGAACGGAAGTTATTATGCAACCAGCTCATTCGAACACCTAAGTATCCAGAGTGTCCCAGGTCTGACTAGGATCCCATGCTGTCAGGTGTCAGGAGTGAATGGTGCCCGCGGAAAGGACGAAAGGTCGCCAAAATGATAGTATAGGGTTCAGATACAGTAGATATAACGCCCTGGCCCGTATGAATAGAGGGGAGGAAACCCCCTATATATAGACCTGGTTCTAGATAGCCACCCCATGGGGTGGTCGGACTATATTCCCTGACACCATGTTAGTGAGCCTGATATTCACATCTGGTAGAGCCTAGCAGCAGTGTCGATCATGGTACTTAATCCAGTACGTTTCCTCGTGATCGCTATTACGAAGGTGGAGGTGGAGAGAAGAGATCACGCCACATTCCAGAACGACAGCCATTTCATCCATGTAACTGCATCGTAGCGTTCACCTCTTCTCTTTCCTCGATAGCTCTATCAAGGCTAGCTTTAGCTGTCGTAAGATCGGTGCCGAGTTGCCCAATCTCATCCCGCATCCCATCTAGCTTCTCGATAGATCATCCTCATTCGCAGCACGGTAGCTAGTATCACCGTGGCGGGGTCTGACACGGGCTCCGAGTAAGTCCTCTACGTTTCCCTTGAGTCATTCTCGTTCAACTCAGGTATGTTTCTTGGCATCCATGTAGCACCCGACGAGTGTGCTCGATCCCAACAGTTTGCTGGAGTTTGGAGAACGGTCCTCCCTGCCACCGATCAACAGAGCGGTCACATATTAGTTCTAGCCCTATTCTAGGCCCCTTTCGAGGGGTATTATGCACCCTAGTCGTGGAGGTTCCCCGCGAGGTAGCCGAGCACAAGACCTCTAATACACGGTGGCAGGGGGGGGCACCTACTAACAGGGGAGCACTTACTGGCAGTCATGCCAGTGGCCCTGCAGGTGGCATAGTAGAGACTAAGCGGAGAATGTGCCCTTTTCGCCTGTTACGTTTTGATTCCAAGACGGCTTAGTGATATCCCCTCTTTATCTGCATCAAATAGTAGCCGGTGCTAGGCACCCTGAGTGCCACTGTACTATCTGCGCCGAAGCCCTTTGGGTGGGTCTCATGGAAGAGTATTCGTAGGTTTCATTTCGCTCTGAAAGCCGATCCGAACGTGAAGGCTTGCTTTGGCTCTCGTCGTCGTCATGTGGTCATGCTTTTAGAACTCCTCCGCCATCTACATATCTCTCTGTCAACGTGGGAAGAAAGCGCCAAATAAAAGGCCCTTTATCAACAGTTTTTCGACAAGCTTCTGTGTCCCAAGCATCGACAACTTATTACCTACCCTTCAAGCTCAGCTTACCACGGCGGAATAACAGATCTTGTCACTCGTAAGTCATCACGACCTCATCTCCCCCCGGCCCTCTCACCAAGATCTCCCGCTGATAGTGGCCTTTCTGACCTGATTTGTAATAACGTAGTATTTACCATAGTCATATATATCCCACGCTCAACATAAACTCCTATTTGTTTCGCCATCGCAACGAAAAAAAAAAAAAAGAAAAAAAAAAAAGGGACCGGTATATATAAGTCACGGTGGAAGATGTCGTGTTTCCACTCATCTACGTGCACTTACACCATTCCAATGTTTGAAGTGAGGCGGACTTGTGGGGGAGGGGGGGGGCTTTTTCTTCTCAAACGCATATCTCATTCACTATTGTGAAAGCCATAAGATCACCCCGAACTCCCCGCGCCCACCTCGGAGAAACTCTAATACATAGCCCAGCCCTACAGAGAGTCAGCAAACCCAGCATTCAAACCAGAACAACAGTCCACTATCCAGAGAGGGGGGTTTATCGCATTGCACTTACACCACTAGCCGAAATAACCTGTCCGGTAATCCACGCCCCATCCCTGCCGGCAAGGGCAGCGACAACATCCGCAATCTCCTGCACCGTGCCCAGCCGATTCTGGATGGGCGTAGCCGCCTTCTGGGCCTCCACAATAGCGGGTGGCACACCCTCGAGCATCTCACTTGGCACGGGGCCAGGATTAACACAATTAACCGTCGTCCCGGCCCGGGGCCCGAGCTCCGCAGCCCAGCAGCGGGTGAGGCCCTCGAGGGCGGCCTTGGAAGAACAATATAGGCTCATGGCGGGGAACCCGGCGCGGGCGCCTACGGAGCCGATATTCAGGATGCGGCCGGCGGTGGTGGTGGGGAGGTAGGGGAGGATGGCTTGGGTGAGGAGGAGCGCGCCGCGGACGTTAAGGTTGTAGACGGCGTCGTAGTCGTCGGGTGTGATTTCGGCGAGGGGTTTGACTCGGTCGGCGCCTGCGTTGTTGACGAGGATGTCGATTTGGAGGTCCGTGGAAGTGATGCGGCGCCATTCCGCGAGCAGGTCCGCGATCATGCCCTGCGCGCCGTCCGTGGTGCTCAGGTCGGCGCGACAGGGCACGGCGCGGGGTTTATGCGGCAGCGCGCGGATCTCGTCGGCGAGTTGCTGGACCCTGGGTTCGCTGCTGGGTGACGAGTAGCCCAGGACCACCTGCAGCCTGTTAGCAACATGAGTTCGTGTCAGTTGGATAGCAGGGGATGGGGTTAGGTGGGTGAGTGAGTAAGTGAGATGGATAGGTAAGGTAAGTTACGTGCCGAAGCACCGCGCCTAGCCAGCTCGAGGGCAATTCCCGCGCCGATACCCCTTGATGCCCCCGTCACCACGGCAAGCTTGCCGTGCAGAGGAAGCGCGTAATCCGTCGCCATGGTTATCGTTTCTCAAGGTCCGTCTTGGGCTTTTTCGCTTCAGTGCCGGAGTTGAGGAATACTTAATTCTATACTGAAGTCGGTATTAATTAATCAAATTGTGTATTTCTGGGCAAGGCACTTCTTGATGCTTTTTACACAGGTGGGCAACGCCGCTTATATAGTTAAACTACAGCATACAGCATAACGCACAATACACGGCCTATCGTTCACGATGGGGTTGAGAGCCGGGACCGAGCAAACCCGCAATGCCATCGGCGTTCTGCTTAATTCCGATGATAGCGGGCGGTGATCGGAGACAACTACTAGAGCTACTAAGGACGACTATGTCTATGATCAAGAGCAAGGACGAAGCGCACTTTCCACTCTATGCATCGAGGTGGGTATGTAAAAGGAGATAACGTCGGGTTGCAGCATCGCAAGCCTCCCGCACTGCATCATCCTTAGGGCCTATCAATCAATTATAAACCCCGGGGTAGATCGGAGTTTATGGTTCGACGCCGCTTGATTGCTTGTGCACATACATGCATTCACATCGCATCTAGTAAGATACAGAACGGTATGGTATGGAGATGCACCAAAAAAAAAGATACTGCCTTATTATGTATGCTAAAAAGTACAACCCAAAAGACTAAGCCGCTTGCAAATCATCAATGTAACCTAACGATGTCCTGTTCTCATCACACACCCTTGCAAACTCGAGGAGTAACCTCCAGACATATAACAACATGTCTTCCCTCCGCAGCACCTTGGCGCTCCAGGCGGTGCCCTGCTCAGCGAGGAAGCGCGCCGCATCGTCGCCGTTCCTGTCGCGGGTGAAGAAGTCGAGCACGGCATGCAGGTCCTGCAGGGTGTTGTCGAGGGGCGCGAAGTGCAACCAGGGGACGAGGCGGTCGTCGTGCCATTCGGCGTAGATGGTGGACTTGAGCGGTAGGGAGGTGGAGGAGAGGAAACCGCGGAAGCGGGCGCTGAAGCTGTTGCCGTCGACGTCGGGCATGAACTTGAACTCATACTGCTCGGACATGGGGACGCTCTTGACCGTGGACATATACGGCAGCACGTAGGTGCAGTTAGAGTCGGCGGGGAAGCACAGGAGATCGACGAATCCGGCGTTAGCGAATCCGTCCAACCAGGGACCGACCTTGAGCTCCTTTCTTCGTGGGAAGGTGTACTTGGCGAGGGGAGGCAGCTCGAAGGTCATGGCGCGGCCTCCGCTCCTCTCGACATCGGCGACGGTGGTACCGTTGAGCATCTCGACCAGACGGTGGCGCTGGAAGTGAAACCAATTCTCTTTCATGTTGCGCCCGCCGGATGCGACACCACGCCAGATCACGCCGGTCCTCTTGTGGTTCCAGGGCGGGCCGTGCGACGAGCCACCAGAGTAGAAAGGGTCGTCGGTCAGATACATAGCTCCGGGGATAAGGATCTCGTTGTTCATGGGCATCTTGGAGCCGCCGAAGAGGGGAATCAACTCCTGGCTAGTGGAAACGCTGACGGGCTCGATGAGGGACCCGTGCATCTCTCGCAAGTGGGGTTGGAGGCAGGGATCAATGGCGGCAGTGAAGTTGCGGACGTAACCCTGGTACTGATAATCGGGATCCCAGTCTTGTGGGAAGCTGGGCAGCGACTCGAAGTTTTCGAGCTGGGACACATTGCGCGACGGCGAGTCAGGCGCGCATGCAGCTCGCGCCAGGTCCCAGAGGCCATGCCCCTCAGTCATCCATTTGGGCTCGTACAGTTTCGCCTCTCCTTTGGCGTCGACTTTCGCCACTGTGGTGTATTCGCTTACGACTTGTTCTGGGGGTATCAGGGATCGGGATGAACGTTCAGCCGTAACGTACTCCCCGATCTTTTCCCAGGGAACCATCAGGCGCGACTCGTCCATGTAATTGATGGGCATATCAACATCGGGCAGGTGAGGAGCGGCCTCGGCGACAAGGGCGGTCCAGAGCTGTAACCAAGGGACCTTGTCTTCTACGTTCCCGACACCCTCAGCGGCGCCTTTTCTCACGCGTACGACGTGGTGCCATGAGGAGGCCCTCTCGACTATAGTCTCGGGGTCAAGGGCCCAAAAGGGGGCGAGGTCGGCATATATGCGATCGAAGAAGGATTCAACAATAACAGCGTCATGTTTGGAGGCGTATTTAAACCAGGCATCAAAGCCCGGCGGAGGGTGTCGCTGACGGCGCTCACGATAGCGCTCGGCGGCGGTGGGGAGGTCGAAACTCTGCTGGCGGATAAGAGCTTCGAAAGATTCGCGGGCATCGCTAATGAGCTGCTCGATAGGGTGGGTGATGGGATGAGTAGCATTAGGAGGTTCGGGTCGCCAGAGACTTTCGAGCAGCTTTTTATTGCCGTCTATTATGGTGGATCGATCGAGGCCGCTGAAGAGGAAGAGGCTAGAGACAGCTATGGATATGATAAATGCTATAACACCGTATCGGAGTACAGCCTGCCACCGGAGAGAAGAATGAAGACGACCGCGCCTATCGGGCAGGCTGGGCAGGCTGTGCAGCCATGAATTAAGGCGTTTAGACATGAGGATGGGGGGACCTCAGGAGGCAATGGGGAGAGCAATCTGCTTTGCTATATGAGAGGAGTGATGTTAAGACATAAGGCGAATGCGAATGAACGCGAATGAATGTGAATGAATGCTCTGCTTTCTGTCTGAAGCGCTTCAACTTATTTTGCGATCACAATCGACATAGAGCGTCATGGTGTCAAGTTCAGATGCTGTGCGGTGCAAGGAGGGGGTATGTAAAGGGGGGTTGGCGATCGCAAAGAATATTTTCGAATATTTCCCTTTAAAAAAGTGGGAAACGAATGAAAAGCAAAAAACGAAATGAGGAAAAAAAAGGGAAAAAAAGGAAAGAAGAGAATAGACTGTGAAGCTCGCAAGTGATAAAAGCGCGACAGACTGTATCGTCTTTCAGTGGGTTATATGTACACAACAAGGGCAAGGACGAGGGCGGACGGCGACGACGTTGGAGATGGTTAAGTCTAAGTGTAAGTCGTAGTAGTGCAAGTTGTGGTGGTGGTGCAAAAGGTGTTGCGCACCTGTCCTCCAGTCTGCATGTTTCCACTCTTCCAGGTAAGGTCCACGGGTTCTCTCCGACTATGTACCTACAATTATGTAGTTATACGGAGAGTATTACAGTGTACAAGAGGGAGGCAAAAAAAATTAAGCTTAAAAAAAGAAGAAGCCCAAAATGTTTTTTAATCTCAGAACTCTTACAGTCCCCGCCCGCTATCGTCCTGCTATGTACATAGAAATTGGGTACAAACCTTACCTAGGAAGTAGCATCCATGTAATTTGACAATACATCGGCTAAAACGGAACTGGGGAATGTGGGTCCAATCCCAGATAATGGGTCCACTAATATCCACCTTACTACAGATACATGCAATTTCTGACCAATGATGGGGCAAATTCAAGTATATGGGAAATCTGCACGCACTTCGAAATTTATTGCGAGATGCCTTTTTGGTATCGATATGGGGGGGCGCCAAGGGGCCAAGAGCCTGGCAAGGACATGGGGGAGCCTGGTCCTCCCATTCAAGTGGATGCTGGCCTAGTAAGCTTTTAAACGAGTTTACCTTCTTAAGCGGCTAAATTCTTTAAAAGCGGTATTCTTTTATCAAAGTATTGTGCTATATCAGTGATGATAAGCCGTACTATGTATGTATCCCCTATCCGCCAAGACAGTTCTTGCAGACAAGCTGAGGGCCTGGCAACCAATCAGCTCAATATCAGCTTTCCAAGAAATGGATGGTGTGCTTCATGGCATTCGTCTTTACAGAGGATCTGCATCAGGCAGCCCCACCTCATCACGATCACTTGCACTTGTAACTGCACCCGGACAAGAATTGAAATCAAAGGGGGTTTATGTGCTGCGTGTTTTAAATCCTTAGGGTAACATGCCGTTCCAGGCCGTTATATATGCCTTGTTATGCCCACACCTCTCCTGTAATACAGATAAGATAATAAGATAGAGAGAATGGGAGAATATATATTGTTGCCGAAAAAATGTCCGGTGGTGAGACTGGCCAAGTCCACATGTCCCGACCACTAAACGCCGGGTGCCTATGCGTCCAACGTGTACAATAAGCCGCTAAAGGGAGGAACAAACCCCCTACGCCGACCAGATAGAAATATATACAAATGCACCCAGTTCAGACCGGAATCGAAGTCATGTTCAGACTCACTCACTACGTAGCCTGCCTGCGCCCGGTATCCTCGTCGACCTTGGTGACATCATGACTCTTCCAATTCCATGATCATGTCGAGAGTAAAGCCACATCCACCGGCTTCGTATATACAACGGATGGGCTTATAATGAAGAAAATAACAACACCACCAACCAGAGGAAAACCCATCCCCTCTTTGCCCTCTGCGTGTTGGCAGGTAGAGCAACTATATGGTGCTGTGTATCCCCATAATATGATCTGTAGCCAATGAGGGATAATTGAACCCGTCTCCTTGCTCTACCGAGGAGGAAGTTCGTAAAAAATGTGTGCGTGTGTATTGTGTATATATGTGTCGAAAAATATTGAGCATCGGGCACCGCCCGCATCATAAGGGGAAAGCCGACATTCCCTCAAACCCGACGCCAGAACCTCAAATGGCGGACGAGACCTTATATTCAAAGCCCAGCTTTCGGCGCGAGGATGAGGACGACCCACTGGACGTCACCGTTCGCATCCTTCAGGGGCGTCCAGTGACTCATGAGTTTCTCCTGTCTCCAGCCCTTAGCCATCTTGCGCTCGAGCTTGTCGCCGGAGCCGGAGCGGAAGTGTTCGAAGTCCGGGGGCGCCGCCGAGGAGCCCGGGCGGCTATGGCCGTGGGTGTGGGCGAGACGGCTGGGCCGGCGGGCGCCGAAGAAGGCGAATCGGCTGCGGTCGATCAGCATCTCGAGGCTGACTGGTCTGCCGAACTCGACGCGCTCCCGCACCAGGGATTTGAAGGACTTCGTGATCGACGGCGAGTGGGCGTAGTCCTCGAGCACCTGGAAGATGCCCAATCCCCTGATGTCGCCGCGCATCGGCAGTAGCTCGGCCGCCGCCTCCGAGTGGTATGCCACGTGCAGCTTGAGGGACGGCCTCTTTCGGGGGCCCACAGTCGGCGTTGGCTGCCTCTGGATCGCGTACGCCGCGCCGAATTGGTCGCAGCTGAGCACGAAGTAGTGGGTATAGACCGACGGGATCGTCGGTGCCTGGGCGCGCGGCAGGTGATCCTGCGCAAATAGTCTAATACCTCGACTGCCCAGGTCAGCTTTGCGCGGGAACTTGTCTGTTATGGGTGGCGGGGACGAGGGACTGGGCTGGCCCTTGCGGAACTGGTGGAGGAAGTTGGTTCGCGAATTTGACCTCACGGACCCCTCCCTGCTCAACGAGGCGTCGTCTCTTTCCCATGGTCTATCTGAGCGACCGTCTGCCTCCGAGGACACCGTGCTCCCCGCAGTCGAATTTGCCTCTGCTGGCAGGTTGGGGTTATGGCCACGGTTCAGGATCCGCATAAGGTCTCTCTGGCTGGTGACTGGTTCGGAAACATCGACCTGGGCCCCAAGCCAGTGGCGTAGCCGGCCGTGCTGGTCTCGCAAAGGAAACAAGGTAAGCAGATTCCAAAAGGCTTCTCCATCTCGTCGGTAGTTCACGATGAGCTCCGAAATCTCCCTCCCCTCTTTCAGGCCCGTGTTGATCCGGGAGATAGTAGCCTTGTCGGTAGACGGGCCCTGAAGAAACCTACACGTCCGTGAAATAATTTCTGGCAAACGGCACCCTGTGATTGCGGCGAAGGCGTCTGAGGCCGCCGTGATGGCACCGTCCTGCGGGGAGGCTGCGCTGATGCAGAAGCTTTCACCCAAACCGGGATATTCTAGCTTGGGTGAGCCGATGCCGCTTGTGCCACTCGAGAGCGCAATAGAAGCGCAGTATGTGAACTGTGCCTGGACGAAACCAGGAAAGGCTTCCCTCGCGAGGCGATTCCTAACGTGGCGAGTAGCCTCGAGGAAAATCGACTCCATACTAGGTAGTATCGTATGCGCCATGCGTTTGATGTCCGTATTCAGCTGTCGGGACAGCATCGGCGGAAGGCCGAGGGGATTCCTCGCAGAGGGCGAGGTGAAAGATGCCGCCATGCTCGTCAAGGCTGAGGTCACATCGTCCGTGGCGCTATTGTACTCTTGCACCTGCATTGAATTGAAACATCAACAAATGTCCTCGTGAATTATATTGATGGCAGCAGCAGACATCTGACAACAGGGAGGGCAGCACTTGACAAACCTTCATCAAAAACTCAATATTCTCCTCGCAGCCATATTCTTCGCAATACCTCAATAATTGACGAGATATAGCCGGGTTGTCTAACGACATTTGAAAGGCGCCCTGCCCCAGAAAGTCCGAGAATGCCCGCCGAGGCTGGGTCCAGGTCTCCGACGACAAGCTCTCATCCCCGCGGGAACTCTCCGAGCAGGTTTCGGTCAGGTCTCCGGCTTCCTCTTCAAAGACTGCCGCGTGATGCGACACAGCAGAGGTCGACGAGGGCGGCCTCGCAGGACCGCTGTTCTGATAGTTGATGTACTGCTGGAGGGCAGCTTCACTAGTATGAAAGGCGTAACCCGAGTTACTTCTGAGGCGCAGAGTAACGCGATTCGGTCGCTGCGGTTGTGGATGTTGGGTCACGGATGAGGGTGTCACAGATCGAATAGGGGGGTCGACGGCCAAGGAAGTATGGCCGTTCGGTAGAGAGGCGATGCTACGTCTATGAGGTTCCATCTCCGCAGGATGCGGAGGGGAGACGTCGGGTCCGCTCAGCACCACCGAATCCATGGTTTCTTCATTCCTCGACCGCTATCTCTTGTGCAACGTAGTAGGTGAATAAATAGTTTGCTGCCAATATTGTCGAGGTTGTCGACAGGATGGCACTGATGAGAGGCCAGCATAAAAGAGAACTTGAAACAACATCTTGGCGTCGTATAACATCGTCTAGAACCACCAGCACAGTCGAGAACCGCTATGAGAAATGTCAGCGGAGGCGTTGGTTGGCCACTTTGCGAGCTGGACGCGCAAATAGCAGGCACAGAGTCGAGTTCCAATGAGATCTCGAAGCCTCACTAGTGAAACTGGGGCAATCCTCCAAAGTCCAGGTTGGGAATACTCTAGATCGGTAGCCGAAATAGCGCGACGCTACCTATCGTAATTCGCCCACCCTCGTAGAATGGACCCTAGAATGGTGAGGGATACAAGTGGAGCGCGGAATATTTTGTCTAGCACGGTTGGCATGATACTGCTTCTGGTTGCTCCATAACAGATGTGCCAGCGGGCGAAAATATGGCCATTGTCCGATTGTGCGATTTTGATCGTGTAAAATTATCAAATAGTAGATATGTCGGCGTTGGCGTAGTTCACGGCGCACCCGAACATGAGAGCGCCGCGCCCCAGCATTCGGCTCGGACCCCTAACGTTCTGGAAGTCTGTCCTGAACCCCAATCATACGATCCTTAAGGTATGATCCCGGCATTGCTGGACCCAGGTCCAACCATTTACTGGGTAACACCCTATTCCACATACTAGCGGCCCCGAAAGGCGATTTAGTACAATCCGCCTCGTTGGGACAATCTCAATATTCGAAATCGCGGTTACAAAAATCCCATTATTTGAACCCCTGCTGGAAACCCTGTTCGTAGGGCATTCGTGCACTGTGTTCGACCAAAAAGTCCGAGCGGTGGGGGTCTTGAGTTCAATCTAACTAACTGTGACTAGACTCCGGTCACGTACTGCATAGCTGGTAAGCAATCGGGCAATGCGATGGAAGCCTGGGTGGCCAGAAGACAACTGTTCCAAATGGAGGGGACGAAAGGGCAGGGAAATACCTTGCTATCATCTTCATGCATTTGAAAAATAATCAGTCGCAACAGCTAGGAGATGTTGATCACTGGCGATTGATCCACGACAAGTAGACGTCCCTTTTCATATATACTAAGACGATTGGGGCGCTAACTGTGGCTGAGATAGCCGGATCGATCGAGGACGTCGCGCTGGATATTGTTCCTGGCTACTCGGGCGCTGGTTCCTGACGTTTTCGTATAATCTCGGCCTCCTTGCCCTTTCGCCACTCGCAGGATTCAACAAACTCGCAGGAGCGGCACTTGTACGTCTCCTCGATGGGGACGCCTTCGGCTTTCCTGCTCCCCCGCCACCACTCAAGATTCCGCTTCAGATACCCATCCAGCGCTTCAGGGTCGTTAGGAAACGAATTATTTCCAATAATCCGGCCGTCGTCGCGGTGACGATATTGTACTGCAAGAAGGTCGCCTATCGTATCGGCGCCTTGTGGGAAGGTCTCTCGTATCTCGGCTTTGAGTAGGGGAATCAACTGTTCGATAGATCGGTACCTTATGAGCTCAGATGGAGGGTCTTCCTGTGATGGCCCATCTGAGCCTGGTCCACCGACATCGGGTCCGTAGCGCGGGGATCGCGGCGTCGAGGGTGAGTTCTGAGAATCGGAATCGGCGTCATCGAAGACCTCATCATGGAGGTCACCAATCTGGGTCATGAACGCGTCCGAGAACCGGGCTTGAGGGTTGAGGCCGTAGCGGGCGATGATGGCAGAATAGTCTGTTTTTTCGGATGCCATGTCACTCAAAAGGCGGTGATATAGAAATAGCTGGACCCTGGCCGGCCGCAAAGCCGCGCCGGAAGGAAGTCTCGTGGATGCCCGCGTTTTGATGTCGGTCAAGTAGACTACCCTACGATGCGGCTGGAAATAAACAGCAATAGACGGCTGAGGTTTTGAGCCGCTGGCGGCCTCTCCCTGAGACGACTGGGCATGCAGCTCCTCCTCGAAGGCGAGGTTTGGGCACGTGTAACTAACTTCATCAATGACACCGTTGGTAACTTCGCCGTAAAGTGTCCCCCAGACTTCAAGCTCCCTCGTCATACCAGTGTCGCGGAGGGTCCTCAATCCCTGGATTAGATTCCATATTCGCAAAGCAAATGCCTCCTCCTTGACAGCCACGCGGACCTGAATTGTAGTGTGGACCTGATCCTCGAGGGTCTGGTGGACCTTGGTCCCGCCTCGCATGGCGGGAGTCCTCGTCTTTTTCCCGCCGGGAAGGCGGGTCAGCGTGTACCAGTACTGCATCTCGCACCAGGCCCCCGAGGACAGGTCGCTGACGGTCAGGGGCTTCCTAGGGAATGACCGAAACCTCTCCAATGGTGAACGACCATTGTTCGCTGGCGGCTTGTTAGGAGCCGGTACGGCAGTCTGGATCGCTTCAGACTCGAAGCCTGCCAATGCACGGCTTACTAGGTACTATTAGTCAGTCAACACAGTGTCTCTTTGTGGAGATTTAAGTGCTACAGCACGAGGAACTCACGATCTGGGTAGCTGACAACATCATGTGATTCGAATGCAGGAAGATAGACGTCAGGACTATGGGACCTCGCGCCGTGTATAGGCGCGGGCATCTTGGCCGCGCCATATGGTATAGTCTGGGGGGCATCAGGCTGGGCTGAAGACGGAGTAGATATCTGATGCTGAGTAGCGTGCACTTCAGCGCTGGTTGGGACAGCAGCAGGATCATCTCCCAAGTCTCGCAGCAGTTGATTCACAATATCCTCCTCTTCTTCGGAGAAATCAGAGCCATAATCGCTATCCTGAGCTGTGTGGGAGAAACGCCGACCGGCTTCTGCAGGCAGTGGCTTCAGGCCGGAGGTGGAGGTGAGAGTTGTCATGTTTTTTATACTGTATAAGAATGTATAACGACGACTAAAAAAGTGAGAATGTCAGGGTCAGCCTGTCATGTGTCATTCAATTGACCAACCGAAATAGAACAACTGGTACATGAGGGGTTCCGAGGTCATCGTCGTTCTGCAATTCAGCAGCTATAAGTTGAGAAAATCAAGGATAAAAAGCATAACTAATAAGTAAAGTAGTAAACAATTGTACATGAAAAAAAAAAATAAGCCACCTAGGCATAAATGAGTTGAGGCGCACTTGCCGTCACTTTCGAGCCCAATAGATGACGCGGGTCTATCCTGAGAGCCCAATCGCGTTATCACGTGCGAATAACTACAATGCCATTCATATAAGATAGTGACTGCCTAATAAGATTGTGGCGCAAGTTCCTTTCACCATAGCGATAAAGCGCATATATGCACGTATGCTACAATCGAGGCATTATTGCCACAATATCTCTTTATCCCTCCTTGCCCCTATTCTTATCCTGGTGCCTGGCCCAAGCTGCCGCCACCTAGGCTGTATTGCCTTGTTAGTACGAACCAATCAAATAATCCCATCCTCAAGCCGGACACGGTCTCTTCCTCGACGACGTAGTCATAGTATAGCGTCAAGGGACTCAAGGCAGCAGAGTGTGAAACAGACATAAGTATTACGTTGGCAGCAAGGCTTGCAACTTGGCATCGTCGTGGTTCTAGCTCAAGTACGCACTAACTAGGTGGCTAAGTCAACCATTGTCAACCCTCAGCGTGCACAAGCTTTCTTTCAACAACAGGCCAAACCATGGGTGTCAACGACGGCTGCGGCGACGTAGACCTTATTCAGCGTCAAAACGACTCTGCTGGGGGCGGGGTCTCTATGAAACCTCCTGTTACACTCACCGATCTACCTCCTGAGCTGCACCTCGCCATCAGTCAGCGACTCACCTACCCGGATGCGCTCTCCCTGAAGCATACGTCGCGCGCATTCTTCTACCTCGTCGACACCGGCGTCAAGTTGAAAGTGGCATGGCTGGTGGAACGCCATACCCTGCATCTGGAGTGTCCCAATGACCGCTGTTGCGATCTACGGAGCGACCTGCAGTTTTGTAAGGGTAGTGTCAGGTGAGTATACTCTGTGCACCGACTGCTCCCCGCTTTCGCGAACCAGGACCCTTCTCCTCGGGGTCTAGCTGATATGCTTTCCCAGGCTTCTCATGCAGCGGCGTCGCGAACATGTCGAGTGCGAGTCGCGCCCGGGCTTGGGTTGCCTTGTATACGGGACCGATTCGTGTACCCACCCGAAAAGGCTGCGGCGGCGCTATACGTGGTGGTTGCGCACCCATTTCACCGTAGAGCTCTGGTGGATCTTATTGTCGCTGATACCCGTACTATTCGGAATGTTTTGGATGGCGAGGACAGCAAACTCAACCCGGGTATCCCAATCTACTGAGCCTCATCTATGATTTATCTTCACGGGGCGCTACGGCATAATAAGCCAAGCACTCTCTAATTCGAAACAAGCAAGTGGACAAGGCAGGAGATTCCACAACCATCATGCGGGGAACCTAGAAGATATTGGGAAATAAAGTGTACTCGGTATTTGTACGATAGAATATAATGCTTATAGACAGCCTCAGTCACACAATATATACACGCTAATATGTTGCAAATCATCCACAATCCTAGCGACTAACGGCGCTCTCACTTTGCCGGTCTCTCTTTACCCCTAGTTTCCGTTCCTTCCAGTTCGCCGTGTTGCATATTTTTCGGGTGAAAAGCTCTAGCAGCCCGACTCGCCCTCCGCTGAAGAAATAAAAGGGACTTGGCCGATATCGTTGCTGTTCCAGTCGACTTCGTGCACGTCGGGTTTCCAAGGGTCGGCGATACCGGGATAGTTGACGGCGAAGCGTTCGAGGCCCTCTTCGAGGCTGGCGCCCCAGCCCTCGTCGCAGCTGAACATGCGACCACTGACGGTTTTGAGGTCGTCCCGGTTGCTCGTCTTGATCGAGCAGACTGGATCCAGTTTGGCCTTGTCCTTGGTTGGTCCTGGCTGGATGATGGCCTCGAAGACGGTCCCGTCCGGCATCGCCGCGTAGTAGTTGAACATCTGCCAGGAGAGGCACTCAGCCGCGGCCGAAGAGGCGAAGTACACGGCAGCGGCCGCGAAGACGGACTTAGCAGAGAACATGTTTGGGGAGAAAATTGTTGGCCGAAAGCTGATGGAAGAACTCGATCGTGTTTCTCTGATGATCTGGACTGATTGGCGTCTGCTTTGGATATGTTGATTTGCAAATTCCAGGAGACCAGGTGACTTTATATACCCATAACCATAGTCAATGTTGAGGACCACTCGCATGTCTGCATGGAACTTGCCTTCCTACTTGATATACACCAGTTGTGTTCCTGCATATTGTTTATAAACATGACGTCAAAATACTATGGCTCAAGACCATAATAGGCGGTCGATGCGAAGGTATAGAGAACGCTCGTGGTTGCCGATCATCAACTGCGGGTAGTGGGGATAGTCCGAACATGTGGTCTTTGTATCCGTAGGGCTTAAAGATTGTCGATCTCGATCTCTCAGGCCATGAATAGCAATAAACAGCCCACAGCCTTGTCACGACGTTCTTAGCACATGGGTTTTTACATAAGACGGTGTGGCGCATATGGGTCTTTTCCGAGAATCCTGAAGTCAAGTTAAGAAGGCCTCATTCATTCTTCGAATGGGCCATGGGCTCTATACCCGCAAGTTTCTCTCGCAAGAAGACTCGTTTAATCGCTAGTTATTTCCTCAGGAGCACACTCTAACTCGGCCAAAATCCTCCAGTCGAACAGAAACATACGACGTCCAGAGAGTGTTTCACGGCCAAGATATCTAGCCGGGATTAATTCTTTCAGCTGAAGCGGCGCTGAATTCTTACATACTAAGTACATATGCAAAGGCCTTTTTATTAAGTGGACTCTCGCTCAGGTGTATCCACAAGTGCCACATTACATACACTGCCACCGTACCAAGTAGTTCACGATTGATCACCCTCAACCTTTTTTTAGAATCAGGCAGGCTAGCAGACAGAGCAAGGATACTCCAGCTCGGCTCTCGGCTCCGGCACGGGCAAGCTTGCTAAGCTTTATAGACCTGACGCCGCCGGTGTAGTTGGATACTTCATATATATACATATATATTTTTCGGTTCCCTTAGGACAACCCCTGGCCTATCTATGTATTGTATATAACTCTCACATAGCTGCTAAAGCTTTCTCCACTACATCAGCCCTAACACCCCAGCAACGTTACCGTCGCATCGCTTCAACATCCCGGACAGTCCTGCACGTCCACCTCCACAACCGTCGGGAGTTCATTCCGGATATTCGGCAAAGTGTATAGCGGGAAGCATCTCGTCTCCTGCACCACGCACAACTTGGTCTCTAATTAATAACTATGTCGTCTATACGTGATGGGATCTCGATTCCCTGCTTAAAGTGAATGCGTATGTAGCAAAGCCGGATCCGGACTTTGCCCAGCCCGCGGCCACCGTCAGCGCAGCGGCTGCGTAGAAGTTAGGTAGGCAGTGAAAACTAACCTCGTAACTACATACTCCCGGACCCGAGGGCCCGTCCATTGTCCTGCATAGACACGAACGGGCAAGCACCCTACCTCCAGGCCGGCGAGCACTTGTACGTGCGCGTCGTCAGTTAACATGAGCGACGTAGATATGTGGCAGAAGAGTTACCTACCTAGTGGTCATGATATCGCAGGCCGAAAGCTTCGCCCTGCTCGACTATCATTGCGTCAAGGCCAGGGGACTGGGGTTCCAAAGATATACCGCACCGCCTTCTCACTGCAGCTCAGTCCCGGTAGATGTTTTCCCGCGTCCCATAACGGCTGCGCTGGTGATGGCGAACGCGTAAAGTAGCATAATCAAGAACCAAGGTCCCGTCTCGGAGGAGACGCCTTCAGGTACTTATACTTAAATATCTTAGCACTGCTGCGCGACCTTTAGAGCGGGTCTCTCAGCCATCACTACTTATATTCTCAAAGTCGCAGCCCTAAAGCTCTCTTCCTCGATAAGCTGATAGTGGTGTTAGTGAGCGTGACCCGGATACCGTGTTTAGCTATCTACTAGGTCTAAACGACAATTCACCCCATGCCCCCAGGCACTGGAGTAGAGTAGGTGTAAAGTTTTATGCGGCGAGGTTATTTCGGGGTCGCGTGTTTTGCTCCGTCCGGTTTGCATAACTAATTAGCCTGCCATGGCATGAGGATGGGACATACCTGCTACATTGAGAGTATTTCTGGGCTAAATTGGTTCAAGCTCATTCCTTCGTAACCCCATCAATACATAAGCTGCCACATAACTACGTATCAACGCTGTAGTCCGAACCTCAGCCGCACAAGCAGAAAATTAAAAAAACAAAGTTGTAAATGACGGCTCAGAAGGCCTTTCCTAGCATGCCATCCACAATCAGCTCATCACAGTCACGCCTGCATACGCAAACTACAAACATCTCTCAAAAGGTTTTGAACCGCATGGCGGGCCAAGTAGGACAATTCAAGCATTATAGATGAATCTATCTATCCCTTCGCGGGCTTTTAAATCTATAGCTGCTCAACTATATGCTCTATTTCCCTTTCCCTTTCTCCTAGATCGTAACTCTCTAGATGAAGTAGAGGAGCGCTATACGGCGCAGTCCGTATCCAGATCGTAGACATGTATGTGCACGCTCGACGCTGCACGGTGAGGCACCGTCGACTCCCTCCACTATTTTCAGCAAGCAGCAGGGAAAGGAGCCTCATCACCGGGGAAACCAGAGGCGCCACCCCCCCCCCCCCCGATCAGTCGAACATCTTCCGCATAGCCTGGTGCGCGACCTCAACACCAAGGAAAGTCGCCGCATTGGCCGGAACAGCCCTCGCAAGCGCGGGGCCGAAGCCAGGGAAGAAAGCCTTGACTCCCCCGCGTGCGTAGAGCTCACGCACCACCGATCCCACCGAGACGGAGCCCTCGGCGGTCTGCAGGCGGCTCTTGACAGTGTCGACAGGGAAGACGGGGATCCACATAGCAATACCAGCAGCGCCACCAGCGATCGTAACAGCAGTAAGACTGAGGTCGCCCTTCGGGCGGCCGGTCGCCGGGTCGAGGGGGGTCAGGCGACGCTTCATGTACTCGTAGGCGGCAAAATAGGCAGCGGAGCCGGGGCCGTCGCGGGCGAGGGTGGCAGCGGAGCCGCGGAAGACAGAGCGCAGGCCGCCGGTGCGGTAGAGCTGGCGGACGACGTCGAGGCCGCCCTTGTACTTTGGTTCCTCGCCCGGTTTCAGGCGTTGCGATTGCGTCTGCAGGATCACTTTGACGCGCTCGAACGGCGCCGTGATGGCCGTCATTGGGATCGCGCTGAAGAATCCGGCTGCTGAGACCTGTGCGATTGAGAGCCCGCCGCCTGGCGAGGGCGGTGATATGGACGTCACGATTTGCTTGCCGAGGTCGTAGCCCCAGAACGATACGGCGACTGGCGGTTTGTAGGACAGTCAGTTAGGAGGCAACACAGCAGGTTGAAGGAAGGGCTACTAACACATAGGGGTGACACCGACGAGGGGGGCGCTGACGCCGGCGTAAAGACCCCTGCGGAGGCCATCGCGGGCGATGCTCTTGCGGACGACGTCGATGGCGGAGGAGTAGACGCCACGGTCAGCGGTCTGCAAGCGGACCTTGACAAGGTCGAAGGGATGGCCGACGACGACTGCACAGACGCCACCGAAGCCGCCGGCCGCGAACGACCGCGCCTGTGATGCGAAACTGCTTGCCGCTGCCGCCGCCTCCGCCTTCACCTCCGCCTTGACTTCCTGCCCCGACTCCGGTATCCGCGGTAGCTTGTCAGCTACTGGGGCCGGCAGGTTCGCCTGCAGCTTCTCATTGATCCCTGCGCCCGCGCCCGCCCCGTCCTTAGATGGCGCCATGCTCCTGTAATTTCTGCTGCTGCTGCTGCTGGTACTGGTATTCTTCCCGCCAGGTTATAGAATGCGCGATATTTCTGGGGGTTTTACAATGTGTCGTCGTCTGGTCCCACACCGAGGAAATCTGGCACCTGTTTAGGACGTGCACGGTATGCGACAACGACAGTAACAGCGGAGAGCGACAGCGAGCGGTAGTCTATGCGCCGCGGCGGCGGCGGCGGCAGCTGATTATGCTACGTAGGTAGACTGGGATTCGAACTTGGAACAACACCGGTTGCGATTGACGATGAGAGACAACTACAACTAGACAGGACTAGACAGGACAGGACAGGGCAGGACAGGAATATGCGCCAGGACAGATAGAAGAAGCGAGGGGCGGGGAGCTTCACGAGAAAAATAATATGTATTTTATTGTATTGCTCGTTCTGCCTCGGCAAGTCATCCACTTTCGGCGTGTGGCAGGCGGGTCTACAAGTAGTGGGTAGGTAGGTATCGTGGGGGAAGAGGGAGGAGGGGTGAGGAGGGTCTGGTCTTCTAAACGGAAACCCTGTTAGTTCGTTTTGTTACTGTACCTAGGTACGTTTTAGTAGCTCTCTGGAATTGTCCGAAAAAACTTACTTCTTAGCCCGGAATTAGGGAGTCTGGGTAGCTGTAGTCGGCGTTATAGTCGGATGAGATTAGCGGCAGATGGCCTTAACCGCCCCAGATATTCCTCGAGCGGGTGATTGGGAAAAGGTGGTGTCAAGCATAGGTAATCCCAAGCGCCCCATAGCAATTCTTGGAATACATACCTTATATAGCCTTATATATCTTCACTTATTTACTTACTTGCATCTCAGCGGAGAAATGGAGGATGGACATACTGCTGGGCATTGGGGTTGTCCTTTCAGTCTTGGAAATGTTTTAGTTTACCGTATGTAGATACCACAGCGATAAGTACCGAGACCGCACCAGTCCGCACAAAGACAAGTGAATATAGAGGTATTGGGAACGTGGCCTAAAAGTATCCGACGTTAAGTACATATACCTCCCGGGGGGTACCATGGGGGTCCCGCCCGCCTGGCCGTCTCCGGGTTTCCAGCCCCCCCGACCGGACCGAAGGAATGTCGTCATCGTCATATGCCAAAAGTTCTGAAGCACTTGCAGGACATATGTCGATTACCCCTGATGGGGTTAAACGGGTAATCTGATAAAACATATACCTAAGTAGCATAAGCACCAAGTATTCTCGCTAGCGGTTGGTTGATCGTATTGCAACAGGTATATATGTAGTAAAGTCCGTGGTGGTATAAGTAAAACCACATTTCTATATCCCCGCTTCCGCACGTGCGTGCACCTTTGCTCCGTTTTCTACCTTCAACAACTAGAAAGAAAAAAACCCCCCAGTTTTTGTGTGTGTCCCTAACATCTCTCCAATACGCTTATTTATATATGTATGTACAGATGATACCTAACCTAACCTAACCTAACCTAAAGAGCGGGGGGCCGCAAAAACCGCAAACCCCCCCGTGGCCGGCCGGCCGTACGGCGGCACGAGCCCCTTTCACCCGACATACAGACAGACAGACAAACAAAAACCTAGTTAACCCAACCCCAACCCCCAACCCCCACACTCCCCTGTCCCCCACGCTTTCAATAGCCAAGCGGCGGTTTCGAAACCGGCCCCAGACGTCCCATACCGCACCAGCATCCGGCGTCGCCTTCGCGTTCCATCTGGATAGTGAGTTCGATGCCGTGTTTGGCGAGGTAATTCGCGACTCTGTCGCGGACTTCTTCCATATCGGCGCCGCGGACCGCCGCGACGTGCATGACGCCGAGCAACTTCCCACCACCACCACCTCCCGACTCTCCAGCACCGCCCGTGCGGTCGTCGGCCCAGAATTTCGGGACCGCGTAGGACGCGACGCCGCGCTGGTTGGTGATTTCCGAGAGGGTGTTGCGGAGGTTGTACTCGGTGTCGGCGGGGATGGTGAGGAGCAGGCGCTGGGCGGAGGATTTGACGAGGGGCATTGCCGTGATGAGGATCAGGTAGGCGATGAGGAAGGAGGCTAAGGGGTCCCAGCCGGACCAGGGAAAGATGTACGTCATGATCGTCGACAGGATGACCGAGGCGCTGCCCAGGGTATCTGCTAGGATGTGCAGGTAGATGCCGTGCATGTTTTCGTTTTCGTGCGAGTGTGCGTGCGCGTGCGCCGGGGCGTGGTGGGAGTCGCACTCGCCGTGTCCGTGTCCGTGATCATGGCTGTGGCTGTGACTATGCCCATGCCCATGCCCATGCCCATGCCCATGCCCATGTCCATGTCCATGAGAGTGATCGTGACCATGATGAGCATGGGCGTGGGACCCGAACGCGAAGATCCCCAGCAGATTAACCACCAGGCCTAGGGTACTGACGATAAGAAGTTCGTGCAGTCGCTTCGTCTCCCGGCCCTCCACAAGCCTCTCGAAACCCTCGAACATGATCTCAACACTAATGAGTCTGTGATTTTGCATTGCTCAGTTAGCGAACGAATGAAGATTGGCAATAATAACTACATCGGGGTCAGAGGGTCGTCGCGCACATCAAGAACACGCCATTGGCAAACCCACTCAGGGTCTCGATCTTGCCAAAGCCGTAGGGGAATCGGTCGCTCGGGGGCCACTTGCTCATGACGGCGGCAAAGAGACCGACCGCCAGAGCGACGCAGTCGAAGAACATGTGGATGCTATCGCTGAGGAGACCCAGCGAGTCGGTCAGGTAGCCGTAGACGGCCTGAACGCCCATGAAAGCGAAGTTTACACTAAAATCACGATTAGCCGTGCCCAAAGAAAAGGTCAATGCTGCGCGAGGTTCGGATCACTACATACACCATGAAATAGAATATGCGGCGAGAATCCTTCTCGGTTATGACTGCGTGTATTAAGGGTACTTTGGACGTGTAGGGCAATAACAATGCCGTGAATCTCGAGGGCTTCGCCATGTCGTGGGAGTGACCGTGGTGGTCATGGTGGTGGCCATGATCGTGGCTGTGGCTGTGGCTGTGGCCATAGTGATCATGTCCATGATGGTATCCGTCGTGATAGTCGTGATCGTGATCGTGATCGTGATCGTGTACATGTGTTACGGCAATAGCAGGAGGCTCGTATAAAGGCGTAGTGGGCATGGGTGGCATCCCATCATTTTTCTCGGCCAGGGCGGCTGGTTCGTCGGCAAGCTGTCTGAGCGGAGAAGGTCGGTTCTCTCGCCGCTGCAGAGGTACGAAGGAGTTTGCGCGGTAATGTGACTGGTTATGTTGGTGTGCCTGTGCGTTGACATCGTAGGAATGTTCGTGTGGCCCGTGATCGTAACCGCCTTCGTGGTCGTGATCATGATCGTGATCGTGGTCGTGGTCGTGGCTGCCGTTAAGGTCGTAGTCGGGTAGATGGCCACGAGTCTGGGTTAGAGTCTGAAAAGGGCCGCCGGAGAGATTGGAGCGCCTGGAGTGACCGAAAGATGGAGAGTGCGAGTGCGAGTGCGAGTGGGAACGGGAAGGAGAACGGGAATGGGAATGAGCTCCATTCGACCCGTGGTGGTTGTGACCAGGTGGCACAGGAGGTTGCGGTAATGCGTAGGACGATGCCATTCTTTCTTTCTTTCTTTCCCACTAAACCCTTGAACACTCGAACCCTAGAGCTCTCGAGCCCTCTACAGGACCTTCCCTCTTTTCCAATTCTTTCCCGAATCTTCTTTTCCCTAGCGATCCGCTCGATACCTACATATGTATGTAGGTGATGAGCGACCGACCCGATAATCTTATACTTATACTGTGTCTTGCCTCAGAGCCCACCAAGACCCCGTGCTCCCCGTTCTCCCCGTACACTATCGCATAGACCCGGAGTTTAGGGCTGTTGTGTTCTTTGTGTTTTTTTGTGTTTCTTTGGTGTCTCTTTTTTGTATTTCTACCCAAGCATATACCAGTCCTGCTAGTACTCCAATAACCAGGTAACGAAGATAATAATCCGATTGTGTCTGCCCGTGTGGTATGGTGCTCAATGTTCAATCCAATGTTTTTATTTGGGCGTCTCTCCAGGAAAAGCGATTTGCCAATGATTTACTCGCAGACAGTACAGTACTTAAGCAATACGTTATGTTATGTTATGTTATGTTATTAGTCTCAGGCTGAGTGAGACCCAGCAAATTGATAAGGATGGGGAACAGAAGGGGGAAGAGATGTTTGGAAGGAAGAAAGAAGCATTCACAAGAGGGAGTAGCTAAATAAAGAAAAAGAAAAAAAAGTAGGATTTATGTAAGATTGAAGCTCAATAAATGAAACTCGGCGATCATATCAGATAATAATAATAATAATCACATCCAGAGAAGGTACCATTGCATGTGCTGCTTGCTGCGCTGCTGCTGAATGCGGGCGAGGCGCGGGTTGGCGGGCTGATGGCGTTTCGTTTCCCCCCTTCCAGGCCTTGCAGGTTATCTCTGTCTCGCGAAGGCCTGGTTGACTGACTGACTCTCCTACATACCCCCCGTTTCGTCTCATCCACCACACAAGCTACAAGCCAGACGGTCTGGCCTGGCTTGCCTGGTGTCTTGGTTTGTCTTGGTTGTGTTCGGGCGTCTCTCTCTTTCCGCTTCTGGCCAGATATGCCCCCAAATGTCCCCCCCATCCTCCCCCCCCCAATCCCGCTAATTTGTACTAAGCAAATAATCGCTCGAACAAGAAATCCGAAAATCCCTGTTCGGTTTCGTTTTGAAAGAGGAGAAAAACGGGGACCGGATCTCAAACATGATTTGCTGATCTGTGGATCAGCAAATCATCACTTTGCAATCCCCCTAGTAATCAATCAATCCAATCCATAAGTGCATGTGCTACCAGCACCACCAGCTGCATGCTTCCCCAGTCCCCCCTCAAAGTTGCATATAAGCTTGATAAGATAGATAATAGCGTTAGTGTAGGTCCCATTTACACACCCTATTTACCACCTGCACACCACTGGACAGCATGTGGCCTCCTCAGAACTCAGAGCCGCATTACAGCACAGAAGCCGATAAAGTAAAGCGACTGTCCCGGCCACTCATCGAGGACCAGGCGCTGATGCACAGTCCAGTCGGTCCGCTCGGCGATAATCATTCCCGGGTCGGAGGGGGGATAGATAACCTTGGAAATACCTACCGTTAATGGAACTGGGCAATGCCATCCGGAGCCCTCAGCAACAACCTTAGAAACCTTTAGAAAGCTCTAATAATACACATGAGTGATGCACTCAAAACTGAGGGCGGGGCTTTGCTACTTTTATTGTAGACGAGAACCTTTGAAAACTGCAGGTTTACATATCAAGGTGAATATGGCATTGTATGGGCTATGGGATAGTGAACGACCCTGGTATGTACATATCTTGTATGTACATGTTTACTTGGTCTAAACGGACCAATCACAACCCACAAAGGCACTAGCCCAGGGCTTAGGTAACCTCCAGGGGTGCTTCTGTATGTATATACTTCCATCCATACATACCCCTAGGTATGTAGAAGATATCGCAACTTCAAACCGTTAACGAGGCTGTCAACTAAGTACGGGGTCAGCGTGTTCCTTCACGGCATATAATTTATATGATCAACCTTGTTGAACTGAATTTACCACACCCCTTTTAACCGTGGGGTAAAAAAAAAAACAGCTTTGTTTGATCTGTGGATACTTAGATCATAATAGGCGGTAATAGCGCGAATGGACAACTAAGCTTTACTGCTTGCTGCCATACGTACTGCCGACGGACCGGACCGTAGTGCAGCTCCGTCCTTATGGAAACAATAACAGCAACAACAACAGCAATGTTTGTCTCATAGCGGCGGAAAAGTCAGAGACCTCGTATATATCGTCTACATTTTTGCACCTACCTAACGCTTCCGGGCCCTTCCCCCCTCACATTTCCATTTTTCTCTCCCCCTTAATCTCTTTATATAACACTAGTGTGCATAAAAACACCCAGGTGGTATAGGGGAGAGAGCACCCGCGAAGAAAGGAAGAGAATGTCGATTCTCGCGATAGTGCTCAGCACGACGCTGGGCGGGCTAATAGCCGGGGTCCTGGTACTGATGCTGGGGCTACCGTCGCGCTACTCCCCGGCGTCCAAGGAGGAGCCCGTGTCCGTGCAGGTCCTGGTCCTCGGCGATATAGGCCGGAGCCCGCGCATGCAGTACCATGCGCTGAGCATTGCGCGGCACGGCGGGCGGGTCGATTTGATCGGTTATCAGGGTAATGTGGATCCCCAAAATTTCCTACCTACTCGTGCCGTGCCGTGCATCTCAGATGGCTAACAAAAAATGCGAAAAAGAGTCGGCACCGCACCCCGATCTCCTCGCGAGCCCACACGTCAAGATCTACGCGCTGGCACCCCCGCCGGCGATGCTGCGGTCGGGATCGATCCCGTTCCTCGTCTCCGGGCCCTTGAAGGTGCTATGGCAGGTCTGCACTCTATTCCGGGCTCTCGCGTACCGGACGCCGGCGGCGCGATGGCTGCTCGTGCAGGTATGTTCTATACCTAATCACATGACCTGCACCCCCCCCTTTCTTTGCAAGGAGAGAGAAGCTCACCACCAACCACTCCATAACTAAAAAACCCCCGCACGCAGAACCCCCCCTCCATCCCGACGCTCATCATAGCGCAAATGATCTCGGTCCTCCGAACCACACACCTAATGATCGACTGGCACAACTACGGGTGGACGATCCTAGCGAACACAAAAGGCCACTCACACCCCTTCGTCGCGCTCGCACGCGCATACGAGATCGCGCTCGCACAGACGGCGCCTACGGCGAACGTGACAGTGACGCACGCGATGGCGGGGCAATTGCGGATGTCACCGTATTCTGTTTCCGCCCCGATATTGACACTGCATGATCGGCCGGCCGCTTTATTCCAGCCGCTCGACACCGCAGACCCGGGCGAGCGTCGGGCTGTGCTTGCGCGGCTCTCTGTTCTCGGTGCTGATGTTGCTGAGAGCGTGGTTATGGGGCAAACTAGGCTGCTTGTCAGTAGTACTTCGTGGACGCCGGATGAGGACTTCGGGTTACTTCTCGATGCGCTGGTCGCGTACGCCATCACCAGCAACCGCCGGCCCGTCGTGGCCGTGATAACGGGTCGCGGGCCGCAGAAGGCGTACTACGAATCGCGGGTACGGGCCCTAGAAGCCGGGGGCCAGCTACCGGGTGTGCGGGTGTTAACAGCGTGGCTGAGCCTGGCAGACTACGCATCGCTACTCGCGAGCGCAGATCTAGGCGTATGTCTGCACCGCTCAAGCTCGGGCGTAGATCTGCCGATGAAAGTGGTCGATATGTTCGGGGCGGGGTTACCGGTGGCCGCGTACAGCGGGTACGAGAGTTTCGGGGAGCTCGTGGTCGAGGGGGTCAATGGGCGCGGCTTCGAGTCCGCGGAGCAGTTGGCGGGGATCCTGGCGCGGTTGCTGGATGGTGGTGCCGCCGGGGCGGGGGAGTTGGCGATGTTGCGCGAGGGTGCTAGGAGGGAGGGGAGTAGACGCTGGGATGAGGAGTGGGATCGTGTGCTTGGGCGCGTGTTTGGCGTTGTTGATGAGTGAGACTTAAGATGAAAAGTTCTCACTTGTGTACCTAAGTAGATTGGGGACATTTTTTGGAACGACGCCGCAGTTCCGTGCTGGAATGCGTCTGTGTTCTGTCTGGTCTGTCTGTCTGTCTATCTGGCCTTCTAAGAACCTAAATCATGTGTTACTTATTCTATAGAAAGAGGAGAAGTAACATGCTACCGGCCGGATCAAACGCCCATGCTCCGTCGTTGCCCACGATAATTCCCCCCATGTAATGCAGAATGCAAATTACCATGCTGCGTAACGGGAGAGAAAAAAATGATACTGAAATAAAAAATGATGCGCCGCCTTGTGAAATTTGTCCGAGACTCCTTGCTTAGACTATCTCTGCCCTTAAATAGCGTAGCTCCTCCCTGCTTTCGTCCACGGCTCGTCCGTCCGCCCAACTACGCGCACCCGCCCGTCCGTCCAGGCCAGCATCAGGGCGCAGGTCAATCCTCCCCAAGGCTCTCACGCACACACCTCCGACACCGCCTTCGAAACTGAGGATCACCATTCTCGCGCTCAGCGCGGAGGAGTTTCGCAGCGTCGATATTAGCAGGACTCTCATCATTAGGGTCGCCGAAGAGGCTGAGGACGCTGAGGAGGATAGTCTCGGGGGACTGGACGGGGCTCCAGCGCTCGGACTCGTGCTCGTACCCGTGCTCGTCGCGCTCGGGCTTGTGCAGGATCGAGATGCAGACTTCGCCCGTCGGGTACACGTTCGGGTGGAAGGGCACCGGCGATTGGAAGATCATTTTCGGTGGCATCATTGGGTATGTTGGGGGGAAGAGGAGGTGTGCGCGGAAGTAGCCTCCTGGGAAGGGGGGGGGGGGGGGGGAGGGGGTTGTGTTAGTATGTAGAAAAACCTATGCGCCTTAGAGGGGTAGATTGGGGGGGGGGGGGGCGGGGAGGTTTCCGAGAAGATATATTATTACCTCCATAGTATTTGCAGTCATCGTTGATCATCAACACCACCTCCCACTCAAACACGTTGTCGTCGTTGATGAGGCCGACCGATATCCCAGGCAGGTCCTTGGCCTTCGCCATCTCCTTGAGCTGTCTCTGCAGCAACCGGGCGGCGCCGCTCGCCGCCTGGGGCGTCGTCGTCGTCGATGAGGACGGGGTCGGCATTATTTCGCGTGTTCCCCCACGTATGACTTGACGACTGATATCCTCCGCGATCTAGGTTGTCCAGGTAAGTACCTAGGGATGAATGCTATAACGCTATGTCGTCGTCGTCGTCGTCTTGTTGTATCGCAGCTTTTCCTGATAGCTACCTAGGTACGTAGTTAGTTGTTAGGCCACAGGGATAGCGATCACACGGTATCCTACCTCTGACTAGCAAGAAATGACATGAAATCACATATCTATAGGGCGCAAGATGTAAGAGGAAAGTCGGTTGTGTCGTGTTGTCTTGTTTAGGTATACAATCTCAGCAAACTGTAGGTATTTGAAGTAGGTAGTCGGGTAAAAACATTAAGATAAAGGGAGGTTACCTTCAAGAGCAGTTGGAGATACTTATGTAGGTAGAGGGTTATATAACATAACAGGGTAGTAGAATGCGGGGACGCCCCTTACGTACTTAAGTACCCACGTGGATATCCATTAAATCAATAAATTCTATTAGTTAATACCGCATTCGGCTAGACTCTGCCTCTTTGCCTGGGCTGAGTTCATGTATTTTTTAGATGTAGGTATTGCTAGGTTATAGATAACGTGGGCATGTGACATGCTCGCATGCTTGTTAATAGATACTACGTAGGCATAGAGAGCAGACTACCATGACCGTCCCCGAATAAGTCCTCTAAGCTCGATGATGTTGTAAGTAAGACCATAAGATCATAGTGTGGTATCTCTTCGTGAATAGATAAAAATGACGATAATAACAACCTTACTCCCAAACTCCATGCGTACATAACAACAATGTAAGTGAACACCCCAATGATATATCCATCCCTATCATTTCTTCTTCGACCCGCCAAAGCCCGTAATCCCCATAGCAGCCATCATATCATCCTCATCATGCTCGCCCTCAATCCTGACATCCTCCCCATACTCAACCTTAACCTTCTCCAACTCCTCCTTCTCCCTTTTCCGTCTCTGCGCCTCCTCAAGCCTCTTCAACCTCCTCGCCTCACGCTCCTGCTCCTCCTCCTCCTTGCGGACCTCAAGGCGTTCAGCAAGGGTCGTCGCATCGGCTTTCTTGCGCGCCTGCAGCCGCTCCCAGACCTCGATAATGCGAGCGTGGACCTCGTCGGCGTCGGCCTTGCTCACCTCGCCCGTCTCGCCGATGTTGCGCAGATGCTGCATGGAGTTCACGTGCTCGACCCACTGGATGTTGTCCTTGAAGGTGAGGTCGCAGGCGGCGCAGTAGAAGCCGGCGCCGCGGCCCCGCTTGCCCACTCCGGCGCCCGCGGGGACTAGCATCGTCTTGCCTACGTTCGCTTCGAGGTCGATGACGTCGCGGCGCGCGCGCGTCAGAGTCTCGTCCCCCGTTAGGGGCTTGTAGTATTTCTTCCCTGCCAGCTTGGCCTCGTACCGCGCCTTCGCTTCCTCTTTGCGCTCCGCCTCCCGCACTTTGGCTTTCTCCGCGTACTCGTCTAGGTCCCATGTCTTGCGGAACGACGTGTCCGACGCCGGTTCCCCGTACGCGCTACCCTTTTCCTTCGACATGGCGGCGGCGGTGTGTCTTCGGGGGGGGGGGGGGGGATTTGGGTATCGGGGGTGTAAATTCGATGTATCGATCTCAATGCGCGAGTGTAGTTAGGTAGGTAGGTTTGTGAGTAGAATTGGTTCTCGACAGGCCGTTGTCGTAGATTTGCGATGTGAAAGTGTTAAGATGCGCGGGTACTTTACTCGCCTAGTCGCGTTCCAATCTGAGTTGTAAAGCTTGGACTCTTGTATTACCGCTACCTTCGCTAATATCGATTAGGTACATAAGTACCCTAAACTACGTCGAAAGGTTAAATTGAAGCTACCCCGCCAATTATGCATGTAAAAGAACGGTCACCAGTTATCTTAAGCAGTCTTTACCCCGCCATGTGAAAATTCGCCAATCCAGTTCTCAAACCTAGCAACTTGCAAGGTCTTTAAGCGGGTTAAAAAAGGTTGATATAAGTCTCCTGAAGTACTTGTGGTATCAATTACCTACCGCCGTAACAAATTTTTCTTAAATTCCAGAAAGCACCAACCCACCACAATGTTATACCTCGTAGGGCTCGGTCTCTCAGACGAGACAGACATCACAGTCAAGGGTCTGGAGATCGTCAAGAAAGCCTCGCGCGTCTACCTAGAGGCGTACACGAGCATTCTTCTCGTCGACCAATCCGTTCTGGTAACACCCCTCCCCCCCTTCTCTCTCTCCATGGGGCCATTGAAAGGAAGGGCTAACGCTAATGCGTACAGTAGGAGGAGTACTATGGACGGTCCATCATAATCGCCGACCGGGAGATGGTCGAGTCGAATAGCGATGAGATTCTGCGCGATGCGCAGACAGAGGACGTCGCCTTCCTCGTCGTCGGCGACCCGTTCGGGTATGATATGCGCCCACCTCCCTCCTCCCTTTAAGACCTACTGCCTCCCAGGAGTCAGCCAAGCCCTAAGCGCATACATATACTGACAACCCACCCGCACCACAGCGCAACAACACACACCGACCTGGTAATCCGAGCGCGCACGCTCTCCATCCCCGTGCAAAGCGTCCCCAACGCCTCGATCCTCTCGGGGATCGGGGCGACCGGGTTACAACTCTACAACTTCGGCCAGACAGTGTCCATGGTATTCTTCCTCGAGAACTGGCGCCCGTCCTCATTCTACGACCGGGTGCGCGAGAACCGGGATATCGGGCTACACACGCTGGTGCTGCTGGACATCAAAGTCAAAGAAGCGAGTCTCGAAAACCTAGCGCGCGGGCGCGGTCGGGTTTACGAGCCCGCGCGGTATATGAGTGTAGGCCAGTGCGCGAGGCAGATGCTTGAGGTGGAGGCCGAGAAGCAGGAGGGGGTTTACGGGGGCGATAGTCTCGCTATTGGCGCTGCGCGGGTGGGGGGCAGGAGCGAGAAGTATGTTGCGGGGACGCTGGCGCAGCTCTGCGATGCTGATGATGCGCTGGGCCCGCCGCTGCATAGTTTGGTGCTCTTGGGTCGGAGGGGTCATGAGCTCGAGCGCGATTATGCGAGGGAGTTTGCGGTGGATAAGGAGTTGTGGGATAGGATTTGGGCTAGGGACTACGGCAAACAACTATGAATATAATTACGAGGGGGGAAATTTTAGGGATGGCGTACGG
This sequence comes from Eutypella sp. D-1, assembly GCA_023313575.1. Lineage (NCBI taxonomy): Eukaryota > Fungi > Ascomycota > Sordariomycetes > Xylariales > Diatrypaceae > Eutypella > Eutypella sp. D-1. The sequence goes on from JAJTTP010000026.1 coordinate 111,519, forward strand.
TTGGTGAATGTGTTCTTTTCTTCAATTATGCTATCAAGTTTTCCCATATCCCGTCGTCGCCTGCTCTCCTGCCTCTCTAGCTGGCTCATTACAGTGTAAGCCCCCCCCCCCCCTTCCCCGCCCCCCTTCAACCCCCAGCTCAGCGCAAAGCCTAGTTAGTGAGCAACAGCCCTCCACTAGTGAGCAACAGCCCTCCACTGCAAAACCTCAACCTCAGAGATCTCACGCAATTTATTAGGCGTAGCCACATTACCCGTAGCAGCGGCCTTCGCAATCCCCGCGACGCGGGCAAGCAGAGTCTGGTCCGTAAGGGCATACGTAACACTAGCAGCTTGGACGCGAATGACAGCGATACGGGGGTCGTCCGCAGAGCCATCATGCGTGCCGTCTCCGAGGTCGCCGAGCCAGGCGCGCAGGGCCGGGGTGTAGTGCTTGTGCACGAGGCCGCGGTCCGTTTCGATGCTCGCCACGCCTGCTAGTGAGGCCCATTGTCCGCTGCTGCTGCTGTCTAGGAAGGAGATGTTTACGTGCGGGTCCCCTTGTAAATCGTCTGTTTTGTGGGATTCTGTGTTCGTGAAGAAGAGGAGGTCGAGGCCGCCGGATTCCTGCGGGGGATCAGAAAAAGGAAGATACGGTTAGTTTCGGGGGTGATATGTTGAGAAGAAATGACGAGTGTCTTTGAGGGGGGATGTTGACATACCGTGGCGGCGACCGCCATGGCGCGGGAGACCAGCTTATCGCTGGTAGCGTCGTGGGTGGTCATCATGCCGAACTTGCAGGAGGCGATGAACTTGGCCAGGGCCTCGACCTTCTCCTGCAGAGAGGGGGGCGTGTCGTCCTTGTTCGCCTCCGTGTAGGGGTCGGCGGGCTTGCTGCCGGTGTCTGTGTTGGAGAAGGAGGAAGACATGTTTGATTGAATGATTTCTTGTTTGGTAGGATTATGATTTTCACTGTTATGTGAGTGCGTGGGATGCTTGAATTTATCGCTCGGCGAGGATATATGTTGGTGTGTGTTGTTTTACTATTCACCTGATATACTGTGAAAGCTCATGATGATAGAACAAAGAGCACAAGCAGGATGGATGATTCATTCTACGACTTATATATCTAAAGCTAAAGTCGAAACGTCTACATAGGATTGGGTTTCTTCTGGTTGACCAGCTGACCCCTTTGCTTCCTGCCTCCCTGCCTCTCTCGATCTTGGGGAGAAATCGGTGCACATTCCATCATATTTCATCATAGAAATCGGTATGTCAGTCTGTACATGTAGGTAGGTGGTATGCATGTCTTGTCGACTTATGTAAATGTATCTACCCCTAATTGCCTGCCTGCCTAAAGTACCTTATAGGTAGTGGTTGTCTGCAAGTGATACATCCATCCCACCTATGCTGCTGCTGCTGCTGCCCGACTCATGAAAGCTCTGGCCAATCCCTTATCTGACCCGAGTTGATGCATCATTATTAGGTAATGTAGCTTCTATGTACGGTATGTAGTCTGGGATCCTGGGGGCGAAAACCGCCAAACATATAAGAAAAAAAAAGCAATGAGACCTGCATATATACCAGGACTTCCATACAAAGAACTGCAAGTGCCAAATTACTCACCTTTTAAGCCTCTCCCGAGGTCCGGCAATTCATATCCAGTCAGGCTATGACGGTCTTCCAAGCTTGAAACCCTCTCTACAGTTGTCATGTAGTACAGATGAAATGTGCTTTATAAATACATATTCACCTAAGGTATGTAACTACGAAGTATGTTGATATGGACCCCAGCGTGTCAGGTGACTTTGAGTGGCCCAAGCTCCCGCTATAGCAGTACATATGTACATACGGGCCACAGAGCACCTGATATTTTCGCCCAAGTAGGCAGGCGGGGCAAACGTTATTTTTCGGCTTACAGGAGCTGCTGCAAGTTGGTTCTCGGAATATCAGGTCGTTCCTTATACTTCTAGATATCTAAGTATATACATAAGTAGATGAATTTAAGAGAGCAAGAGCAGGGCACCCGAGACCTTACAACTGCAGGCGCATACTACTTAGATACTTAAGTATTTACCCCTTATGAAGTAGGTGTGTAGATAAATAGAGTTGGCACAGACAGACTAGACTGTATGAGAGGAACCTGGGGAAAGAACGACTGTATTGAGGATGTGATAAGACATAATCCCCAATTTTCCCAAGTTGTTACCTCTTTTTTTTTTTTCTCCCTCAGTAGGTTTACCTAAGTACTTACCCTAATATCGATTTTTAAACCTTCTCCAAGGCTGCCCTCCTTCAGCCTAACACCAACATTGAACTTTAGAAAGGGAACCTAACCTCATTCTTTATAAAACCGCGCCGGCCATACCCAGTCTTTATCTACTGTAGAGTCCTACCTACGTAGGTAGCCATTCTCGACTTCAACACTCATCCTCCCTTGAGATCTGCATTTGACTTGGTGTACACGTTTTTTTTTTCTTTTCTTTTTCTCCTCGTCTCTTCGTTACTTACCGATCCCCTCCTGACACGGCACGACAAGATAAGGAAATAGGAAATCGCCGTTGTCCGTGTCTAGCCGGTGTGTGTGTCTGAAATAGAAGGGGAAATAGAAAGGGAAAACCAAAAAAGATCGAAAGTAATTGTATTGTCCGTGGACGGCGACAGTTTATCATCGACTACAACTCACAATCACCCGGCCATCCGAGGCTGAAACTCCGTTTGCGCAATTCCATCTTCTGTTCTCGCGCAATCTATTTTCACAGTTGATCCAGTCGAACCCGCACACCCGCGCATCCGCGCGTGTAATTATCGAACTAGTTACCGGAGCAGTTATCGGCAACCCTTATTGATCGGGTCCCAATTCCGGTCTTGTCTTGCGCCTCCCTAGGACCTCCCTGGGATCTACCTTTCGGCGCCCCTCATCATCATCTGTCGTTTAGTAGGGGATCGCTTCATTGTTTGCGGCACTGACGTTCGGCCTACGCCAACCCTTTGTCTGTCTTTACATTGATAGAACTTTCTGCTATGTCCAACCTGCCTGATTCTTGTCACGCATTTCCGAAATGGTATGTCAAGTCACTCGTATCTTGAGCTTCCCTCCTGCATGCCCACGTAGGTATTTTTAAGCTCGTAAATTAACTTGACTCTTCAGAATCACATTCAGAATTCCGCCTGGGAGTGCCGGGACCAGGCCGACCAGGCTGAAGCATATTACAATCACCCGCTTCGCGCTCAGAATAGGCGTCTCGTGGAAGAGGTCAACAGCCTGAAGCGCCTGCTTCGTGAGAATGGCATCTCTTGGCGACCCGAGAGCTCTTCCGAGGCGCGCAAGCCGTCGGTGCAATCCACCCCTCCCCGCACCACGCGCTACTCCTTTCGGAAGAATAGGGATCTACCTCACCTTCCAGTCGAGATCCAGCTGAGGATCATGTCCTATGCCATGACCAGTCCACTTCCCATAGTGGACCCCCTCTCCCCGCTCAAGAAGCACCGGCTCTTAACTAGTGAAAAGGTCAAGTCCAACCAGATTGCCATCCACTTCCTGGCTACTTGTCGGGCCTATCACGTGGAGGGTAGTCGTTTTCTGTGGAAGAACAACTCGTTCATCTTCACCAGTCCCGAGGCGCTCAGACACTTCGGAGAGGTACCTTTAATTCATCGGGAGACTATCCGCTCCGTGAATTTTCGGGTCATAGCCAAGTTCTTCGATGACGAGGAGCGGGTCCATAAGCTGCCTACCTCCCATCACCCGGATATCAAGAGGGCACATAGGAAACTTGTGGTCCACAAGAGGCCCAAGGAGCACACATTGGCCCGTCGCGGCTTTCGCGCCTACGCCTACTACCAGCTCATCGACTTCCTCGAGGCCATGCTCCCCCCATTCGATCCTCCCGAGGGCCTGGCCGATTTTGAGTTCTGGAAGACTCAGAAGCGTCCCCGCCTCTTTCCCAACCTCGATCGCCTCCGCGTCGACTTTGTGAATTTCAGCGAGGAGATGCTGATGTTCCCCCCGACGCAGCTGCACGATTTGGCTTCTCACCAGATGGGCTGTTCACTGAATGAAGTGATTCTGACGGGTCTGCCGAGCGATGACGTCGGTTTCCGCGTAAGCTCTGAGATGGGAGGCCTTCTGAAGGATGAGGGACTCATTATTGACCACGCCCCTACTATGGTCGCGCTTAAAAATGGCGTCAAGGCCCTCCCGTGCGATGACGCTGAATGTCATTACTCATGTAAGGTAGTCCGCGCCATGCGAAACATGGACATTGTTTCCCTCAATGGGCACGACTACGATTATGCTAGCCTGCGGGGCGAGTTTCCACCCGCGCCCAAGGACGATGGCGAGCCACCCTCTCACTTATTCGAGTCGTGCCGCACCATCTGGAAAAAGGTTCCCGTTAAGCTGGAAGACACGGAGAACCGCAAGTGGGACCTATTCGACCGGATCAGCGGGCTGCCTTGGGAGGATGTCGAAGACGATGTCATGTTCATGGACCTTTTCGACGGCGAGCAGATGGCCAAGTGCCAGAACTGCGGTAAGCGACACCGCGGCGCTATCCTCGATGAAGATCTTTCCGACACCGACTCCTCCATGGTATTCTAGTGGTAATGAATGGTATTTTGAGAAGAAAAATCAAGGGAAAAAGGCTGCCTACGAAGACTTTTCTTCGCATTGATGTGTTACGATGTGTTTTTTTTTTTTCCTTATTACGAAGTTTATGAGGAATCTGGGGGGGACTTTATGATACCACTACGCGTCCTTTTTTTCTTTTCTAGTTAGGGCTTCTACGACAATTTGAGGGGACGACAACACAGATCCCCCAAAGGGGCAAACCTAAACAAACGTTTTGCTGTACATAAAAGGGGGCAGAGGAGAGACGGACAGACGGAGAGGTCTATGTGTCTGACATCGAACTGGCTTTTTTTTTACCATGCATGCATATTACATCACGTTGTATTCTGTTCATAATAATAGAGCTAGGCAGCTTCGCTTCGCGATGTCTTACGAGGGGAAAAAAATAATGAAATGCGTTTTCTTTTCGCCCCCCCCCCCCCCTTCTCTCATCTGCCAGAAAGGGGGGTCCGGTCCGTACTAGCTAAGCTAATCCGTGGTCGAATGCGGGACGGACCATGCGCGGACAGGCAAAGGAGATAGGGTTTCCAAAGTAGCCACCGTGGATGTATGGGTTACTTCGTATCTCCCACGAAGGCCGTCTTCTCGGCCCAATGATAGATTTTCGGTTCCCCTCCCTGCTATATGGGAAGGTCATGCGGATCTGATTCGTAAGTCGTATCACGGTATGAGGACGACTAGGTGGCGGATCGCCACCTAACCTGCCCCGTACAGCACGGGTATAATATATCAAGGGCTACGATGCTATTAAATAATCCTTCTGTATCCTTTCCTTGCATACGCAATAACAGGTAGGAAGATCTATATTGCTTACCTATGTTTATCACTTCGTCCACGGTTTTCTTCAATAGACGCTCTCTCGGCATGGTATCACCAATAACGATATCATACGAAATGCAGGGAAAAAGTGGGCAAGGATTTGACTCAGCTACATAGCAGGGTCTACGGGAAGCCCAAAGAATAGGTAGGTGGCTTGCCTCCCATGCGAGCAGTGTTATTGTGTCTCCCCAAGGACCGAATATCGATTGTAGATATCCTCTGTTATCACCCTACCCTTTGCCACTTCACCCTTTTTCATGCTGTCTCCCTTTCTCCTCCCTTGGTTTCATGGATTCATCTGGTTCCATACATGGCTCATCAAGTACCAAGCAACTCAGGATCTACCTGGCCCCCGCCTATCACCAGGTCAACTCAACACTCGCCAGATCCCTATAGATGACATGGTCACATCACCTGATTACTTCCCATCCTTGAGCCACGTCTTGTTGCGTTTGTCCTGATACTTGATGCCGGCGAAGATGACATCGTCCTTTTCGTAGCCGGGCAAATTCGCCAGGACCTTGAACGTGGCGTGTCCCTTCCCGAGGTCCTGTGGCAGCGATAGGATCGCGTGTATGGCTCCCCGTAGGTCTGCGTCATGGGGGTTTAGGGAGTCGGTCTCGACGAAGATGTACACCATGCGGTCCTTGTGTAGCATTTTCGCGAGTCGGAGGAGCAAGGTTCGCAGACTGTTGACGTTCATGACGATGTCGGTGTGATAACGGAAACCTTCGCCCAGCAGCGAGGCGTCAATGTCGCCCATATCGCTATATGTCCATACCCAATGTATGAGCTGGCCGACGACCGACTGGAGGAGCAGAAGACCTTGCCCCACAGTCGGTACATGCGGGGGCATCATGGCTTGATGCTTGGGCATATAGGTGATGCGCAAATGATTCTCAGGCGAATCCATGAAGGACCTGTGGGTGGCCGCCGCAGCCATCTCAAATTCCGAGAATCCGGGGTCCGGCTCCAATTTCGTGGAGCTGGACTCCTTGAAATCGACGACCACGACTGGGGGCTCGGTGTTATCACGGAGAGACTGCTCGAGCGCTATGACTGTTTTGCGATTTTGGTTACGGAACTCGGATGGAAGCCCGGTCAGCGCCGCGAGCGCGCTAATTTGGTTGAGATGTTCGCATTCAAACGTGGACCTGCCCAAGCTGCACCACGGCCTATACAGACTCATGGTCTTTCTGTCGTGCGTGGGGCTGGGGAGTTACTAAGTAGTAAGGCCCGTCGTATTAGGGACCTCTGTTGATATCTGTCGATAAGAGAGTGGATGTGGTAGCTTGGGTTACGTTTGTGATACTCATTCAGGCTGCGAGGATGAATGAGGGTTCTGGTGCAGATGCAAGTCTTCAAGTCAGTGGTGTTGGATACCCGGGGACTAATAGCCCTTTATCACCCACCCCCTCCCCTCTCCCCCCGACTTCTTTCAACTGACTCACCTATGTTACGCAGCCGGGCATGGTGTACATGCGGTTTGGTCACTTTGCTCTTGATTGTTAGTTACACTTGTTCATACGAGAGTGGATGGTTACGTTTGCACAGACTCGCCTACCGACGTGGGATACTCCCAACGGATCCATTTGTTGTTTGCGTAGGGACATCCGTATCATTATTCCACTTGTTTGCTTCACCCTCCTCGGAAATCATCGCTTGCCTTCCCCCTGTTTTCTCTCCTGTGTCGATGGCTTTATCTAGTATGTGTGTAGTCCGTTAAAAAGAAAAGTATACTCGCCACGGACCGAGACACTCGCCTTGCCCCCATACCAGGAGTATCTGGTTTAGAAGATCCCTTACGCCCTCCAGTTCGCCCTCCAGTTCGCCCTCCGGTCTATCCTGCTCCGGCCTACCCTCCGACACACGTAAACTATGGTGCTCGAGATCCCTACGGATGTCCTCTATGCTATCCGAGAGGGCGGCAAAGACCTTGACAGTGGCGCATTTCTTCCCCTTAAGCTTTTGCGGGAGCGACAGGACCACCCGGATCGCGTCCAACACCTCTAGATCGTCCTGCTTCAAAAAGTCTTCCAGATTGCAAGAGTAGCCGTCCAGAAAGACGTACAGCGTAAACTTCTCCGGCGCCTCCTCCAGAAGTCGGCGGAGCATGTTCCGGACATCTGTGTAGTTTGTAATGAACTGGTCGTAGTTCCTGTACTCTTCGCCCTTCAGCCATTTCCACCTGCTGCTATCGCCCTGTTCGTCACCCAATATCTCGTTCAGCTGAAGTAGCTGGCCGATGAGGGAGAGGAGGACTTCCACGCCACGGTTTTTCTGGGCCGGCAGCTGCGGGAGCCTTGCATAAATCAGGGCGCAGGAAGTTTCCTGGTCGGTTTTCTCTTGGTGAACGCGTTGCCGGAGGATAGTCGCGAGTTGCTCGAATCTCGTGGAATCTGCCTGCACCGACATGGGTGCGGGTGGCTGGAAGAGACAGACTAGAACCTGAGAGCCGGCTCGCCCAAGGAGATTCAGAATTTTCTCGATCTCAGACTCGTCAGTATGGCGGGGAGAGACAGATTGCAGTCTAGAGTTTGCCGCAGAGCTCTGTGCCATGGCCAGCCTACCCCACTCACCTGGGATGTCTGAAGTTTGCGGAATCGAGTCCCACTCGCTGGCGGAACTCAGGCTAGGGGCTCGATCCATCCGAGGAATATATCTTGTCTAAGTCGTGGTACTGGAGACGAAGGCTCGAGTAGTCTGTGATGCTTACGTAGGCTGTAAGAAGGAAGGACTTGGGTGTAGATACTGTTATTCAAGAATGCATGATTGAAATACGAGGGCGGTACACAAGGCTTTTATCCCCTCCCAATTTCTTCTAAGTGATTCACCCATGTCACGCAGTCGGGGATGTATTGGTACTCGTATCATACGAGGCTGAATACTTTCCTTGGACAAACTCGTCTCACAGTCCAGGGGTATCCCTAAGGCATTCACTTATTGTTTGCCCAAGGCAAAAGATCGAAGCCGAAGAAAGAGAGGTTGCACAAGATCCCTGGCAGCGTCGATTGATGGAAGGAGAACCTTCACATCCTAACGTTGTAGGGATAAACCAACATCGCATTCCTTCGAGGAAGTTTGTCAAGTTGGACAAGTCCTGGTATAACTTGCCACAGCACAAAGGATTGGTTCGTAACGCTTCAAAACACTAACAAGCAAACATTCAAGACAAGAACCGTATTACCATAACTCGGTCCGGAGACCAGAACATATTTGGGGGTCCTTTACTAAACTATCCGATAGAAATCTAGAAGGCCTTATATATCTCGATCGAACGTTGCGGTGGGAGCAATATCCCGTTGACCACAGATCTGTCCTCTGGAGCACGCTGGACGGGTTCGCGTGCTTCCTCGTCTCCGCCAGTACTGGAACACATCTCGAATTAAGCTGAGAATGAACTCGGGACTGGAGCCTCACCCAGCCTCGATTTGAGGGCCCGGCACGTGTAAAGGTTAAACTTCGGCATCTTATCTCCCTTTGATGAAGGCCTGCTGATCGCCTTATAAGATATATATTGTCGTGTGGATTTCATCACTTGCTTTTCTCATCTTTCACGCAGCTTCACGCACCTCGCAGATGCTATAGAATCTAGATCTGCTCCAACGCTGTACGGAGGTAGAACTTAGCGCCGAGACGGCGACCGAGCCCGGTGACCGGAGCCGAACGCATTGGCATGTCGTCATAAACGAGATGCGGACGGCCGAGGGCCCCGCTCCGAGCAACTTCGATGTCAACACAATACATCTTAGCCCCAGGTGCCAACTGAAGTCGGAACACCACCCCGGCATAGTTTGACGCAATCACAAGGACGAATTGCGGCTGAACTACGAGGGTCCTAGTGGACGGATCAGGTTTGGTGGCCTGGGCTTCTTACCAAGATAGGCAAGATTTGGGATCAACGGGCGAATAAGAGGAATAGACCTCGGGACTGGCAGAGAACTAGAGCTTCTTAGTTGGACAGCCGAACAGATCCCGATATCGGCCCATTGCGGACCTTCCTGTTTCTGTCTCCGCTTCTGTCTGCCCTTTTCCCCCTTTTTTGCACGTGTTAGCCAATCATATGCCGGCATCTGGGAACATGCAGGTCCCGCACCGACATGGCGGGTATGGATGTATTGATGTAGTGATGTGAGTGAGACGTACATATAAAAATGCCTGATATAAATGTAACCACGGAGGTTTTCTCAGGGCTCTTCGGAGATCAAAGAATGTTTACAAACCCGCGTCTGCTCTATGCCCGAGGCATGAAAAAAAAATAAAAGAGAAATCATAAAAGAATGTATTCCGATATCGGCTATGAGGGGACGAGAAATAGTAGTAGAAGCAGATGGAAAGCGGAAGTAATGTCGTTGTGGTCCCCTTACTACATAGTGCCATGTAAGTAGTTGAGTACCTAGGTAAGTAGTTGATAAGGCTGAACCCACCGCCTAAGAACGTCGAGACATCGCGAGATTTGCAAAAGGAGGCAAGCGCGGCGAAAGAGGACTAAAAAAAGGGAGGATCAAAATTTTGTGGGTCAGAACGGCGGTACTTCGTTAGTAACTTCTTAAAGCTCTAGGGCCCGGCCCATCTTTCAAACGGACCGGGTGGTCTGATAACCCTGGATAACCTGATAACTTTCGCCCAAAACCGTGGAAAGTGTGAATAATATGCGCATCGGAAGTAGTCATGGTAAGTCATGGCAAGTCGCGTTTGAACAACCCGGTTGGTCGGGATTTGCCTCATACATACTACCTAAGTACATAGACCGAATGGCGCCCCGTGCTTGTACTGACGTATGTACCGTTGTTATCTGGCGGCTGGTTGCCTGGGTGCCCAGTAATTACCCCTTAGGTTAGGTGTTAGGTGTAACTATCAAGTTATCAGATAATCAGGTACATCAAGGTGGTTCCTTCCGCACGATAGTGAGGTAGTTAGTAGCAAGCAGTACGTAGTGTAGTGCCAGGTGTATGTAGTAGACATGTTTTTTTTTTCCTGATAGCGAAAGAAGGAGCTTCCCAAAGCTCTAGTTGACCTGTCTTTCTTAAGTACCTTTTACATTTTCTAATAGCTTCCCTTCCCTTCCTACTTCCTACCAATTTCTCCTCATCTTTTTTTTTTATCTCAACACCAAACCAAACACACGATACCCAGATACCCAAGCGGCAACTGCTTTTTCTTGCAAACATTTCTCTCTTCCCGCACCAACCACCCACCAACGCTTCCCTCAAACAACAACAAAATAAATAGCAACCATGTCTTCCACTCAGGCTTTCGTTCAGCGTGAGGCTCCTGGCTTCACCGCCACCACCGTCTTCCCCGGCGGCGAGTTCAAGGACATCAACCTGTCCGACTACCGCGGCCAATGGTAAGTTTGACCAAAAATAGACAAACGAGATCAAGTTCAGTCAGTCACTGACACTCTCTCTATCTAGGGTCGTCCTTCTGTTCTACCCTCTGGACTTCACCTTCGTCTGCCCCACCGAGATCATCAGCTTCAACGACGCCCTGCCTCAGTTCGAGGCGCTGAACACCACGGTTCTCGGCGTGTCGACGGACTCGCACTTCTCGCACCTGGCGTGGGTGTCGCAGCCTCGCAAGCAGGGCGGTCTGGGCCCGGACCTGAAGCTGCCGCTGGTGGCCGACAAGAACCAGGCCATCAGCCGCAAGTACGGCGTGCTGCTCGAGGACCAGGGCGTCGCCCTGCGGGGGCTGTTCATCATCGACCCCAAGGGCGTCCTGCGCCAGATCACCGTCAACGACCTGCCCGTCGGCCGCAGCGTCGACGAGACCGTCCGCCTCATCCAGGCCTTCCAGTTCACTGACGAGTTCGGCGAGGTCTGCCCTGCCAACTGGCAGGCCGGCTCCAAGGGCATGAAGGCCGATCCCAAGGGCAGCCTCGAGTACTTCTCCACCCAGCCCAACGGCAGCGGTGCCGACTCCAACAACAAGCGCCAGCGCGTCGACGCTATGGTCGAGTAGACGCCCTGGCGTCCGACGTGTGTTGGTGTGTGGCGGGGTTGACGTCGACCCCGCTGACCCTTGATGACTTGACGTTTTTGATGACGACTGGACCTTGATCCCTCATTGCCCTAGCATAGCAGGCGAGCGGGCTGTGTGTGATATGAGAAACCGAGAGAGAGAACTTAGACATAGAGCCATAGAGATGGACTTCGCTAGCGGGTTCGGTTAATAGGTAGAGAAAGAAAGAAAGAAACAACGAGTAGCTACAGCTGCATAGATAATTCACAGATATTCGCACCCAATGCTTCCTTCCGCTTGATGCCCATCATCGTACCTGTCTGTCTGTCTGTCTACCTGCCCACGTAAACCAGTGCAAGGCGTTTGTTTGATTTGAGTTGGAGGTGGTGATATCTGATTGGGGTCGTCGTTCACGCATGCATGTCATGTCTCGTTCCCTGTCTCACCCGATTCCGGCGTCCAATCACGTGCATTGGATCGTCGGCCACTGTTATTATCAGATTGATCGCCAAGCCCTCTTATCTTGCTCACTCTTTTCTCTATTGTGTTGAAGATTTCTCATAACGCGAAAAAAAAAAAAGAAAAGACAAATAAATTCGACCGTGTCGATTTTTGCCTGATAGATTCTTGAGATATATATATATATATATTTACATGCGCGCGGCCACGCCTAGGTTGGCACGCGAAGTTATCATCAAGTACCGCAGCCACCCATCCATTCATCCAACCATTCATTTCATCTCCAACCCCCCCCCCCCCCATCCTCCCCCAGCAGTGAAGAGAAACAGCCCAGCGTATCGGGCGAGAAGAGGTGCGGGAGGGGGAAGAGTTGCTTGCTTGTTTTCTTGCTCAGTCCTAGATCCACCGAGGTTAAGTTAAACAATCGTGCAAACCGCGTCTGCGTTCAACACCAACACCACGAACACCACCACCTTCTTATCGCATCCCATCGCATCCCTAAATCCGTAAATGTCACTTAAAACTCACTCACCCACCCACTAACTAACTCACCAACTTACTTACTGCTTGTAAATCTATGCCATAAATTGTTTATCTAGAGGTCTTACAACCAAAACAAGTACTTATTCTCTCTAATCTATCTATCTATCTATATATGAGTAGATTATGGATCCGTGTATAAATAAAGGGGCTTCAACCCCCCCCTCAACCCCCCCCTCCCCCCGCCCGCCCTCCATCCCCGTATATATGATAAAGGAGTTAAAAATGCCAATAACTATTCAACCAGCACTTTGAAGAATATATAGTTATTTATGTCCCTGATAATCATTACGTAGGAATTGAAGGTGCTATATTATACTTACAGTTTTGTAGATGCAGTTGGGTTTCTACTAGCTCTACCTACTTGTATCTGTATATATATATACTCCAGCAATCCCACAGTAAACCCTCCTCCTCCCACAACTTCTTACCCCTCTCTCTCTCTCTCTCCCTCTTCCCCCTTTGGCTCTGTAACTCAAATCCTCTATAAAACAATAGGTACAGAAAGAAGAGAAAGAAAAGTTATGACGTCCCTATGCAGGGTAGGGAAGCTAGAAAGAACATATCGGTATTCCTGTCTATACTTTTATCGATAGTTGGTTCCTTGTTTTTCTTTTTTCCTTCTTTCTTTTTTCTTTTTCTTTTTTTTTTTTTTTTTTTGCGTTTGTTCACAGTAGCAGATAAGCGGGCTAGGTAGGTAATATCTCCCATACCATACCTATCGACATACCCGTATACTTGCTCAGTCTGACCCAGTTACTTACATACATAATACACCTACTAATATCGAAATATAGAGAAAATATGACTTGATTGACACGAGAGTCCAGCATACTCTACTCTACTCTAGATAGCAGGAGGCAGACCCGACGTCCCTTATATACATACACAATATAACAATATCTCCGTCTTGAACTTCATCGCTGCTGCTGGTATTGCTCGTCAGATGACCATACTTACTTACTTCACTTAATCGTATTCACCAGCCAGCCTGATATAAATAAGGCAAGGGAACAAGATGTCCGATTACTTGCTTGTCTACCTTATACCTACCTACCTAGGCAGACGGGTATCTAGATCGTATCGTATCGTATTGTGTACACATCTCGCTCCGTCCGCCTATCCATCCATCCCTGGGGCCATCTGTCCCATCCCAGGGCCATCCCACCAAACCCAGCCCAGCTCAACCCGACCCAGTTCAGGTCATTTCAATTCACCACACCACGTTCTGGCACCAGGCTGCCCTCCAGTGTCCCAAAGAGGCCAGGGCAATTATCGACCCAAAACGAATAACATCGCATCTCTCTACAAAGGCAACCAAGGGCAGCCCATCCAGTCAAGTTGAGCCAGTCAACCAAGACCAGTCCCTCAGTCAAATCAACCAAGGGCAACCCATCAGTCAAGTCAAATCAAATCAAGTCAAAGTCAACCTAGTAACATCTAAAAACCCCTTTCTTTCTTTCTTTTAGCTGAAGAAGTAAGTTAAGTGAATCTTTTTCTTTCCCCTTTCTTCCCCCTTTAATTCCCCCTTTCCTCCCCTTTCCTTTCCTTTTCTGGTCGCGACATCATTCATCTCATCACATGCCATGCCACCTGTTTCGTCCTTGGCAATGCGGTGCAGTGCCAGCCAAGACGCGAGGTACATCCCCCCCCCCCCCGCCCCTTCCTATTGGGTCTATCGGGAACCCCCTTTTTCCGCTGCGCTCCGCTTCTACCTCCCCGGACGCCTCCTCGTGCGAACTTAGCTCGTTCAATTGACGTACATACGCACGTACATCCATACCCTCACTCCTCACTCTTAACCCGTTTTCCTCTCATCTCGTCTCGTACCCCATCCACCGATCCATTAATCCACTCACTCACATCACACCACCTCTACTCCTCCTCCTCCTCCTCGTCATCGTCATCCTCCTCATCCTTGTCAGCCCCAGCCTCAGCCTCACCACCATTAACAGCCCCCCCAGCCTCCCCAGCATCATCAACAACCCCGCCCTCCTTCTCAAGTCTAAGCCACTCATCCCACTCGGGGAACAAATCCTCGTCCTCGACGGGCACAGCGATCATCTTCGCAACACGACCACGCTTAGCCTTCTCGAGGCTGTCCTTCCAAGTCTTCACAGCGTCGACCGTGAGGCTGGGCTGGTAGGTCTGGGAGAACAGGACCGCTTCTGCGAGGCGCTTGGTCTTGGTTAAGATGTCCACGCAGCCCGCCGTGTCGCCGAGGACCCATTTGCTAGTGAAGGCTACGTTGTGGGCGCCGGCCTCCTCGGCCTGGGTCGCGAGGGCCTCGAGGCCCTCCTTGTTGGACGTGCTGGAGTGGATCAGGAGCAGCGAGCCGAGGTCCTTGGCATGCGTGAAGCACTCCGTGGCGAGCGCCACGTCCCAGGCCGCGAGGGCCGCGTCGCCCACCGTCTTCCACTTGTGGTCGATGTCGGCCTGCCGCGCCAGCTCAAGGGCGATGTCGAGCTGGTGCAGGGCCAGCGCTAGCTCGAACTTGTGTTCGGGGTCCGTGGCTACTTCGAGCGCGAGTTCCTTGTGGCCCTGCCCCTCGAGGAAGCGGGCGATCTTGTTGAGTTGATCAGCGGGCACGCTTGGCAGCAGCTCGGCGGCTGTCTCCATGTCGCCTCGGAGAACCAGGGTTTGGTACTCTAGGACGGGCAGAGACAGGGCGAAGGAGGTGACGTTGACATCCTTGTCGGCCAGGTATATCCGCGAGTCTCGTTGAATGTAGCCGAGGACGTACATGGGCTGGTCGAAGTGAGATACGGTGTACGTCTGGTCGCCGACCAAGTAGTTGAGCCGGTTTGTGCTGTTAGTGTAGATGAAGCAGTCGCCAACCCATACTCCCGTCCGCACACTGTATTAAAGGGTCAGTCACGATTACGATTACAGCATAATTAGGAGGATTAGACAGGGCACTACTAACCTCTCGGAGATGTCGGTGATGACCTCAAAAGCAGCCTCGACGCCATCATCGTCGACCTGGCCAGCCTGGGCGGCCTCGATGTAGTTCTCCCGCGAGTAGCGTAGTACGTAGAAGGTATCGTCGCAGGCAAGGGTGACCAGCTCCCCGCTCTCAGACCAGTAGACCTGTCTCGGCTCAACCTCGATGCGCCGGACAAGGCCGCCCGTCGCCCAATCGTAGAAGCTGACACCGCCCTGGCCCTTGACTCCTAGGAGGACCCCGCCAGTGAGGCCCTCGGCCTGGAAGGGAATGTCCAGTCCGCCGGGTTTCTCCACGAAGTTCTTGTAGACCTTGACCGAGGTGGGGGATTCCCGAATGGCGAAGTCATTGCTGTTCTCCTTGGTAGCCCATACAAAATCTAACGCCGAGCCGAAGGCCTTGTTTCGCCAGGCCAGGGCCGTGTATATGATGTACTCGCCGTCACCGCAGACTGCCACGAATCGACCGTTGGGGGAGTGGATGAGGGTTGAGGGGTAGACCTCGCAGGTGCCTAGCTCCTTTGTGGGGAGGGTAATGGGCTCGTTATCCTTGACAGCGTCTACATTTTCGTTAGCTTACATATTAGCGGTTCGGGGGAGTGAGAGAGACTCGGGGGTCCATACCACCGCCCTTGATAATGGACGAGAGGACCTCATTGTGCCGCGCCCAGATAAGCTTGCCAGAGCCGTCGATAGACACCGCGGGCTCCTCGCGACCCAATTTCACCACAACGGCACCATCATCAAAACCTACGGCAACGCCCTGCTTTCCTTTCTGGTAAGAGACACACCAGGCGCGCTCTAAGCCATAGTTCAGGGATTGTTCGAAGCGGTAGGTGTTCGAATGCCATATCCTAATGGTGCCCTAGAGGGTGGTTGATAGTCAGCATTTTCCGTTCCCTTCGCAAAAGACTGGCATAGTCGTGGTACCCACATCCTCGGAACCGGATATAATTATGGGGAGCTCGGGATGATAACAGGCAAAGGAGACGTTATTCGTATGTCCCTCGAGGGTGGCAATTAAGGACTTAGTCGTGTAGTCCCAAATTTTAACCTGATACGGTTTTAGCATATCGGATCCAACTATTCATATCGAAAGGGTGTTCTCATCAAGTACCGTTCTGTCGTCGCTCGTGGTGAGGAGATATGGCTTGTCGGCGTGGGGGTAGTAGTCGACATGATTGACGCCTTTCGTCTCGTGCCTGTTGCGTATTTTTTTTTCAAGTCAGGGGGATGGATGTCTTGAGTACTTGGACTATGTTGTGGTGTAGTGTAACTCACGCCTCGAGTGTGAAGTTGGCTGTAGGGGAACCTAAAGACCATATCTTCACGGTTCGGTCCAGACAAGCGGAGGCAAAAGTGTTGGTATCCTTGGGGTTGATGGCGAGGCCCATGACATAGTGTGAGTGACCCTCGAAAACCTGGACGCACTTCCAGCCCTTCTCCCAGTCGAACAGCTTGATGGTCATGTCATCGGAGGCGGTGAGAACGAAGGGCTGGGTGGGGTGGACGGCGATGGCTCGGATGTAGTCGGGGTGGGCCTCGAAGGAGGTGATCTTCTCGGAGGTGTTATAGTTGTAGACACGGAGCTGGAAGTCGTCGGAGCCGCAGACGATCCAGTTCTTTCTGGCAATGAAGCGGCCGGCTCGGACAGGGACATCGGTCAACTCGAAGGTCTTGACGATCTGTTGAGTCTCGTAGCTCCAGATGTAGACATGGCCTGTTGGGGGAGGGGGGCGTCATGTCAGCCGTGGCAAGTCCCTTCCCTCCTTTCTTGTGCTCTTTCTCTCTCCCTCTCTCATCCACTCTCATGCGGGAACCATGCAGGCGGGGTGGTGTACGTACCGCTATAAAGGGTGGTAAGAATCCATGGTTCGTGAGGGTGGAAATCAATGCCTTGAGATGTCGTCAGTATCCAAGCATTCAAAATCAGGAAAAAAAAAGAGCAAGGTAAGCTCTAAGCTCAGTCAAGTAAATACCTTTCACACGCTCACTGCGCGCAAAGAGCTGTCTCTATATATTTGAAGTGCGGTCAGCATAACATACGAACCAGGGCATAATTGGGGGGGGGGGGGGGGGGGGGACAAGACAGGGAGGAAGCATCCGCCTAAAATCCAGCCCATCTGTAAAACTCACCTTTACATCCAGCCTCATTTCGACGGCGGCGGTGATGACTCGAATCAAGCTTCAAGCTTCAAGTGGCGCAATTCACCCAGCTTTATGTATATGATGATGTAGAGGAATAGGTATGTATAAGGCTTTGATCGCGCAAACCGAAAGAATGTCACATGTGACGCAAGCACAGATACCAAATCGAACACGGCGCCTCGAAATCGATTGTTGTTGAAGCTGAGTTACAGGACAGCCAGCCGACCATTCACCATTCGACAGCTTCCCGGATTTCTTCTCGTCGTCGTCGTCGTTGCCGTTGTCGTTATTGTTGTCAGGGGGGTTCGCACGTATTGTAACCCACGTATCCTTTCGTATTTACAGTTCGAATTTCGTCCGTCCCCTTCGATTCCGGCCGTTGAGGTGTTGTCCGTCGGAATTGTTGTTTTAGAAGTTGAATGGGTCGGGTCGGGTTTGGTTAATGGTATGGTAAACCTTGAAAGTGGTAAAGTGTTCAAGTGGATAGCTAGAGGCCCTGGGAGGCAGTTTAGGGGGCTGCTCAAGTGGTTCTCTAACGCTACTTGGCCCTGGAAGCTACCCAACTCAAGTTCCAAGGTTGAGACTTCCAATGTGGTCTTATCGGAAGAGTGGGGACCTCAATTCATGACAGCTGCATCGTTTACTTACTTACCTTACCTAATCCATTACGATTGGCCTATCTCATTCAAGCCACAAGTTGAATTTCTTGGCAATTAAGCCACAATACACCAGCCACACCAGGCTGCTTACACTTTAAGGTTAGAACTCAATTGCGCAACTCTATCTCGTATTTCGTATCTCACTGCCCCCCATCCATCGTGCTCCTGAGCCTATTGAGAGCTACGTACGCACGTAACATCACGAGTGATAAGCCCTCAACTGTCAACTGGTCAGAGGCCTCATTAGAACCATCCCGAAAAGCAGACGAGGGAATCTACATAATTATCCATACGCCCGACGATATGAATTAAATTCCACACATGTAATTCA
Organism: Eutypella sp. D-1; assembly: GCA_023313575.1. Taxonomy (NCBI): domain Eukaryota; kingdom Fungi; phylum Ascomycota; class Sordariomycetes; order Xylariales; family Diatrypaceae; genus Eutypella; species Eutypella sp. D-1. The sequence continues at coordinate 129,993 of JAJTTP010000026.1, forward strand.
CAACAAAGGTTTGGTTTCTTCACCTTCACCTTCACATAAAATGCTTGCTTGATCAAAGAAAAAGATGCTATAAAAAATCACTTTCGTTATTTTTTCTTTTTTCCTCTCATTCCTCTTTTCTCTCTATATGAGTTCCTCATGTCATGTCATGTCTAAAGCGAGGTCTCCGCAAAACCGAAGCAGTACCGAAACTTCTCAACTCTAAGAACACAGAAGAAGGTAATCTCTTTTTCCGAAAAGGGAATCGAAGAGACGAAGTGGAGAAGAAAAGAAAACAGAGAAAAGAAGAAGAAAAAGGAGGTAAAAAAAATTCCATCGCCCCTTGTTTGCACCTCCCATGCCAAGGTTGCCAAAAGTTTCCCTTTCCCTTTGTGTCATTTGCTATCAAAACGCCGTGACCCCATGCCATGTAAGTTTAAAAACCGTAAAAGTCATGATTCGCGTTTCCCTTGTCGTCATACCCCGCTGGCTACACGTCGAATCGGGAACAAATCCCCTGCCCGACGATTTCACAGCTTCGACCTCAGTGACCTGGATTGCTTCGCACCGAGTCAATCCTGGCTGTCCGCCTGCACCTTCTTGACGACCTCGACCACCTTGGGGTACAGCTTGTCTGACGTCGTGAGGCCGCAGACCTTGGCGACGACGTCCTCGGCGCTGTTGTCCTTCATGATGGTCGCCAGCTCCTTGCTCTCGTCGTCGCTCTCGACGTCCTGGAAGCGGAAGGCCATCTCCGCCGCGCCGAGGAGGGCCTTGGTGCTGAGACCTCGCTCCTCCAGCTCGGCAGCCGGGCCGATGAATCGCTCCTTGCGGCCCAGCTTGCGCAGCGGCGCCCGGCCCACCCGCTCGACGGCGTCGGCCAGGTACGGGTTGCTGATCCGGCTGATGATCTTCTGCTTGTACTCGTCCTGCTCCTCCTTGGTGATGCCGTGCTTGGCGACGATCAGGGCGGCCGTCTCGGTGATAGCAGCCGAGACCTGGGTCCGGATGCTCTCGTCCCGCATCGCGTCGTCGACCGTCTTCTTGTTCTGGTTGTAGCCGTAGTAGGCGGCCGTGGCGTGCGAGGTGTTGACGGTGAAGAGCTTGCGCTCAATGAAGGGCTCCAGGTTCTCCGTCCACTTGATACCCTCAATCGAGGGCGGGCCGTCCTTGGCGAAGGGTGTTGACTCGACGACCCACTCGTAGAACTTCTCGAGGGTGACGTCCAAGCCGGCGTTGGGGTCTTGGGCGGGCACGATACGGTCAATAGCCGAGTTCGCGTAGGCGGCCTTCTGTTCATTGGCGTCGACGCGGTCCTGGGCAGTGTTGGTGCGAATGTGTCCGGCAAGGGCGGTGGTGGCGCCAATCATGTTCTCGCAGGCGATGACAGCAAGGGGCTTCAGGTCGGCTGACCGCTTGTCGAGACCCTTGGCGATGACGGGAGCGATAAACTTCAGGATGTTGGGGCCGACGGAGCAGGTGACGACATCGGCGGTGGAGATCTCGTCAATCAGCTCGTTCTCGTTGTGCTTGGAGTTGATAGCACGGTAGTTGGTGATGACCTTCTCATCCTTGCGGTCGACGCCGACCTCCTTGACCTTGTACTGCGGGGATGCATTGAGGGCATCGACAACGGTATCTACGACATCGGCGAAGACCACCTCGTAACCCGACTCATGAAGAAAGCAGGCGACGAAGCCACGGCCGATGTTGCCGGCGCCGAAGTGTACAGCCTTCTTACCCATTGTGATTGTGATTGTGTTTTTAATCTGATTTGAGTGTGTAAAAAGTGTTTGGCTTAACTTAGGTGTTAAGGAAGGAATGTGTTGATGTTGATATAAAATATGTCTTTGTAAGTTGAGATATTTTTTTCCAAGTTGATACTGCGGATGAAGTTGTCCGAAGGAATGAGAGTTGGAAGGAAAGTGAAGTTTATAGGTTGGGAGAAGAGTGGGAATCACGTTAGCTCGAAAGGGAGGGACCCAATCAATTTATACGTAGTATGTATACCCTGATGTGACGACAGAGAAGAGAGAGACAATGCGGGCAAACATTGAATGGGCAAATGACGGGGAAAACGGGGCCCGGCCAGGGAAGAAAATAGAGGGGCAGAGGGGCAGAGGGGCAGCAGAGGGGCAATGAATGTGAATAATGTGGGGCGGCAGGAAGTACCCAGATGGGCAAAGTGGGCTTAGTGGGGCTGGCTGGCTCTGGTGGGTAGGTAGTGGGCTGTGTGTACTCTGCCAGTCTGCTTGTCTGTCTGCTTGCTACTGGTCTGGCACCCAACATTGAATGGACTGGACTGGAGGTGGGGCTATGACTGTATGGGGTATCATGCATTAGGGCCTTAAGTTTACATCGGCGCCCATTGGGTGATCGTACTCAGGTACACACGAGGGAGATATCGAGTCGGCTATAGGTCAAAGTACCCCGTACCCCAAATCGCCAGAAGGTTCCGGGATTTTCCTATACTTTCATAACCCTACGAGAAAACCGGTTACGTGCATGTTCAACATTGATGTCAACGTGTGGATGTAGGTTATGCCTCTTGTGTGCATTCTGTTGGGTATTGCCCACCACCCTTGGAAGCTTGCCTAAAGGCCACTCGGGATGTTCTCCTTGCTTTCTAGGTAGGTACTGCTAACTGCTCAGCTTCATGCCATTCTACTTTGCCAGACTAGAGAATTCCATCATGAATTATTTCGGTTTTAAAGTTACCTCTCACATTTTCTACATCCATAGATATTCGTAAATGTCGTTAGCCGCCGCTAGCTACGTGGGGAGGCTTCACCCCGCACTTCTGTTCCTCATGGCTGGGAATGTCCACTCGAGATAATCTAACCCTTGTGATGACGGGACAGGGTCTTCAGCTTCATACCAGCATAAATACTGAAATGCTTAGGCAGCTATACATATATAAATCTTACCGAGTAATTAAAAGCATACATAAATGAAATCGGAGGGGGGGCTTAAGGGATCGATATATATACGAAGTCGACTCAGCAGCCCTTCGAGAAACGGAAAGGATCAACCCCAATTCCAATAGAAACAAAAAATCAAAGCCAAACTGCAACACTACCTTGGCTGTCTGCTGCTCTAGACTAGGGTTTGGACTACTAAGCTTACCCGTCACCAAAACCCTTTCGTGTGAACATGCAAAATTCGGAACACTGATATTTGAATGCTACTGCGGCATTTAAGGTTGGCTTCTTAACTGAACTCTGAAGAAGATTGCGACGACGGGCGGAAGCCGGTTGGCCGGGAACGTCTTTATATTAGGAAGCCCCACTTACATTCACACAATGCTAGGTACCAGAAACCACAAGTTTAGTTCTCCTTTTCAACCTATCCTTAGGTATTTCACTCGTCTCAACTCATTTGCATATCACATTCCGGCATAACGCCGTGTTTTTCGAAAGCTCCGGCACCATTTTCGGACGATTGACGGGAAGACAAATATCGGAGTTCGTTCGGGGTATCCTCCGGGTGGAGGTTAGTGAGGTTATTGATCCTAACCCTAACGTATCGGCCGAGTAAAATTGAGGGGATCTACAGCCATGCGAAAGGTATGTACCTCGCAAGGTGTGTGTAGCAGAGGCCTCGAGTAGGCATCCAGTGTAACAGATAGTTTCAAGTCTCCTTTCGGGTTGGGCACGTTAGTTACTAGTGGGAAGCTGAAGCACTGGGGCATCATCCATCATCAATGGGTTTCCGAGGAATCGCGATCCCGATGTACTACTACGTTGCCGGGACCCCCCATGCGTCCCACGGAACTCTGGAGACTAAACTGCTTCATAGTAGCCTAACTACATACGTATGACCCGGAGCATCTTGGGAGGATCTCCAGGGGAAAAAAACCACCAAGGTGGAGCACTTGGTCCACAATCTCCCGCTCATCGACGGCGTCATAGTGAGGTTTTAGCGACCAGATAACCGGGTCGGGTTATCGTTCACCTGAGGGACTGATCAGTGATCTGTGGTTGATTTCACTGCCACCCTGCTTGCCTGTCACTTGCCACTTGCCAATTGCCAGAATGCTAATGCACATCTCACCGCACTTTTTTTTTTTTGGTATGCGTGTGTGTGTGTGTGCATATGTATGTATGGATACGTACGTTTCGGTGTTGCAGTGTTCGGGTGGAGTATCAGGAACGTCAGGTGCCCAGGTGCCTCTCTGCAAAGTAATAAGAATGCATGCCCCCTGGTTACGTACGTAGGAATTGTAGGCGCTGAATAGGGGGAAACTCGAACCCATGCTCCATCTCGATGAGCCAGCCAATGAATCGATGACCAGTGGAAGACGGGCGGAACTAGGCGGGAAAAACGCCATCGACTAAGTCGTGTTCGGTTCACGATGTCGACAATGTCCGAGTTTATGAAGTCACTTTCACAGAACGCTATCGAAACATACGATGTACGAAGGAGTTTTTTTGCTTTACCTAGGTGGGCTTTAAACTGAGGTGGGCTTAGTCGGTAAACTGACGGCGCCTGTTCGCTTGTCGGGCGATGTAGGAAGAGGCCGGCTATACAGGTGGCCCACGTGCACTCGAATGTCTTTGAAGGCAGCCGGACTATGTATGAAGCTGGATATATAAATAAGAGTGAGAAAATAATCGAGGAGCATTTCTTTCATTCACGGCCTCCATTACGAAGTGCATCCCAAAACAAAACAACACAGCGGCATACCCAGGTAGGTATCTGTATCCGTTTTTTTCTGCTCGGTAGTACTAGTTATATACATAATTACGCGTAAACAGCATTCCGGTGCTCACATGCGCATATGCAGTGCATCAGGCCTACCTACGTACATACCCAGTAAGTAGAGCCGGTACATGCAATAACAGGATAAAAGCATAAACCCTCGGTGAATGACTAGTGTCGTTCGGCTGCCCCTCCTTTTTCCGGGATCCTATAAGCGACTCGCCCTTGGCCGGCTGGCCTTGGGTTAGATACATACATGAAATAATTTTTTCATTTCCCCCTTTTCGTCCTGCCTTCCCGGCCTCTCGGCCGGCCCCTGTTCTGTTAACCCATGGGGATGACATCACTTGCATTTGCAGGCTTTTAGCACGGAAACCAAAAACCCTACCTGCCAGGTATGTAGCTAGTTCCCTTGCGACGTCTTTAGGCCGAGGGCTATGTAGGTATGAAGCGAATCCCCCGAATCCCCTGAGAGTGGAGTGGAGTGGGCAGGCTAGGCTGGTGGGATAATTACCATGAGTAATTGTTCAACAACCTGTCAACATCTCTAACCCACTTTATCACGATCTGTCTCGATCTTTCACATCATGGGGTGTTTACGCGTATCATGGACTTCTTTCAATGGGATCGATCGATGAGTTCCTGTGCGACTCTTCGAGGTCGAAGGTCGGATAATCCCACAGTCTCATTGACCCTTCTCGTATCTACTCACCTATATCAAAACATCAATATAGAGAGGGCATTTCGGCAGAGTTTTTTTCACCAGTGTTTGGCCATTCGTGAAACAAGGACTATGTAGATAGCCCCAGACTAGTGTAGGTATGCGAGGCTGAGGGCCCGGACATCCGCGAGGCCTTACCTCTTTCAGTGCCGCCCGATCTGTGGCCGGGCGACTCATTGAGTAAGTCTAACTATGCAGTGTACTTTTGCTAACTGTGCAGTGTACTAACCGCATTTGGTCGGATGCCCTGCCCACCCATTTTGTATGGTCAGATCCTCCACCCCGGACCACCTAAACCATTTTGAAGGTATCGTAACCTAACAAACAGTAGTAAATACGACCCTGCGAAAATAACTAGCCCACCCTCGCCGGCGCCTGCCCAGCCGATAGCCACCTTGCCGGCGCCACTTATAACGGCGCCAGCCGCCGGTCCCGGCCTCACAAAGGAGCCCGGGAGTTAGGTGGCGGTGGTGGCGGTGGTGGCGGTAATGACCAGGTGGTTGGTGGCGGTGGCAGCGGTGCAACAGGTGGTGATGGCAAAGGGTGGGTTACGGCTGCAAAGTGGCAGGCAGAGGTCTGCGGTAGCCGTAGACATAACCACTAAAAATCGCTTGGGAATAGCCTCACTTTGGGTGCTTAATTGTATTATTTTATTCTAATCTATCATATATTCTACGTGTTATGGGTGGTCCTACATATAGGTGGAGGATCTGACCATACAAAATGGGTGGGCAGGGCATCCGACCAAATGCGGTTAGTACACTGCACAGTTAGCAAAAGTACACTGCATAGTTAGACTTACTCCGACTCATTGACTCCCTGCGTACTAGCTTCGTGGCTATTCATTTCTGACACGTCTGCATACATGTTCACGCACACCTTTCCAGGTCTGCAATTCACACTCCATGCTTCCTGTTTCAATAACTTGAATATAGCCTTGGAGGCCCTGCCTGTTCTTTCTATCTCCTCTATGTTGGCTGGTACTAATCAATCGCCGGCTTTATGGCGTGAGAAGTTCCGCCAAGACCGTATCCGGCCCTCTCCCGGTCCGACTCCGCGCCGAGATCTACGCCGCCATGGGAGTGTATATCGTTTCTGCCGATAGATGACGAGAGAGTCAACTCCGGGTAGAAATTTACAGTAAGCATTAATTGACCCTGGCGTGGAGGCAGTGGATTGTTGGAGACAGGTCACTGAACTGGGCGCTGGAGTCGATCACGCTACTGCCGTGGTCCCACATCAGATGCTATCGTACCTGCGGCTATGGCTTTAGCAGCGAAAGCATGTGTTATGCTTGACAACGTAGCAATTGGAATCCTAGAAGCAGTGTATGCATTCAATTTGGTAAATTTGCATCTTGCGTATCTATCGACTTCTGCATATCCGTAATGGCCGAGGATATAGACCAGTTGAAGCGCTGTGCCCCGCCTGGGCTCGGCTTCTGTACGGGGCGGTATACTGCTGTGGATTCCGACTAGCTTGTTTCGCTCATGGCAAGCAAGAAATACGTGGCTGCAAGGTAAGCTAGAAGCAGAGAGTCCTGATGCTCTGGGCGTCTTCTCACACCAGTATCTCACCATACGCGTTTGTTCTATAAGAAAAACGGATTGTGATGAAAGGGCACGCCATGAAACTATCAAGATCATGCCTACGCCGAGCCGAGGGTAGAGGCGATGAGGCTAATCGCAGCCTGACACACCATCCCGACCAGCGCTAGAATACGGACGGAAGGCTGTGCAGTTCTTGTCATGTATTCTACCCATTTTCTTCGCAATGACTCGGGTGTGGTTGATCCTTCTTCTAGCCCATGGGCAGTGCCATCGAGTAAGCTAGTGCGACGAAGGCTGCGGAGGCATCGTCAGGTTAGCCTTAAGACATATCCCGGACAAGCCCGGAGGGGTTTGGTTAAAGTCCGGTCGGGATGTGGTGCTTGAAGACGTTCTGCGCGACCCGGGACTGTCGGGAGTATGCGGCCGATCAATCTCTCATCCCGGCCTCCACCGCGTTAGCCCAACCGGCGCTTCGGAGAAAATTGAAGGTTCGTTCGCCGGTGTCTACACCGATCCAACGTCTCAAGAATACCTTAATTGAGACATGAGGGGATATCTCCGTTGATAAGACGCTAGTTAACAATTGCTGCTCCATGAGCAAGCTGTGCCGATAGCGGTCTTAGAAGATAGCGCATTTCCAGCCGAGACGAGGTTAGCAAGCATGATGTATACTAAACGAAGAGCGCCATCACGAGCGCTCACATCAGACGGCGTCTTTGGAATGATGATATTCTCATTCGAGCCGGTAATATAATATAAGTTCAGCCACGGATCCTCCGGGAAAGTGCGGGGCATCTCCAGATGCACGGCAATGCGAGGCTTCTTAGAGCTTCGCAATGAGTAGTGATGTGCACAGGCCCATGTACCAATTGAATCCTGCGCTGAGGGCCGATATGACGTCCGTTAAGCTGTGTTATGTCACGCATGGCTGTCATGCTCTTGCTAGCCCTAATTACCCGACAGCTGAAAGTTCGTTGCCTGGTAGCGTCATACTCGACTACCACGTAAATCGACGTAGTGTTCAGATACAACAATCACTGACTCCCCATTGATATCTGATCATCTTGGTATCGATATATCCTCTTACCTGCTAATGCGGCCGTACGGCGCATCGTGAGAGCTTTGTCTGGGTCGGGGACTTAATTTTGGGTGATGTGTGATCGGCATAAGGCGACTTTCACTTCCTAACGACACGGAAATAAAAGATGAATGGCCGCCGGACAATTTTGATAGACAAGCTCATCATTAGTATATAAGGCGTCAGTCGTCGCACATCCTAGGGTGGTAGTGTATCCAAGATAATACGGGACAAGACCCCGTCTCCCTTCCACCTTTTTATTGAATTGAGCCAGTCTTTTGGACACTGCGGTTCTACCTCTATCAATATGTACTTTCAAAAAGGGGGTATCGCCTTTATGGCTGGCGCACTTCTCGCTGGCCAGGCCATCGCAAGCACCCCCAACAACGCCAAAGCTGTGCCAAATGAAAATAAGAAGCAGAGGCCATTCTTAGGATGGGACTTTGGTAACTAAGCATCTGTCATCTCCCATCCCAACTGAAGAGTGCATATGACACCTTCTAACCTGGCTATCAACAGTCGATGCCTGTCGGTCTGTCGACAAGGACGGGAAGCAAAGAGCGGAAATGAAGCAAGGCAGCCCGTGCAGGTTTTTCAACCGCTATTTACCAACACAGGAAGACAAGAAAGAGTATGAATCGTGGGACGTGGATGAGGATGAGGAGTGGGATAAGGACGAAATCTTCGACGATGGTCACCGGAAATACTTAATCACATATCTTTCTGGCAGTGAGTTCCCAAAGAGGCATTAGGAGGGTGGTATTTGGTGCTAATACTATTGTAGCATGTCAGCCCCACGAGGGGAAAGATCCCAAAAGGGGCAAGTTTACGGACTTATACTGTATGCCGGCCGGTAAGCTTAGCCAACGCTCGAAGGTAGACGACCCATCAACGGGTGGCACTACTTCGGAAGACACGTCTTCGGGAAACCCGCCATCAGGAGAAAAGCCGCCGGGTGGCTCGTCAGGTAACAAGGAAGATCGACCATACGTAGTATAGTTAAAGATCAAGTAATTTAACTTAGTCTGCCTAGCATCTCCTGTCGGTTTGAGTCGGCAGTGCTAGGCGAAACGGCTATGTTGCATATGGGCTTGCTTATTCTCTCCAGTAAACCTATCATGTCTGACCTTTAACCGCCGATCTATTCAAGGGTAGTATTCGGCTGACGAACGTATCAAATAGACGTGGTGGACAGCCACGTCGAGTGTTGCATCCAATCTCCTGTTCAGCTTTACCCCTCACTTGGGCTCCTGCCCTTCCCCTTGAAATTTCAGATAACATTCTCAAGCAAAATTATTTACTCTGATACCTGAGGATCAGGGGTATATTCAATCTACAGTCAGTACCGATCTCGACGCCAGATTACAGTGCACGAAGTAAACAATATGTGGCTCATCAATACAATCACGTTTCAACTCGAGGAGGTGTCGCACGCGGGTAACGACGGGACGCCGTATGCGATACTATCGCATTGCTGGGAGGAAGGCCAGGAGGTCAGCTTTCAGGAATTCAATGATCCAGACCCTCGCCAGGAAGTAAGGCAGAAGAGGGGATTCGAAAAGATCTGGAAGACCTGCGAGCGTGCAAAGAGTGAAAACCCGCCTTTACACTATTGCTGGGTTGACACATGCTGTATCGACAAGAAGAGCAGTGCCGAGCTGACCGAGGCTATCAACTCCATGTTCAAGTGGTACAGAGATTCCACCGTCTGCTATGCTTATCTGCACGACCTGAATAATGGAGGCGATTTGGCCAGCGAACTTCCAAAGTGCAGGTATTTCACCAGAGGCTGGACGCTACAAGAGCTGATCGCGCCGCGAAACATGGTGTTCTTTGATACCGAATGGATGCTTCGGGGAACAAAATTTGATCTACTGGAACTTCTGACTAAGACAACGAATATACCGGGTTATGTACTGAAGAACGGAATTAGGGTTCGCCGCGAATGTATCGCAAGACGCATGTCATGGGCCGCAAATAGGCAGACCAAGCGGGTCGAGGACCAAGCATACTGCCTTATGGGACTATTCGGCATCCATATGCCTTTGATATACGGCGAAGGTGAACAGGCGTTTGTCCGCCTACAAGAAGAGCTCATAAAGAACACCCGTGACCGCTCAATATTTGCATGGAAAGCCATCTCAGACGAGCCATATCGTGGGCTGCTGGCTCGCGACACCGCAGAATACGCACACTGTGGTAAATACGTGTCACTAAACACCTTCAAGTCGACCAGTCATTATCAAATGCTGAACGGAGGCATTAGGATCGAAGATAAAATCTCAATAATAACTAAGAAGCAGGGAAACTTCTATAAGCTGACCCTCGACTGTTACGACACGGACGGTGGTAAATGGAGGCTCATTAGCATAGCTCTACAAAAGATGGGGGCCCGCGGCTTCGTGCGGGACAGCCCTCGATACCTCGATACCCTTGACATCCGAGACATATCAGCCGACAGTAGTTATAGCACTCGTTACCTCAAGCATACCAGGTTCTTCGCCCTTAAAAGCGTCGCCAAGTACGACATAACAGAGATCGAGCTTCAGTACTACCGATCACTGCAACTGTCCCTGCCACCGTCAGCAGAAATAACGGCAGTGATTCCAGAGGACCACTGGGATGCTGCTAACAACGTCTTCATGGCCGGCTTGTGGTCCCGTCATCTAGGCTGTATTTCCTTCAACATTAAGGCCGCTGATGGTGGCAGCGTACACAAGTGTGTCATAGTGTTGGACAATCGTAGGAAGTTGGGGCCTCTGCCGAGTTATCCTCCTGACAGCACTAAGCCTGATATGCCTTTGGTCTCCCTTTTGGCCGAAGATCAATTCCTCGACATATCACGTCAATTTCCAGAGGAAGCTTTATATCACCCGGATTCTCCAGTTTTGGATCTCTTGGCGAGATGTTTTGCTTTTCATTCAAGATGTGTTCGCAGCTTCCCAGGAGCAGAAATCGAGGCATCTGTATCGGAGACCGAACTTCAAGGGCAGAGGGCATTCCAAGTTCATTTGGAACTGAAAAAAGACCAACACCGTTTTTCAATGCCATTATTTTCGGCGCTGACTCGGATACGGCGTAGAGACCATTAAAAACAGCTCTTTTACCTAAGCTGGGTTCGTGGAATAACCCCTATTATTCCAGGGGACCCTAGGTCCGTTATGCTTAGATTCCAATCCATGATTATAATCAAATTGCCTCAAGTGAATTCTCTAAGCCAAGCATAGCCGTAGGTATGGTTGTGCTTCTATAGCGTCTGAAGAGGTAACTGAGGATATTCGCAAAAAGGGCCGAGCTCATTATGTGCCATACTCTACCCCACATTGCCCCCCCCCCATCCTTAACCCCTATTACCCCTGTCTCTGTACCCACTTATCTACGAGACTTGATCACCTGCTATACAGCAACTCACTGACCCCTTTCACCTAATAGTCCTTATCTGCTAGATATAGGCCCAGCTAGAGGAGAGAAAGAAACTGTCCGCTTCATCCATCCAAACATACCTACGCCATTGGGTTAGGTTTCTGTAAATACATCTAGGAGTACTTCGACACGACACGACAGAACACCCGGCAAGCCCCTAGCAGATCGACTTTCTAGACCGGGGGGGGGGGGGGGGGGGGCACATTCCACGAGCGTCTGGTACACCTCCCAACGTATCAATTGTGTAGGTAAGAGAAGCCTATGTAGCAAGGCCCTGTCCGATAGGAAAATAGAAAGACCTCAGCTTAGGTCCATTCATTAAGACCTCACAAGATCATACCGACGTACTATATAACACATCATCCACAACTCAAGCAGATACAGCAATCTACACCCGCGGCTCTCCAGTCTCCTATCACTATCAAATCCCAACATCTCAACATCCCATCCCATCCCATACCCGCGCCCGCACACTCTCACTCTGAACCCCCAACACCAAACCCCAAGCAAACACAGCAAACACAGCCATAAATCCCTAAAGAGATGCATTAAACCGCTGTCTAAGTACTTAATGAACCAACCAAAAACTGCACATCTCTTCCTTCCGTCCTCTCATGCCAATAACGATAACGATAACGCCCAAAACAATGACGTCGGTATAAGTATAAACGATAATGGATGATAAGAAGGAAACCACCAGTGCGAATCTCCAAACTCCCCTGTAAAAAACCCTCCTGGAAACAGTTAAAATGCCGGCTTGCTGGCCCAATGCCCCTTCTTCCTCTTCCTGCTAATAGAATCAAATCAAATCAAATCAATTAATTAATCACTGCCCCATCGCTCGCTTCGCCAATGTTATGTAGGCTACGCTACTACTTAGGTATATTGACAAGAACAAGAATTAGACAAACCGCGCGCTGCTGGTAGTCCCGTCGAACTGATTTTTGAGCGGAGTAAGAAGCCGCGTCGCGTCCCGCTTACCCAATAAAATAAATGTGATAATGATAATGCTGTTGAAAAAAGTCCATAATGGGTGTTGTAATTCTCAAACCAAAGCCCATACATACCCCCCAACCCCCCCAAACCCCCAACCATCCCTTTCCCGCTCCGCTCCACTAGGTCTACCGCTCATTAACAGTCCACCGTCTCTTAGTCGAGCTAAAGTCGCGCAGTCTCTCGGCCTCGCCGGGGGGTCTGGGCGCGCCCCAGAGCCCGCCGTTTCCCGTGCCGGCCCAGAGATGGGGCACCGCGTCGTCGAAGCGGTCTTCCTCCTCTTCCTCGGCCTTGGTTTCCTTCTGCTGCTGTTGCTGCTTCTCGTTCTCCTCCTCGGTCGTCTGTCGCGCGGGGTCGTCATTGTTACTGTTTCCGGGCTGTTCAGGGATCTTCGTTTGGATGATAGGTATGGCGGGCGCCGGGGCCGGGGAGTCCTGGTCGTCGCTGAAGACCGGCGGTAGGGATGCGCCCGCGGGTTCGTTTTCGAGCTCGGGTTCCTGTTTCGGCGGCTGCCAGAGCCCCATCGATCCGGAGCGAACGGGTCTATGCGCCAGGAGGCTGGCGGTGGCTCCACTGCCGCCCACGGTCACGCCGGTGCTTAAGTTGGATCCCGTGTAGTTTACTGGCCGCAACCCGGGGGAGGCGCCTTGTGGTGATCTCCTGATGCTCCCTAGCGAGGCGTTAGTCGAATGGCTTCGGGAGCTTCCGTAGGCACTGTCCAGGTCCCGTGAGGAGGCGGATTTATAGGTGCCGCCGCTGAATAGACCCCCGGAACTGCCGTGGGGTCCGGTAAGCGAAGCCGATCTGCCTACCGTCATATTCCGGGGGATGTTCGAAAGGAGGTGGTCCGTATTGGCGAACAACTTGAGCTCGTACATGTCCGAAAGGTTGAATCGTTTTCTGGATAGCCCATCTTCTAAGGAAGAAAAACCGGGATCGAAAGTGGGGTCATTCTCGTCGAACTCTGGCCGCCGCTGAGCCATGGTGATAGAGGACATGGGAATGTCCGCAAGGACGGGCTGCTGGGTGATAGCCCCAACCAGGGCATTGCAGCCGGCCCCATGCGATACGAGAATCACAACATTTTCTATTACAACGTCGTCGGACTCCTCGGCTATGAGCTTTGTCCTCGACTCCGCACTGGTAGGCGTCTTCGTTACCATCTCGGCCGGGTTTTGGGAGGTCGTATACCAGTCGATTAGCCGTCTCAGACCTTTCCTAAATCTCTGGTGCATCGACGCCCACTCTTCGGGTAACACGCCGCCATCGCCCCACCCGAGATTGTCCCTAGTCGAATCCCATTGGTAATCCAGGTCTACGCATGCATCCCGAGCATGCGCAACATAGCCTTGGGGGATAGGCTGGCTGGTCGATATGGCGTAGGAGGGGACGGGCGACATATAGCCCCGGTGTCCAGAACCAGGATGGTGAAGGTAATCCTGCGCGTCACCGGTCTGTGTATGTAAGTGGTCGTTTAAGCCTGATAGGTTCTCCAGGCCAGAAGGTAGGCGGGGACTAGCCACGTGGGGAGAAGCCAAGGGGCTGCTGTGCTTAGCGGAACCAGACCCAGCGCTCCATAAGCGCCCTGACGCGTTAGGCGAGTGACGTGCGGAAAAAGGGACGAACTTCGGAAACTCATTGTAATTCTCACGGCGTAGTAGCTCGGCCTTTGCGGTGGCGAGCATGAGCATAGAGCGTGGGGGCGGGGTGATGTGTTCGAAATAATCTGGAGAAAGCCATTCCCCTAGAAAGGAATCGAGTCTAAGGACAGACTTGGACAGGTCGGGGGATGTAGTGGCTGGCGATGCTGGTTGGACATTGGTGGAGACGACGAGTTTCCCATAATCATGAGCAGAAGCATGATGGTGAGCTAAAGGAGAATTCGGGTCGGCGGGAGACGGCGTTGCTCCTGAAGAGACGCCCTCGGTGGTGGCGACGGTGGCGGAAGGGAAGGGGGTGGAAGCAAGGCCGGCGCTTATGGCGATGGAAGTCTGGACGCAGCGGAGGAAAGGTGAGCTGTGAATAACGACCCTATATAGCTTCTTCTTATGAGGTTTCTTTTTATTATGGCGGTGCGAATTATCTGTGTTCGCGGCGGCGGTGGCGGCGGCAGCAGCGGCAGCAAGTTCATCCTCGGTAGCTCGCTCTCGTAAGATAGAGGCGATCCTGGCCCCGACGGTCCTGGACTGCATCCAACCCCCATAGGTCAGGGGAGGATCATAAGGGGTTGGCGAACTAAGGTGCCATTGCCTGTCGGCAGCATCGAGGCGCTTTCCATGCCTATGATCGACTCAAGCGGAAGGGTATGCTGTTAGTTGCGAGGGCATACAAAATATAACAACAACGACAACAACAACAATAATAACACAAATAGACATGACGAACCTGACTACAAAGATGTAGGCCGGGGGACGGCTCATGATGCCCGTTATAAACAACACCTGCAACCTGCAACCGGCAACCGGCAACCTGCACGTTGAAAAAGACCCCAGGATCCCGGAACCCTATCAACGCCGTCTCAACGCCGTCAACGACACGCTCGTAGAGAGTGCCGTAGAAAGTGTTGGTCTACGGCCTACTACTACTACTGTCTGCAACCGTATGCTGTACAAGGCATTACAATATTGGATTGGATTATTTGAACCCCTTTTTTTCGTCCTTTTCGTCCTTTTCGTCCGTTTCGTCCTCTTCGTTCGGGATATTTCTGTTGTGTGTCGTTGTGTGTCGTTGTACTTTATACGTAGCGCGATAAAAAAAAGTAAAACAAGTATTGGTATCGTGGTTTGCGTATCGTGGTAGTGCCGTGCCGGTAAATACTAAGTAATTATTAGGCGCAAGTTAGAGAAAGGTCTAGACTTCCCGGTCCTAGTACTAGAAGTTATATAAAGATGTCGGGTATAATAAGCCTCCCTCAGCCTGAGCTCAAACTGACAGTGCTAAGTAGTGAAGTTGTGATGTGATATGTGATAGTGGGAGAAAAAAAAAGTTGTGATGGGTAAGTTGAACAACTACCACAACCACATTGTAGGTATGATACCCAAGTATGTACCTGCCGGACTTACTTGCCTACTACGTACCAGACCCTACCTACCTCTTAGCGTGGGCTGTACCTGTTCAAAAAAAATACTTTAGCGGGTAGGTAGGCGGGATTATGATATCATCTGATACTTAATCGCCTAACGGTCGGTCCGTCTCCGTCGTTGGTCGGCTCGGTCGGTCGGTCGGTCGTACCTACCTACCTAAGTACATACTTCACAGCCTCTGACCCTCTCTCTCTCTTTCTCTCTCTCTGGGAAGCAAATCTGACTGCCTGATGACCTGAAAGTTGACGAGATGGGAAACGGTCTTGCATTTGGCTGCTGACTGACTGCCTTGATACTACCCTACCTGACAGCTACCTACCTCCTAAGTACATATCTGCATACCCCGCCCCTTTTCCACGGCCAACCCTTAGAGGTGCATAGTACCTAGGTACTTCGTACAGGGCATTCCACAGTTGATATTCCATAAACGGAAATACTTTGAATATGCTCTAGGCCCAATACACATTAGTGTTTATACTAGCCCCAAAAGGCCAGATATATTGTACACAGTACATGGCAGACTCAGCAAATCTAGCCCTTACGCACCTTCAAAAACATACCTAGGTATGCATCGGGGGTTCTAAGAAAGTACTCGATACCTCGGATCCCTAGGTACAGTAAATGAACACGAACCAGGGGATTCTCATCAGGGATTCTCATGTGCATGACAAATTCATTTACATGTGCCGTCTCCGTCTCTGCCTCCTTCTTCTTCTCCGTCAGCCTCAAAAAGCACCCTAACTAAGCCTCAATGCAGCAATAAAGAGGCAAGGCTGCTTGGGAGGCGCATCCTTCAACCAACAATTCTCGTAATTACTTCGTACGGAGGTAATAAACATCCCAATCGACGACACCATACATAACATTCGAACTAGATCTGATACGCGACGCAATTCGATCAGATAAACCGTCAGAAAAAAACGCCGAAAGAAAAGATGAAGCTATCACGAGCACTTCAGCTGCCGTCCCTACTGGCGTCGGCGCTGCTAGCACCCACTGCATCCCTCGTCTCCGCCGAACATACCAGCAACTGGGCGGTTCTGGTCGGGACGTCGCGATTCTGGTTCAACTACCGACATCTGGCCAACGTGCTATCGATGTACCGGACGGTGAAGCGGCTCGGGATCCCGGACTCGCAGATCATCATGATGCTTCCGGACGACATGGCGTGCAACCCGCGGAACGCGTTTCCGGGCACCGTGTACAGCAATTCGGACCGGGCCGTCGACCTGTACGGGGACAACATCGAGGTCGACTACCGGGGCTACGAGGTCACCGTCGAGAACTTCATCCGTCTGCTGACCGATCGCGTCGGCGACGAGATGCCCCGGAGCAAGAGGCTGCTGACCGATGACCGCAGCAACATCTTCATCTACATGACCGGCCACGGCGGCAACGAGTTTCTCAAGTTCCAGGATGCCGAGGAGATCGGCGCCTTCGACCTAGCGGACGCCTTTGAGCAGATGTGGGAGAAGAGAAGGTGAGGCTTTCTTTTTTCCTATCTGTTCCGTCTCATCTTATCTCCACCACGAGTAGCTAGCTGTTGGTTAACACCCCGTCCCTGCTACGCGCTATTCCAGATATCACGAGATTTTATTCATGATCGACACTTGTCAGGCGAACACCATGTACAGCAAGTTCTACTCCCCCAACATCATCGCGACCGGGTCCTCAGAGCTCGACCAATCCTCCTATTCGCACCACGCCGACAACGACGTCGGCGTCGCCGTCATCGACCGGTACACGTACTACAACCTCGAATTTCTCGAGTCCGAGGTGAAAGACCTGAGCAGCACCAAGACCATCGGCGACCTATTCGACAGCTACAGCTACGACAAGATCCACTCGAACGCGGGCGTGCGATACGATCTATTCCGGGGCGGCGCCGAGGCCGCGCGAAGCCGACTCCTGACCGATTTCTTCGGCAACATTCAGAATGTCGAGGTGGACGGATCCCACAACGCCACCATAGACGACGAGATACTGGCCCTGAGCCGGACCATCGCCGCGCTCAGCAAGATGGCCGAGGAAGAGGAGGCAGCGGCCATTGACAACAACAACAACAACAATAACAGCAACACGACAACTAGCCCTGCCGAAACCAAGCCCGAACAAGCCAAGACCAGCAGCAACAACAGGCAGATGCTCGCCGCGAGATCGCTCACAGACGATAACTGGTGGGTCAAGAAGCTCGTGGGGGCGGGCGCCGTAGCTGGATGCACGGCGTTATGGGCTTTAGGGTCGTATCTGGAGTCTTCGAAGAGGTGACCTCTCAAACAAATAAAATTTGTATAATATAACAGTAGAAAAAAAAACATAAAGGTATACTATTTAGAATCTAACGAATTGAACGATGAAACGAATGCAAGCGTCGGGATTTTTTGCGCAGTACGGTCTGTTAAAAAGGGGGAAAGGGGCTTATTATGGCCGGCTCTACATAGGGCTACTGGTCTAAGACTCTGGAGGTGGTATATGCATATGACATTTATGTACCTTAAGTATACTGATAGGTACTCAGTACCTCCAAGACTGCGTCGAATCCACCTAGTGTAGCCTAGGTTCAGGCCTTTTTATGAAGGAATACACTATAACTATATATGTACCTTCTACATATATACCAGGTAGGTAGGTACTTATCCATGTCTGCCTCTAGCTCTGTACAAATTATTCCCGAATATCAATCCCAGAAACCCATCTTGAAATTGTTACATAGAGAGAACATCAATTTCTAAAGTCTGTTTCCCTTTCCTGAGTGATCAGCTACCTACTTAGGTAGGTACTAGGTAGATATCAGCCCTGGAGGCAATTCACTACAGATATCAATACCAACACCAATACCAACAACACGAACCTCAACCAAGCCTCAGTTTAGGTCAGGTCGTCCGTCATGCTTCTTCTCACATCAACCAAAAGCCATCCAAGTCAACCACCTCTACGGCCCTCGTAGGGCCTTCCTGACTCTTATCCCAGTAGGCAATTAGTATTAGCCTGCCCACTCCTCGTCTACAATCATGGCCGGGTCGTCAAGGAGCAGCAATATAGCGCTCGAGTCCATCACGCTGTCGACTCTGGCGCTGTCCACGCACAACATCGCCTGGTCGCCAGACGCCGAGTTGGCCCTCGGGTGCGAGGACTCCGTGTACACATTCCTACCAGAATTCACTTCTCCGCCTCCATCATCATCATCATCATCAGCCGAAGGCGGCAGCAGTGCCAAGGAGAAGAAGCAGAAGCAGCAGCACGAGGACCTGCGGCAATTCAACGACGTAACGCTGCGGTTCCCAACAATGGAGCGGCGACACCCCGAACTCAACAAACCGCTCTTCGCAGCCTCGGGACAGGACTTCCCCGAGAGCATCAGCGACGCGACGCAGAGCTCGGCGCCGATCACGGGGATGGGCGGGTCGCTGAACCACGTGGTAGCGTTGGCGTGGTCGCCTTGCGGGCTAGGCCGCATGCGGCGGTCCGTGTTGGCCGTGCTGACGAGCTGCGGTGATATCACCGTGTACAGCGAAGGCGCGTCCGGCGACGGATCGCTTAAGGTGCGGGGCCGCAATACGCGTACTCTGCGTTCCTGGGTCGTGCCCTGGGCCGTGGGCGCGCAGTTGCGTGTGCCGCTCGCCGGAGGGGGGGTTGATGCTGCTGCGCCGTTTGAGCACGACGACCACATTACCGCTTTCGTGTGGGCCGCGGACTTGGAGGATGAGGGTAATGATGGTGCGCTGCTCGCGTATGCGAATGACCAGGACGAGGTGGTGATTCTCGCCGTGCAGGCGAGACATAAGGCCGTCGCAGAACCCGGTGATCCAGGTGAATGGCGGGTCGAGGAAGTCGCGAGGTTTCCTGCCGAGGGGCCGCATTTCGCGCTCGACGTACGTTACCAAGCATGATACATGCCTATACCTATACCTATATATACATGTTTCATTGGACGATCGCAGGGCTAATTCACGAACAAAAAAAATAGCCCACAGACCCGGACTACTCGCCCAGCGGGTCATCGTTCTCTCTAAGCTGGAGTCCCTGGCTAAACAGGGACGGCTGCAAAAAATCCAGCATGATCGCGTACATCGCGCGGAACTACGTCGGGTTCCGACGGGTGACGATCCAGACGCCGTGGCCGCGCATGGAGACGCCCGAGGTCGACGTTAGCCCCGTCGACTCGAGCGGGATATGTCTGTTTCTCGGCTCGGACGCTTTCGTCCAGTGGGAAGATCTGGTGCGTTTTTCAGCCCTCCACTTGTCTAAACTTTTCCATTGCATTCGTTCCGTTGTACTAAATGGGCCAAATTATAGATATGGACTATTGACGGCGCCAAAGTCTGCCGCGGGTTAATCGCCACTCCTGCTCGTGTGCAGGCGTTCCAGATATCGTTCGATTCCCACATGTCCGCGTCAGCGACACGGAAGCATGCGATACACGACTGCGGGACCACCTATCCCGCTCCGGAAGAGAGCAATCTGTTTTCGAATCCGATAACCGGTAAGTTGGGCCATATATATATGAGGGGCACTATGTTCCGGGACTCATCTAGACTAGGCCTCGTGGTGCATCCGCCATCCCTCTCGCAATCCACATCCACGCCAGCCTTTACGCTCGTGCGTCTCTCCGCCACAAGCGAGAACGACGACTGGCACCAGACCAACCTACCCTTACCGCCAAACCCGGAGACGCACGAGCGCGAGCCGCGCTGGGCGGTCGAGATCGAGCAATCCGTGCAGCACCAGCTCCCACGCACGCTCGCGTTCCAGATGATCTACAGCCCGGGGACAGCGGAGCAGGAGGGCGAGAACGACCTCGACAACGACCTCGACGACGACGACGACGACGATGACCTCGACTACGGTTCCTACGCCGGCAGTGACAGGGACGACATAGCGGGGCTACGCGGCCTCGACACCGCGGACCAGGTGCACACGACGCGGATGCGGATCTGGGGGCTGGCAGCGAGTCCGGGGAAGGGGGTCACCGCCGTCTTCGTCAGCGCGCACAGCACCCTGAAGCCGGAGCGCATCACCTTCGGCGGTATCAAGTGCAGGGTCCTGTTCGGCAGGCACGTGCGCACCGAGGACGCTGACGCCCTGCCCCCGCTTAAGAAGCTGAGCACTGAGGCCAAGACCTGGGAGTGGATGTACGGCGGCGGGCCTCCTCCTTCCGTGCCGGGCGTTAACGCTAGTGGGGACCGTGCCGCCGGCGACACGGTGGTGCGGCGCCGCGCCGCGCCGATCGCGCGGTCGCGGCTCTGTCCCTTCTGCGAAACGCCGATCAGACCCGATGGGACGGGTTCAGTGTGTGCGAACGGGCACGTCTTCGGTAAGTAACCCCCCCCCCCCCTCCCCGCCCCGGGCCCAGAAGAAAAACCCGCACAAACATAAACACAACCAAACGACGGGGCATCGCACTAACCTCGCGCCCAGAAAACTGCGCGGCGACGGGAATACCGATCACGGCACCGGACATCTCGAACACGTGCGCGGTCTGCGGGTCCAAGTGTCTGAAGCCGGCGGAGCTGCTCGCCTTAGCGGCGGAGTACGACGACTCGTCCTCCGAGGATAAGGATGGGGATTTCCGCGCCGTCGTGTGCGAGATCTCGCATGAGCTCTGCGGTGGCTGCGGTGGGAAGTTTATTAACTAAGACTGAGCTGAGGCCTGGTTTGCTTCGTTACGGCGAGCGCCGGCTCTTTGTCAATCAGGTCTCACGTGAATTGCAGCTACCAGATACGATCGACCGTCTTAAATGTACTTGCTACATTTCTTTCTATGCAATATGGTCAAAGTAGTCTATCGTCCTCAAATCCAACAACTAACAAGCAGCCATCTCCCGGTCCCATTCAGGAACGAACTTCGTCGCTGTATGGTATATCTCTGGCCCGCGCCGATGCAACAGGTTCTCTAGGCCATCATCCCAGCCAATATAACCCTAAATAAAAACCCAGAATCCCACTGAACCCTCCTCACGCCTCCGTCGTATTAACATAAGTTATCTCCATAACGACATGCCGTGGTCCAGTTGACCCGTGATGGACGTGGACGGGCCTAGGAGCCGGCACCGCATTGTTCGTACCATCGGCGTCGTTACGGCCCGTTGAAGGAGTCGCTCCGGAGAGGCGGCTATAGGCCGGCGGCGGTGGGTCCTCTATTTCCAAGCGGGACACCTCCGGGTCGAGAAACACCCGGCGGCTCTGGAACATGGTGCGGGATCCGTAGGCGGGCGGTGGATCCCTGGCCCGGCGGGTCCGGCGAAGCTGTCTCCTGCCGGCGGGTGTTCTTGTGCGCTCCGGCCTCTGAATCGGTGTCGTGGTCGGGCCGGGATGGGGTGGATAATACGGTGGCGGAGGATCTTCAGGGGACGGAACGGTAGCGGCAGTAGTGGGTTTGGCGCGCCGGCGGAGTCTGCGGCACAAGAACGCCACGATCTTGTAGGTCATATACAACGGGCCGGCAGCGAAGACGACGAAGAACCACGTGAGGACAAGCAGGGCGTATATCAAAGGGCAGCAGGCGATGCAACGGAAATGTTCGTCGAGGCCGAGACTCCTGCGGGACTTCGACGCCTTGCCGGAAGCCCACGTTGCCCACGCGATGATAAACACAGCTCCGAACAACGCCGCTAGCGTCGTCCGTCTCTGCTGCATGGACACTTCTTTCACCGCGCACAACTTGTCCATCACGATGCCGTGCGGGCAATTAGCCTGGACGGTGTATTTGTGAGGCCACAACGAGGACTGTTCGAGTTTCTGCACGCACACCTTTCTCAGCAGCACCCCCTGGCAATCGGTCCAGTTGCTCGAGAGGCCCCACTGGTCCTTGAGGGAGTAATATGCGTCGGGATCCACGGTGGCGGTCAAACAATAATCGGGTATGTTAACCATCGGTGTGAAGCCGAATAGGATCTCTGCCTCAATTGGTGGTGTTAAGTTTCCGTTGAGCCCGATCACGGACACCAGGGACCTGATGAGAGCAGGTGCCATTTAGGGTAGGCGGGTTGGCAATTATTTGATGAATGGGGGCAGAGTCAACTCTCGAAAGGGGATCTAGTATGAACGAATGTCCCGGGTTTGGGGTCAGGATGAAAACTCGAGATCAACTGTGAGTCCGAGTCTGCATGCGCATGTTTTATGTTCGCGAAGCGTACCGTAGACGGCTCATCCCTATAAGAAATTTCACATTTGGGAGAAATTCACCTTTGAACAATAGAAATTGAGGTTGTAAAAGGTTCGACAAGTCCAAGTACACGATTTGGCGGGAAGAAAGGAAAATGGCTTTCCCCCCATCCCGTTCGTTAGAATCATACTTTGCAACTGCACATTAAGTTCAGAAAGTATAATAAGTATATTAAAATTTTCCGAGTGTTGGGAGAAGCGTCGCAGGGCGATGATTAGGGTTTGCGATGTCCGGGGCCTCTCCCTGCTTTCCCTCGTAGCAGCCGCTGACGAACCCTAACTCCCGGACTGCAGCTTCGCATCTACGGGCCTTATCTGCCTGCATAACCACCTTGTGCGCTCCCAACGTTATTTATGTGGTAGCAGGAGTGATGCCGTCGCCCTTATCACTTATGCCGTGATTCGATCGCATTTCGTGCGTACTTTACCACCTCCTTATTACGAGCGTTCGATATCATCGAAGCGCAATACGTGCGGGAAGGGAGAATAAGGTACGACACGAAGTCATCGGCCTCCATTGATAAATCAGCATGGCTGTAGGGTGCTTCGTGCGTTTCCTCAGATGGTCAAGATGAGAGAGATAGCTTTTCAACATCCGACTTGGGCTCTTAAATGCCATTTGTCGCTGACCCAACCTAATGCGGTTGAGACCGGACACATACGTGTTTCCTGTCTCTTTAAGACGGCAACCTAAATTGAATCAATTACAATCATATATACGTCCCATGTTAGGCACAATAAGGTAATACTCAAGCAGCATCTGATGAAGCAAAAGACTCACTGGGAAAATCGACGGCGATGGCCATTCCCAGGACGTACTTAGTTGTATGTAGAGGACTTCAAAAATACTATGGTCAGTCATTGATGGGGCCAACTATTGTCTTAACGCTACCGAAATTCATAGAGATCAACCGATAGAAACCGGCTTAAGATATCATTATAACCTTAAGCAGTCACAATTGGAAGCATCATATCGGCTCGATTTCCATCCTGGAACGACACTGTGGTCGTTTATTACCGACATGCTGTTTCAGAAACCGCCAACATTTGCGCATGTCACACGCCGTATCGAGCGGCACCATAGCGTCCCTTCACCAGAGCAAGGATCCCTGTTCGTAATGATATACGTAATAAATAGTTAGCATTGCAATGTGCCGCGTTGCCGCGCTAACAACTCCGTACCTGCGTTAGGTAGGAAACTGACCCAATTTGCTATTTGAATCCACAACTCCATCCATCGCCTGTTCTAGAAGACGCCTCCTTAAGTGGCTAAGGGAGCATGACGAACATCATTACGACTCCCCGGCTAGGTATTCTCTTGGTGTAAATAGATCTTATTCTGGGGCATTCGGCCGTTGACTATGAATGTAACTGGCTCCGTAACGGCGACTTTTAAGCATCCTGCACCCCTCGCGTTCATTGGATGGAATGGCAAGGCCGTGCCGATCAGAGAGATCCTTCGGCCAGATTTAGCTGATTGACCAACCGACATGCCGGTTTAAGGGGCTGCAGCCGCGAGGCGCGACATGTCAGGGGCCTCGTGACCAGGACAAGAAACCAGACGCAACAGCCCATCGGTAACATAGCAGAAGGAGGCCCATCCTGTCGGGACGTCAAAAAGCGACTACGAAACACACAGGGAATAGCTGGGTTGGTTCGGTACCGTCAAGTAAGGGACACATACGATATAGAAGATGCTCGGGTTAACCGGGACCAGAGTTGAGGCCTCTCTCTCTCTTTCCTGTGTTCTCGACGATGTATTTGATGATGGAAATCCGTTTAGCTTCTTCCTAGGACTAATTGATCAAGATCTGCCAGTCAATTTTGGGTAGAAGATGCTTCAGTGTGGTGATACTGCTAACGTAGTTCGCCGACATGTTGTTCGTTTCTCGGGTATGCGTGTGCGTGGCGGCCACGTTCATCTTCGCATTCATCATGCTGATCACCCGGGACCGCCACGCCCAGACCTGGCATCCGGGCGGCGTCGACGGCGCCGGCCGTGGGACCCATTATCAACGGCCCGTGCCAAACCCCGCCTCCCAGCGCGGTGAAGTGTCACTCGTAATCGCCAGCATGAAAGCGGATGACACATCCTGGGTGGAGCGGTACCTGCCAGATAGCTGGCGCGCCCAGAAATACGTGGTGGACGACCGGAGCGCCCCGCTGACAGTGCCCGCGAACAAGGGCCGTGAGGCCATGGTGTACCTCACACACATCATTGACGCCTACGAAGACGATACAGCACCGCCTTACCTCATATTCATGCAAGGTATTTGATTAACAAGACATACAAAGATCATACCGTTACTAAAGTCAATTCTAGTTTAGATTCGTCTTACATCTCTGCTGTTGATACTAACGAAAGAGAAGACATGCTTCCCGGTTTGCATGGCACAACGACGATCCGGACTACGACGCCGTGCCAACGCTGCGTAATTTCTGCCTCGAGCACCTCCGCGAGGAGGGATACGTGAACCTGAGGTGCACCTGGGCCGTTGGGTGTCCGGCGGAGATTCGGCCACTCGAAGACGAGGGCCACGCCTCCAAGAGCCCCAACGAGATGCCGACCGTCAAGGGCGTCTTCAGTCGCGCCTGGCGAGAACTAATGCCCGAGGCGCCCGTACCTGAAGTCATCGCCGTGAGCTGCTGCTCGCAGTTCGCCGTCACGATGGATACGGTTCGGAGTAGGCCCCTCGCCGACTACGTGCGCTTCCGGGATTGGCTGCTGGACACACCGCTTGAGGATGCGCTGAGTGGGAGGGTCTTCGAGTTTTCGTGGCATAGTAAGTTCGCTTCTTGTGCAAACGAGACTGCACCTCTTTTCCCTCAACGGCCTTGTACATACGATTCGTTGATCCAAGTTCTTTTCTTGTCTCTTGCTGACGAGCCTTGCGTTGCAGTCATCTTCGGCAAGGAGGCCGTGCACTGCCCTTCGGCGAAGGAATGCTACTGCAAAACCTTCGGCATATGCGACACCCCCTGTACAGAGAGTACCTGTGAAGAGAGGTACACGCTGCCTCCGTATTCCTTGCTGCCACAGGGTTGGCCCTTGGTCGGCTGGGAAGGGGAGGCGAGGCAGTTCCCAGGCCCGCTTGACTAAGTGAAGGCCATCGTGGCATGGTGCCGCCGCATATGCGCTCAAACTTACGTCTCATTTTTCATAGACTGTGCCCAGTCAGGTGGCATACATATAATTCAGCCGCGCTACACGCCTCGTCGGTTTTTACAAAAGTCCGCTTGGCTTCTGAGACGAGATAAGGTTTGGGTTCACAATGGGAGACTACACATCGCGCAGAGGTGAACTTAGTGCTTTCCAGGTGCATCCGAACTCAGCGGGGAAGGCTGGGAGTTAGGGACCAGGAGAGCACGCCAACGGACGAGGCTGAAGCAGGAGGAGAGTCTCCGGGTTGAATCGAACGCCGCGTCGGATTTAGAGAATTGGCTTCCGGGGGAGGGGGGGCAGTTAGTTATTTGATGTGATGCTCATTGTGGCAATCAAACAGCTATGCCGGTCTAGATCTAGCTGAACCCATCAAGGCAAAAACTCTTGTCCGGGTAAATAAATAGGTGTACATAGCTGAAAGTCGGCGTGTAATCCACAGTAATATCCTGTTTTCCGTATTGAAGATTACATACTTCTGTATCCTTGGCCTACGGCCTATATCTGCGCAATGAAATCCGAACAGCCATCATACAGGGTACGTACGCCTCTAGATAAAGATCCCTGAATTGGCCGAAATGCGCACCTCACAATGAGAGCCCCATCTACCTGACGTATGTGGCAGCGTGGATATTAGCTGACCAGGATCACGATCCGTCTTACTACCATACCCAGCAAACATTTACACATGTCTTCACCGGCTACCTAGCCCTCGGGACTTCCCTCAGCTTACCCATCTACACAGCTGTACCACACGTGAGCGTAACCTGGCTTCTGTTAACTCACTAGTATATAGCTACAGTAGTTATTAACAGCCAGTGAAGAGCATGCGAAAGTCCTGACTCGCTTGCTATGTGGCCAGTGACCCCTGCGCTCGGGCGGGAGCCAGGCCGAACCCCTTCATATATCGGATCCGGGGGCTTGAGGCTACATGCCTGCATGAATGCGTCACCTAGGTATACAAGTAATTATTATGCGCTGCATAGAAGAAGGGTCCATCCCAAGCTAAGGATGTGATGGAACTATTCTCTTCTCATTGAAATTGGGGTAAGGAAAGACGGAAGTGTAGTTGCGAAAAGGACAATACTTGGCTAGCGATTGATGACTCCCATATTTCTAAGCAGATATTTAAGGTGAGAGAGAAATAGATAATACCCACTGTGACACGCAGGCCATAGATGTGATCTACACACGCGGACACACACGCGCGTGTTTGAAGTACTTTCGCAGTGCTTGGATAGTACTAAATCGGTATAATCCGCCTGCGCCGCGGCGGCGCGCCCGAATGGGAAAGAAGCCATCCCCCACGCCCTGCCAGCTTGCGTCCTGCACATCATGCGGGTTAGTGGGCGCTGGCATGGGGGTGGCCCCAGACGGTAACTGGGGAAATTTTAAAGCAGAAAAATAGTGGGAGGGCGGGGTGGTTTAGAGAGCACACGACAGGTTATCCTTCTCGAGTCCGAGACTGAACGGGGCCCCGGACGATGTTGAAGAGGTAACGAACCCTAGGAGATTTAATATATATCTCCGTATATTATGTACAGCCCGGGTATCGGGCCCCGCTTGCTCGGCTCGTTGAAACGGATGTCCCGTCCTCACAACTCGGCCAAACCAGGGAAATAGTCTGAATAGCAGGCTTGTTTTCCTTCGCATCCGACGGTTCGGTCTGAACCGTGAGTAAGGCCGAGTAGGCATATATAAGATCTACGAGTTAATCATAGGGATCACTGGTTGGTGACGCCTTAGCTTGCTCGGTCTCAACGACATACATACATACGCATAGCGGCCTCCTCTTGAAGCCTAAGTACGCACCTGTATACGGTGAGAGAAGTCTTGGCAGTAGGTGTTGAGTGTTGTTGAGCGTTGTTTAGTCCCAAATCTACCTATAAAAGGGCTATAATAGGCTATAGTAGGCTACACTAGACCCCAGAATATATACAACGGCAGAAACGAACTAGGAGGGGTCCAATCACGGATATTGTATTGGTTATCGTCACAAGCCCTCAAGGGCAGTAGTAGCAAATTGGAGATCGTGTTATTATGTATGAGGAAAGTATTTCTGGGTATATGGAAAATGGGTTCCAGCCCGGTCGGTCAGGTATCCAGACCTGCCGTCGGTCTACCCCGACCGTCCGGCGGACAGTCATAACAGTCTTAACTAGTAAATAGAAAGAGGCCCGTAGAGTATAAACGACCGCCTTGGGGGGGTCAACATAGGTGTATATACGCAAATGTAAATGCTCCAGTAAATAAGTAAAATCTGTCCTCCGGCGCCTGATCGAGGAAATTGAACGAACTGCCACATCCCCCATCGTCCCGAAAAAATGCCCCTAATGAGATCATAGAAAGTAGAAGAGAAGAAGAAAAAAAAACCCCAATCCGCTACCTGCTTGCTTGCTTCCCTGTTGGCTTGTCACACTGGAGGTTGATATTTTCCACATTCGACTGTTGACAAAGAGAAATAATGATAAAAATAGCTCCGATCCTATACAAGGCAATCTTGGTTCCCCCGAAGACAACCACTCCGCCGCTCAGTGAATATCCTGCTCAGGCCCCAAAGACGTCACGGGTCTACCGAGAAATCCCGAGTACTGTGCGTCAGTGAGATATGAGGTGAACGGAACGTTCTGACGTAGGGGAAAAGAAATCAAGAATAATATGGTAGTCGACCACATATTGAGTAATAAAATAATTCGTATCAACGTCATTTAGTGACGAGGCAGGCCGATAAGGCAAAGTGAAGCAATCGGGCCAAAATCGCAGCGACGTTGGGGGAAGCAGGGGTGCAGGGGCACAGGTAAACAGGCAGGCAACAAGTAGGCAAAGAGTGAGAAGCCAAGTGAGGTTGCAAGGTCATCATCTCCAAATTCGGGATTGGGGAGTAAGGGTGATTGGCTGGGAGGGAAGCCCTGGGATCGCGGGCCGTAATCCCGAACACAGGTCGTTTTTCCCCGCCACTCATCTCCCCTCGATTTGTTTTAGCTGCCGTTTCCAACGGGTGGTGTAACCCTGGAGTGGACGAAAGGAAGAACATTCCTCTTCTGCAATCTTGGGGGGTGCTGCAACTGAGTACTCGGAGGTCTGCCGGTCCAATGCGGGAATTGGATTGGACGTCCGCTGTCCTGATGGGTAGGTTGACTGTCATCTACCATCGCATAATCAACCTACAGGTGGAATCTGGGCTGCGGCATCCGACCAGGCTGAAAAGGAAACTTTCGCGAAATTCGGGGAATCTGGTCGAGTAAGGCCGTGATGGATGGGAAATTCTCTCGACTGCATCATGGCCTCTCGGGAAGTGATCACCTGTAAAGACGTCCGTTCCCCGGACCATTTGACAGCGCGACTGAGGAATCTTAATCGGGGGCCAAGGGCCATGCACCCCTTCTCGGGAGATGGTGTAGCCGATTCATTAGATAAGCGATCATGCAGACCGGACATATTGTCCATGGGCATGGTATCCCCAGATTGGGTCGCCTGCCCCGTACCTAGTTGGTGTCATCATACTGCCAGGGTCTATCCGGAGACCTGCCAGGGTAGGGAGTTGAGATGGAATTCGGGTAGAAGGAATCCTTCCACGTGGGTTTAATTTGTGTCGCGCGTCATTTTTTAAAAATGGCCTCAGCTGCTAAGGAAGTTTCGCCGGCGAACTTCCGCCTCCTTGATGATCTCGGATGCCATTCCGATGCTGGGCGCCAGAATCGCCATCCTTTCGATATCCATGATCACGTCGCTAATGATCTGATCGATGACGTCGCGATGCGGCACCAAAGACAGCAGAATCGTCGACAGCGAGGGCGACATCGTAGCCCCCATAATGAGTAATGTCTGCGAGACAATAGACAAAGCGCCTTGCCATAGGTAGGGCATATGTCCGGCGTGACTGCGGCCAATTTGTCAGATTAAGGCGGACAATGAATACAGCCGGGGAGAAAAAAGAAAGGGAGCTGGCCAATCACCAAGACGTATAGTTAGTACTTACTGCGCAGGTATATGCTCCAACTGCCGGATTGAGGCTTCTAAGCACTTATGGCAAGCGTCCCGCACTGAGGGGTCCAGCGCAGCCTGTTCATTATCGAGTACTGCTAGGATATAGGGGCGGTATATTATGGTTCGGCATGCAAAGAACCGAAGCCGCAGGACGGTCTGGACCGGATCCGGCAACGGCGTCCGGGTGAATGGGAACTGTAACGCCGTCGGGAGGCTCTCGTACCATTGGTTCAGCTGAAAGTCGAGTTCGCCGACGACGGGCTCTAGGCTGGTTGTAGATGCCATAGAGTCTTTCGAGTAGATGAGCTGGCTGACGCGGTTGAGGAGTCTCCTAAGAGCAATCTCCGCCAAGAAGTACCATAAGTCGTCGCGCCCGACGGCCTCCGACTCTTCTCCTTGAAAACCACCAGGTAGTCCGACGTTCTCTTCAAATTGGACAACGCCAGAGTGCGGGAGGTCCAGTTCCGCCAATAGATCGCTTTCGAAAAGCAATGCATTCCAGTAGATACGCTCCAGCAATTCTCTCTGGTCCTCCGGAACCCGGGTCGGGGTCATGAGCAGAAGCTGCAGCTTGCTACTTACCGTGCATAATAGATTCCAAGCCTCGAGCGGTCTGACAAGGTAGAATAGGTATGCCGCAGCGAGTAAATGACACTGGGCGGCCAGGACAGTATTGGCAGTCATCATGCCAGGTAATAATGACCACGCTGCCGTAAAATATTGTAGGCCTGGGGGGTCCTCCTGTGGCACTATCGTAGATATACTGCCTCGCATGCTAGCCTGTCCGAGAGAAAGTACTAGCAGTACAATGCAGCTTTCGGCGCCTTCTCGGAAACCAGTTGATAGGGCGGTACGGTAATGGCTTCGCCAGGTGTAAGGGTTGACGCAGGCATACCACACATTAACCCTCTCGAAATAAGCTTCGATGTAAGCATTGGTGTTTGATAAGTCGACGCAGGGTGTCTTGGCTAGCGAGTGTAAAGGTTCCCGCGCCATCTCCAATTGCAAGATAATCTGCGGATCGTACGGGCGCTGCACCAGGTCACGGATCAGAGGCCACTGGAGCAGGTGCAGGGCGGCGTTCGTATGGACCTTCGGCATCGTAGATATGTTCGTCCCGTTCCCGCTCGTCCACGTGCCTAGGCCCCCATTCGGGATAATGGAGACAAAGTTCCCGGAGGAGTTCTGAACCAGAAGGTGGTCGCCGCTGAGGCCGGTTCCATTGCTGATCGGAGGTGAGTCGTGCGAGATGTGGATTCCGTTAGGATGGTTGTTCACCATATTGATCTGCAGGAGGCTCTCAATGCGGTTCAACCGTTCGAGGATCAACTTGTCGCCCGCGTCAAGCTTGATTCCGGGTTCTCGGTAGATGCATTCCGCACCCAGCTCCGTGCAGAGCTTACACTTCGGCTTGGTGCCGTCACATCTCGATTTCCGCGAACGGCATACCTCGCACTACGTAGAAAGACAATGAATCAGGATCACATGGCCAGTCTCTAGGTGCGCCGCGCCCCTCGGCCATCTCTCGTTACCTACCGCAATCGTAGCCCGCCGTCGGGGGTAATCAACCGTGGCTTCCGTATTCCGTCTCTTCAGCGGATTGATCCCGTCGTCGCTCGGCACCTTCTGCATGCCATTGAGGGCTTGGTCGGACCGGGTCTCGGACGTCTGTGACATATTCCGCGCCTTCTGGGCCGCCCCTAGTATCCCATCCTTACTAAAACTTGTCCGCTGAATTTTGCTGGCGGTCGGCGATTTGAGCGGGCCTCCATTCGTCGTGCTAAGCTGTGGTCCCGGGGTTTCGATGGAAAAAGAGTCCCTTGACGGTAACGGGAACGGCCTTCCCGAGCTACTGGCGGCGCCCGCCGAAAGGGGGGAGTCGCCCGTCGACGATGGCGACATATCTTCGGCTAGTCTCTCGGACACACCACACACAGACACACAGTCCCCACCAATCTATAGAAACGGCGACCCTCAAAGAATGCTAGCTGTGTGGTCGAGGTCGACAAATAGTTCGCAAACAAAAAAAGAACGATCGAACGGATGAACGAATGACGGTCGATTGATAGCTCACGCCTTTAGCAAAGTAGATTGAATAAACTAGACGGACGCCATATAGTTGCAAGGAACAAGGTTGGAAAAGAAAACGACAGAATGTTGAGGTTCCTACTGTGAGGAATGGCAGACTACATGCAAGGCACGGCCGGCACGGGATGGGGATTCGTCTTCTCTATACATAAGCGGGAATTGTGGAAAGCCGGAGGAAACCTTGGAAAGGTCTAGCTCTGACCAAATGTACTATTCAATTCCCTTTTTTACTACCCCGGACTCCCAGTACATCCTGTCAGGAGACAGTGTTCTCTCTTTCCCATATACTACAGGACTGGAGACGTGAGTGCGGCAGAAACTGTAAAGCCGTTCGGGCTACCCTCCACCCCAAGATGCAGACCCCAGTCTGACTACACACATATAGACATGGATCTGCTATATCCCCAGAATACGATACGTACCTATATACTCTCCCATCCATAATTTCACCTAACGAAGCATCCATGGATGTACGAGGCATGTACGAAGTACTGTATAGCCTACGTTTTGAGTTACTGTTGGACGGGCGGGGAAAGTGTGCTGGGGATGTAATTAGTTAGACTCACTCAGTTAGACTCAAGACTAAAAGCGACGACCAGGGGCACGAGACCCTTGTCAACTTCACCTAGTAGTGGTAGTACCTCCCTTAATTGGATCCCGTCTTCTCGACGGGTACGGTGCAGATCTCCCTTGAATTTTTAGGGCTGCTTTAGTAGGTTGGTGAATGATTAGTCCTCAGTTAGCGGTGGGCCTTCAATCATTCCACCCGAAGCACACTGATGATGATAGCGACGGCCGGCTATCTATAGTCGCCGCCATCACCTCGGATTGAAACTCAAGTTGTCTCGTTCGTTTTATATCTTTTTTCGTCCGCCTGGGGCTCTCGGCGATGCGACTCTTCATGTTCTCCTATTTGGAGGTAAAGTGATTCTTGACTGCATTATACGGGCAGGATAGAGCGAAAGAAAGACAAATGTCATTTTAACGGTCCAACGGTCTGGTGCCACTCCATCCTTGAAGCGGATATGCTGGTAATTTTCGGTAAGGGATCAGAGCGGGGAAGATACCACGCGTATGTTTTACTCGTCTAATCGTATGGAACAGTTCTCACCTTCTCTTAACCCTGGTAAAGCATGGGCAACTGGAGTGGATTGGAGTCTCGAGGTCACAGCCCTGAGATCCCTGAGTCCCTGTCAGCCAGCGGCGACGGCGTCAACGTCTAACATCCACATGGAACCACCAGGCGCCAGGCCATCAGCGGCACCGCAGCAGTTTGAGAATAGGATGATGGGATTTGTGACTTGTTTAATATGCGACTGGTACTTGCTCCAACTACAACTCAGAACTCCAAATACCACGTACTTAAGCAGGTAATGCAAGAGAGTCGATCAGAGCTCGATCATCGACGGCCTCGAAAGAGGAATTGATCAAGGTGGTGGGTGGCTTATATACGCCTCCTATATACTTTTCCTTCGTCTCTCCAGAGCTCGGCCAACTGCTACCTCTTACAGGAAGAAGGTAGGACAACGCAACCAACCGCCGGGACTGCGTTCGGAATGATATGATGTTAAACATGCAGTTCCTTTTTTTTCTCTCTTCTCGCTTTGCCCTCTTCGTCTATTTTGCTTTCTCCTTTGTGTCCCTTTTCTTTTTCTTTTTTTCCCCTTTCCTTTTCTTTTTTGGAGATAGAAAACCTAAGGTTCAAGGGTTTGCAGAGTGAAGGACAGGGGACGGTTACGAATAGCGAATCAGAAAGTAGTTAGACTTTAGCTGATTAGTTAGCGAAGGTCATGCTGTGCAGCAGTACCTAACATGTACATATGGTCACCTTGGTCTACATACCGGTATGTACGTACCCCTATAAATTCGAGATCAACATGACTGTCTAAATTACTCGCATAGTACATACTCACTATGAATAAGAGCCTGGTTAGTGTGTCAGTATACATAGTATATTTATATACATAGGTAGATATAATACTTGATAATTTTTCGTTGCTGCTGATATAGCGGTTATAGTTAAAGAGCCAACTCCCCCATATACCGACATCTACCCAAGTACTGAAGATATAAGCCGGGCCCAAGCGTCTATCAACTGCACGCCATGCTGTGCTTCATGCAGGTAGTTAGAAGTAGAGTGCTATAAAATGCCATTTTCCCTGGAAGCCATGCAGCAGGTTAACATGTCGCTACCGTTTTGAACTATTACACGTACCGTTAGGTCGTAACTCCAAACTGATATTAAGTAGAAGAGTTCTAGGTGCCTATAACTTGACTTATAGCGGACGGCATATAAGCCTGGAGCAGATGCGCAATACCTCCCTATATGTCTATAAGCCTACCTAGGCAATAGTACAAGTAATATAGTATGCCTAAATATGAAATACGAAATAGCTACTGCATAGCCCTAGAGGAGCATACTTATGGTTTCACTAAACGTGAGTACATCCTACTTCATATAAGTATTCAACGTTAAGCCTTGTGTTATCAATAAAGTATAAGCATCTACATCCTCATAAGAGGTCCATATATGTATGCATAAGTACATGCCTCGGTAGTCATAGGTACCTAGGTATTAACTACAACCCCTCTATCAGCCTATGCAACCCCTCTTCCCCTCCAATTCCGGAATAAGACTTCTCAACTCTAGCTCATACATCCCCATGCGGTCACCACTTACCACGACACAACCCCGAGATACAACTGACTACACCTTCGTTTCTGGGGAATATGCAGATCGAGACTTCCGTATCCATGATGACGGAACTCCACGTCTCATCTCACTCTTTAAAATACCGATGCCTACCCAGACAATTTGGCCTTATAGTTCACCACTTTAGCGAGCCAACCCGGTTCTTCTACGTAACTTACAGTGAAGTCATGCAGCTGTCATCTTATATAGTATAATATATCTCGAGATACTATCATGGCGTACCAGTCAGCTGCTTACCTTCCTTTCTAGAACACACACCTATCGATCTATCACTTGTATAAACCTATGACGGGTGTGATCACCATTCCAATCAACCAAATGCCACTGTGACGAAGCCACGGACTTACTCGACTGGAAGCATGTAGGCTTGAGTTACCATACACCATACATAGTAGCTGAGTCTCCGTTTATGATAATACCGATATAGTATAGTCGTTACAAGAAGCTAGATCTCGTCGAAGGTGGATATCCTAGAAACCCTACAGATGAAACGCGTACTCCTCACTCGCATGATAGATATTTTAAAAGAACTTGTCTACAAACGTGTACGACGGTTTATGTAGGCTCTACGCATTGGGCATATCGCCGCATGCAGTCAGCAGGCATTGGCATAAAAGAGGGCTCACTAACGGCCCGATTAAGTCGCACGGGATGGGCTACACAGCGAAAAAAAAAACGTGGCCGCTCACTTTATCCGTTCACGCACGCCCGTCCGCGGCCACCTTGGTCACGAAGCTTAGATATGCGTAGACTTCGAGTTGCAGAAATGATTGCATCTGCAGCTCCACTCTGGGGGGTTGCATTGTCTGCGATTACTTCGGACCTCTCAAGTGAAGTATCGCCAGATTCGGTAACCTCGCTTTCCACAAAGAGGTTGCCGGTCTCGTTCATGTAGGTACTTGCTACATATGTGTCAGTGATCCCGGTACAACCTCGCGCATGCTTGACACGCCGCCTCAGCTTAACAATATATAAAACCTGATAACACTCTTCTTGTGACATCAGACCCGCGAGCCATAGTTCGAAGATGGCTTCTCAACGAGGCCGTCGGTCGCCACCTGGTTCACAACATTCCCCTATCCTCTGGTTCACGTATCCCCACTTTGGGCAGTTTCCCTGAAAATCAATGATCAAATCGGTTCATCGATCAGGATTCTGGTCATGAACCTCACTAAAACGTACAGTCAATAGATTGACAGGCAGACAAGCAGGCCAGAAGGCGCAAAGGTTCGTCGCCAACACCATATATTATCAAAAATGTGGCTACAGGACGCGTCTATCATAACCATCGCTTTTGGAGTCATGTCCCAGGATGCACGACCAGGGCTCTCCTAAATCGAGCCCTACACACCACCATAGAATTCGAGGTATCTATGAAGTATACACGCTGTGACGTTCTTAAAATCGTTATATAATTCTCTGTAATCAGGGCCCTTACATAAAGTTAACGCCACAAGCTGCCCCCCGTCACATGGTGATCTGACACGGAGAGAATTATGGATACACTTATAGACACACCACTAAGGTGTCAGGGTATGTAACCTACTGCTACTTACCATCTCGTTACCAGTACCGTCACTTGGTACCCCATAGTCCTCTTTCTCCCCTCCCTACTCCTCTGATCCGCGCATGCATTCTCCGCATCTGTTCGTTATGTTGTTACACGATTCACAGTTTCCCTACTAGACCCCGCATGCACGAGACGAATGGGGTACGCCTGCGTAATATCGGAGGGTCGTCCCGTTACCACATCCGCGCATCTCCGGCTCACCAACCGGAGTCCGAGGCGGGGCAGCCGTCTGGGAGCCAAGAGGTCCACGACTATGCTCGGAGAGGCCTCGAATTGAGAGGTCATCTTTTTGTAGCTCAAGGACGAGGGGAACCCGCTGGGTAAGATACGTAAACATGGGACATGGTATAAGACAAGGCTGTTCGGAAGAGTGCGAATCTACGACGTCACCGTCCTTGCTCAAGGCCTGGGTATATGCTCTCCATGCCTGGCTGACCAACCTCCGGCGCTACGGAAGCTTCCGCATTCATTAACCCTTCATTAATACAGCCTCGGCTACCGTCGCCAGGTCAGCCGTCGATCGGGGTGCCGATCGGGCCAGGTAATATATTAATTCTAAATCCGTTTTCCGGGTCTTTCTGCCGAGCCAGGAAGTAGAGTTGCATTTTTTCTGGTTTCCTTCTTGGGCAGCAGGCATGTTCTTCAGGCATGTGCCTAACCACCCCTGCTACATAGTAGTTACCTCCCTCTGCCGAGACTTCCATAGTACCTACATGCTGACCTACCTACTTGACTACCCACCCACACAGGCCCGATATGGGCATTTCAGATCACCCTTCTATTTCGGCTTAGTCTTCTTACATATGCTTAATCGCATTCACGAAATCAGTCGTCCAGGGCTCTCCAGATCTTCAGAACTCGCTACCGGAGCAAAGGGTTTCGGACTTACCCATCGACTGGCACCAGGTAGCAACCTAGTTCGCAGCCCGCAGGGCAGGTAACCGCCAACCAGATTTTCTCATCGAGTAATCGCTTCCATGATATCTTGCGTATAATCCCCGGCATCTATGCCTGCCTACCTACCCAAGTGTGCAGATGACCGGTGCACTTCGGTATTTATTCAAAGAGCGATTATTGCCATAGACCTAAACTTCTTCGAAAGGCTCTTCTCCTCGGCTTTGATCTGTGATATGGTAGGCTATGCCATTAGTTGGGAGGAAATATGCAAGGGGTAGGCGCTGTCCAGCAGGGATGGCACTGAGCTCCTCAAGTCGTGGACACAAGAAATGGAACAGCCCGATAGGGTGGAGGAGGTAGTGGTGTTAGGACTGTTCCATTTCTTGTGTCCACTCCTCGCCACATTCACTGCTCTTTTAGCCTCCACAGAGTATCTCCTGGCCTGACTGCTTTGATGGTCCTAGCAGCCAACTTCACAGACGCCTATCGCAAAACAGAGAGACAAAGTCAACAAAAGGGAGTTGTCTGTTGAACTGATATTTGAGTGTGTACCCCTTGCTTATAGTCCACGTATCCCCCTATTCCATCAGCAGGAGAAACCCTCAATCTACGTGTCTATATCCGGCATCTACTATGATTATCGAGGGCCACGGCTCTCATCTCACCTCCTCACGCTGGAATATCGTAGATTGTATAGTCTCAAAATCGCTGGTGTCAACATCTGTGCAATGGCCACGAAGGGGCGTCACTGATCGAGACAGCGCCGTAGGATAATAACCAGCTTCCGCGGCAAACCTTCAGGTCTAAGTGAGATGTCGGGTGGTCTGAAGATATCCAAAAGTGACGGCACAAGCCCCGTAAGATCACGCTGGCGTCACTATTTCCGGGTCTAAGAAGCGAGATTCTCGGTGACTACTTCTGCGGGATAACACAGACGGCTATCCTCCGCCAACTCAAGGCTGAAAAGTAGGTGTCATTAGCATATGCCCTCGCTAAAGCAAGTTCGTCTCGAAAGTGGTAACTTCTACAGGAACAGCAGCTACGCCCCTTTGAGTGCAGGAAGGCACTTGACGACTTGGGTGCGGGTAGAATGAAATCTTTTCACATGTTCTCTTCAAGGCGGTGTATCGTTACCCGGGCCCCGGGATCTGGAGACGTGTTCAGCGTTGAGGATGGCAACGTCTGGGCGCAGTGCCAACCTTGCCAGGCTACTCGAGCGCGCTCTTAAGGCTAGCTCTGGGCTGCATGGCTTGCGAACGGGATATCCAGGACTAAGAGAGATAAGGGGCAATCTGACGAGAAAGAAAGCGAGAGGCGGTATCACATATCGTTTCCGGGCGCAGATAAGTTCCGGCCGACCTTGCTATTCGCTCACAAGGCTGAGGGGAGGCGCCACGGTCCAGCGATGCAACCACAGACCGGGCCCAGAGGAGCAACGAACCAAGGATGGGTCAACTCGCTAGTATGACGCGTAGATATCGCCAGCTCGTGTCCAACAACACCACGCGGCATCATTGAGACGGCCCCTAGAGGGACATTCAATCTGAACGCTTATAGTCAAGTTGCCGCTGGTGGGACTGGTTTAGTACGATGCCACGCCAGCTAGTCTTCCTCCCTGCAGCCTCGTCAGCACGGAAATGTAGTGAGCTGGCGGCGTCTGTACTAAGAACAGGCCATAACTGTACGTGATGGAAGTACTTTCGGGCGACCTACCGCTCGAGGTGCCGGTGCTTGTCCGATTCGGCGTCGTCACCGCGGCTCGCATGGCATCTAACACGCTAGTAGAAGCCGAATGTCTCAGTGGGTGTGCAGAGAAGGATGCATTGTGCCTGGTCCTAAATACCGGATGGCCAGCACCGGCATAAATCCTTCACTAGGCGTCCGCTCAGGTAGGTGAAGATGTAAAGAAAGATGGGATGGGTGGCCTTTTCCTTTGACGGACAGAACATTATCCAGCCTAGATACATACGCCAAGCATTGCACGACAGGGGAGGCGGAAGTCGGAGCCTGTGGAGTTGCCGCCCAGGCTTTGTTGAGATGCCCAGGTAATGAACCACCCGAGATGGAAGTCTTATGAGATTCTGCCAACAATCAATCTATGTACTATAGATCTGTGTACGATCCGCAAGATTGATCACTCATACCCTGCCTATAGGTAAGATACATGGATGACAAGGCCACATACCAGCCTACTCTAGGCCACAAAAGGGAAAACAGCAAATCCTCTGCTCCAGTGCCGGGGGCATCTTCGCGGGAAAGGTTAACGGCATGCAGGGATCAATTTGGGGTCGACTGCTACGCTAGAAAGCTTAGAGAGAAAGAGGCCGTCTCCAAACACAGCTGTGATATCTGTTACTGTGTACGAAGTAGGCTTGAGGAGAAATGCATGTCTCACCTGACCCTGGCCATTTCGTCTGCCGAGGACTATTGTCGAGCAGGGCACAGTAGTAATATTCAAGCATTCCCGCATGCATAGTCCAAAATACCTAGCACTTCAAATCGAGTTTAGACCGGTGACTCTTCCCGCGTGCTATCGCTCGTTACTTCCACCTACGCATCCGCAACTTGGGCGCCATAGACTATCATTGAACCAAGATATTGAAGATATCATAGAGTTTTACGAACCAAATCATGTCGTCTCACGGCTGAACCTCTGTTTGGAGCTTTTCGGGTAGTGTGCTCATCTCCCGTTCCCATCTAACTACCTAAATACCGGCTGCATCCACCTCGGAAGCTGAAGTACCCTGTCCCGAAGGCTGGTCTCAACCGGCTGTCAGCCGTTGAGCGTTTCTGGTAACAACTCCGCCGTGACTGCATGCTATTTTGTCGGTGCCAGCCCATTCTATGCACGGCATGGAGGCCAACAATTAGCATAGGGCGGCCCTAGATCCAACTGCTTAGGCGCTAAGGAGGTATATATGTGCAACATAATAACCGCCGATACTACCAGGCTGGTATAGGTCACAGTGGGATAACGCGCCCACCTATTATTTGTCAACGTCACGAGCGCTTGGCGTGGGCTCATACCCGGCCCATAACTCGGTTACTGAATCCCGACATCGAAGATACCCGGCATGTAAAATCTCCCCCCTCACCGAGTCGGGTCCTCGAGTAACAAATGAAACGAATCCGATTCAATGACCAGGAACGACGGGAACTCGTGCTTACTTTCCACCGAGCTGGACCGATGGTGATGTGACTTGCCTAGCCCTTTGCCCCGCGCCGTGACGGGACGCCCGGTGCGCGTAGCTAAGAAGCGGGCGATGTGACGCCTGATCCTGCTCCCCCTATATGATCGACGACGCTAATGCCGGCTTTCTGGTGGGGGACTACGGTAGACCTGATACCTAGACTTGTTATATGGAAATGTCAGGGGACTATAACATGTGGTCGCTCATGCTAATGATCAGCCAACGATCCCTTCTTGCCGTCGCTGGCGAGGGAATGCTACCCTATCTCGTGGTTAACCTGGCTATAGCATTCGATCCGAGAGCCTCAACACGGGCCCGGTGGGAGCCGTGGCAAGCCATGTCACTGTCGCGTCCAGGCTGGCTTGGGTTGCTTATGAGAAACGAGCCAGGCTTGCGCGTACGCATGTGGTTCTGAGTCTTCATATTGGCTGACGCTCCTAAAAGCCTGTTGGTGGGCGCAGGTCCCTATCAAGGCGAGTGCGAAAAGACTCGGCCGCGGCAGCAAGACTACCACAATGGCCAAATATAGTGTCTAGTATGAGATATTCCCTCCCTTTCATCAGGCCTGTCTCTCGCAGCTCTCTAGCATTCGTCGTATTGGTCGCCCTTCCGCCTACTTAGTCCATGCTTATCGTTGGTCCGTCATTATAGCTTGTCGTCGTACCCGACGTCCTTCATAGTGCCTTTATAACGATATGGTACAGTATGCCCCTCGACCGACATAGCTGTCCTGGAGTAGCGATACGGATATGTAGTAAGACTCATGATTCGGAGAGCGCTGAGTGTTAAACCCAACTTGGCAGCAATAACTGCATGCTCATCTCCTTAACCAACGAAGGCAAGCACTCGTTCGAGCCATCGTGCGTTTCCTTCTACATATTCCTAGGCTTCTCACAGCGAATCCCGATATAATATAAGAACGAATCATCCTTCAACTTTTGTGTTCTGGTAACCGAGTCTTGGTATGCTGCCATAGAGTTAGTTATAGATCATGATTCCTGTGTAGGCCAGGAGCTCAACGTAGTGATTCTCATGCGACCTGAGGCAAGGAGAAATTTACATCGTCTCGCCTCGTTCTCCCTCGCGTGTTAGTTGGTCTCATGGAATCAAAGTGTAGACATGTCATGCACCCTTCACCGAAACTCTCATACAGATTCAGGTTACTTCATGATTGACACCCACGGGGTTGGGCAGGTGGAAGCCACCCTTAGACACACGTTGACACCGTGTGAGATTGACCTATATCCGTAGCAACCTACCTGCGGGTGTTAAACATCATGAAGGAACGTCGTATACTCCCACAAAGAACACTTGAAGAGGTCATAGGGAATTTTCCGGCACGCTGTGGCAGCTTCATGTGACGTAATATGTTGAGTTGATAGATAAGGTGCATATTCCGAAGATGATGTAGTGAAAGACAATGGCTATAGGAAGGAGATTCAACCAATACATCTCCCGATTCTCTATAAGTCCTCTCAACTCTTATTTGAGACCAGCCGCATATATATTTTGGCATCTAGGCAATAGCTACAGCCGCCTTGAGTGTGACGATCTTAATCATATGTTGGCTTTTACCTACCCCCTATTCCGAGCCCCTATTCACCGACGAACGACGCAGTCGAGCGGACTGTGTAGCTGTAGCTCCATCCAACGTTCTTTCTGTGTTGAAGATTTCATCATGCACTACTCGTAGATATATAAATGGCTACACGATAATGTTCACCTCTATGACTTCTTAGGGTCAGAAACCAGAGCGCGCAAATTCGTACAAGAGGAACCCGGCGAATACACTTGGGCAGACATCAACCAGGGCCATATATAATATCTTGATCTCCTCTTTACCATCGATCACAAACCCTCATTTCCTCAACGGAAGCCCACCTGGGAGTCTAAATCATGAGAGTGAACACCGGCAAACACCCGGCTTAGTTAACTTTCGTATGGTCCATCTAAGTATGCACAAGGAATCCACCGAGCAGTTACGGTTGCTTAGAGCTATCTCACCTTCATCTTGATGGAAAATCGCTGGGACTATGCAAGATGCAGGCCTTGAACTTCAGATTCAGGCCATCATCGAGCACTGGTGCACTCTTAGCTACCGACTTCAGAATAGCTAACTTTAATATCCTGCGATATAAGATCTAAGACCGTACTCTCTGGTGACTGAAGATAACATCTCATCACCTCTTCATATACTGCTTTGAGGAATGACGAGCATTGACGATTATACAGAGAAAGCCAAACGCCACTCTATCTCGAACCCGCCATGGTCCTGATGCTTGCCCCGGGGAGTAACCCCTTTTCAGGGAGTAGCATTAAATTATTTCAGCCGAGCTCCTTGCTAGAAACCGGGCTTAATTCTCTTAATACGCCGACCCTGTGTGATAAGGACTCATGATGGCCCGGGCGACTCCTAGGACTGGTGCTGTGCCCATGGCGTTGGCAGAGTGTCTATGTAGCCGATGGCAGGTGCCTGGCGTCCATGGTGCCCAGAGGCTCTCAATTCGTATCTGGAGATGCCCTATCAGAGACCTCTTGACGTATCTCTTAAAAGCGCTACCACTGATACATACATATTGACAGGTCCGTTCCTCGTTTACGCTCGTCCGCCGAACGGATGCTTGAGGGCCTGTGCTTCATCTCGACTGGATCACCCTATGAGCCTGCTTGATCGTAAAGAAATCCCTCATGCATAAAAGCACTTTTACGCTTCGATAGCAGTGGTATTTATGTGAGATCATGCTTGAACGCCGGTTGGGCTTCGGCTGCTCTGACGCATTCCCCCTCCCCCTCTCCCCCTCCTTATACGCCCCCTTTTCTGTGTAACACGCGATCTTAGAAGTAACCACGATGACACCCTCGGAGCGCGCATATATCAATGATGACTCTGGCCCCGAACGCAGTATGGTAGACAGTGAGAACGGGAAAGCGGCATGTGTAAAACGAGGAATCCGATAGTCCCGGCCTTATCACTACTATATAAGTCCCGCCCCCTTAAAGTCCATCAGTGAATGACGCAACGGCCCTACGAATCACTAGCCTCCCTCGTATACCACCGTGCAGCTCTACCTCTATATAACCACCCGCTCATGATGAAAGGCACGCGCAGAAAAATAATGTTCTGGTATCGGACGCTTGAGACTGTGCTCTGCCCGTTTACATCATAAGTAAGGGAACAGCTCTCCTATCTGCAGGTTTTGGACGCAGTGGGCGCCTTCTCTCCTTACGGTGTTCGCGCACAGGACAACGCCCACTAAGAAGAGGAGGGCGAGGAAGCCCCCTTTTATAGCTTATCAAAGGAGGGGGGGGGGGGGTAATTAGCTTCGCACGAACGAACGAAAAGAACGTGCGGGCGTCTGTGTTTTGCAGGATCTCGTTTTTCTCGGCCATTTTGTCCCATTCAATTCAACCCCTCGTTATGATGGGCACCCGGGTCAAGGCAGTCAGAAATGTGTATGTAGTTAAACAAAGGCACGACTTCAGCAAGGACTATGACTTGCCCACAGCTCGCTCGTTCTGCGCTGCCATTCTCAAGGATCGGCCTGTCTGGGGTCCCTTCTTCAAGCATGTGCTTCTGGAGGCGTCGAACCCCCCACACGGCTCGTCTAGATTCTTTATATGTATTTCTCACATGAAGTGCGTAAGTAAGCTTGGTTACTCTAACGACCAAGTACTGAGATAAGTACGGTTATGGCATAGATCCTACATAGACAGCGCCGTCTCTTTGTGTTGGTATATCCTTAATTTGTGTTGCCCGCTGACACTACGTATTTGAAACTGTAGGCAGCGAGGAAGCTGCGAGTTATCTATACTATCGGCGAGTTATATATAGCAGCCAATCAAACACGCACATGATAGGTTCTCTTGCCATTAGAAGTAATCGCATCCAGACGAGGTAGCACAACCTAGTCCGGTTGCGTAATCTACATAGGCAGGTGTTGACATAGAGTAAGTAGGCTTGATAGGTAGGCGTTCCCAGTGGTCAGAGCGGAGAATTTCCAAATCGGTCGCCGTCTATTCGTACTATTGGTGATCTGCTCGCCTTTTAACTGCGGTCGGGTATAGTCCAATATCGATATCACACACGACCGTAAAAAAAGCAGTATGGCACTACGCTGATTTGCACTGCTTTGCGGGGAGGATTGAACGGGCACGGACCTCTCTCTTC
The DNA here is from genome assembly GCA_023313575.1 of Eutypella sp. D-1. Lineage (NCBI taxonomy): Eukaryota > Fungi > Ascomycota > Sordariomycetes > Xylariales > Diatrypaceae > Eutypella > Eutypella sp. D-1. The sequence continues at coordinate 174,459 of JAJTTP010000026.1, forward strand.
CTACCTCATGGCAAGATCAAGACGTGCTCTGCATAGTCAATCACGAAGCAGCCCTTCTTTTCCGATCGGAGAACGGCACACGGAAGTCCACCTTTTGGCTCGTAACTTACATAGCAATTAGTTATAATCACCCATGTGTTAGTTATTAGTTATCATATCTCGTGCCAAGTTGAGGCGCTCGGTAGTTGCACGGGCGGGCTAAGCCGGGGTGGCAGATGGGCGGGTTAATGCGCATCGTGCTCGAGCGAACCAATCCGCCAGTGCCGTGAACGATAGATAATATCTGTAGGTTGTTATAACGTACGAGCCAACGTGCGGGCGCATCTCGTATGTAAAGCGAAAGAAAGAAAGAGAGGATCGGGGACCCACGATGCGCAAGAACCGGTCGGGGGATCAACAAGGACATATGTAGGTAATTGATCCAGGTCCGAAGTACGGAGGCAGGGAGATGTCTCCCCATCGTGCGTGCGAAATGGATGATTGAATCCCGCCAAAATCACATCACGCAAGGAAAAAGAATGGGAAAGAATTGTGTGATCCCCACATTCTGAGGCGGTGCGACTTGAAGAACCCTGAACTGAGGCTCATTAGAACTTATAATAAGATATTAATAACTGGATATGGATTAATACCGACTTTGCCGACTGCGAGATCGTGGAGGTCCCCCTTGTCCAAGATCCACTACCTAGGTAGTTATCGCACCGCTAAAAGACTTGTCCCGACAAGAAAAAAACCTGGCCATCACCAAGACTAGTTAGTTAAGTACATGGCACGTAGATTTTACTCAAGCATGATGGGATTTATCGCAACTCGTGGCGGTGAGCGGGATTGTTGATGTTGTCGTGCGTCTGTAATCAGCCCTGTTCGTGCTTTTCTCGTGTAAGGAATTCTTCGAAGAGCTTCTATCGGCAGCGTTATATGAAGGTGAGAAAGATGGCAACGGTTACATGCATACGCTCGCATCTTACCCACCTCGTCGAGCCCGAGCCCGAGCCCCGAAGCAGTTTTGTCAAGTTGGTATGTATGTCTGCAACAGCTCTAGCATGGTAGGTCGTATCCTCGAAAGATCGGGACCTCTTACATAGACCACACGGCACTCCAATGCCAGGATGCTGGACTGCCATGCCATGCCATGCCAGGCCAGCCAGTGCCAGAGAATCCACCCTGCCCACCTGGACAAGACTCCTTTCTCGTGCATAAGGTTACCCACCCTATGCTGCAGGTCTCACACCACCGAGACAACCCAGCAGGATTGGCAGGCCAAGGCAGGCGGGCGGCCAAGCGGGCCAAGGCGGGCTTCCTGCTGTTCGGGCCATCGAATATTGCGGCTGAGCGCCGGGCTCCGGCTGCCATTGACGAGATACCTGTTATGTATGCACGCACCTCTTACACTTTCTTGTGCATCGCATCATCCATGCCATGGTAAGATGTTTTGATGTTAGTTATTCCTGATTACCTAGCTAGCTCTAGGTGCTTGCATAAGCAAATATATTGGTTTATGTCGTTTGCATAACGGCATATGTAATAATGCCATCCATAAACATCCCTAAGATCCCCAATGTTTTAACTTTTTATGCTCGACTCAGGGCCCCTTTACTTATACAGTGACTATACTAATCCGGGACCCTATGTATGTACAAAGGGTCTAGACTGTCCCCACTCTTTCGGTTACCAAACATGGCTGCTATGACGATCAACTCACTAGCAACCAGGCTACCAGGCAGTGAACCAATAAACCCACGATTGGAGAGAATGACGATACGAGGGATTGCTGTACATAGGGGCAAGAAGAGGCAGGTCTCTATGTAAGCACAAGATAAAAACGCTTTGCTTGGAAATGCTGGAGATCTGAATTGTTGGGAGTGATCCAAACTTCGGGTGCGGTGCGTACAAAGCAACTATGGTGATAACCTTTCAAAGTTGGCAGACAATAAAGTCTCTCTAGTACTCCGTAGTTCCGTATGTGTGTGTAGAGCCTTGAAAGAGCTCGGGCTCTACCCGAAAGTTAGCTCATACTAAAAGTAAATCGTAGAAAACTGCCAGCAATAGGCCAATTGATCCATTGATTGACCCAAGTCCTCCGCTGGCGCTGAAGCTGAAGCCACCTACCAGTCTCTAGCGTCCCCTTCCACCGAGGTCGACCCGTTACCCGTCTTTTAAAAATTTCCCCCTTCTCGTCCGATTATCGACGGAGCTCTCGAAAATAGCGTAGGCTTTCTTCAGGTTCGTGTCCCGCCGAGTATGCCTTCGGGGGTTTCAGGGTCTCCATGGTCTTCCTCGTAGTTTCCCGTCAATGGAGTAGACAAGAAGCTAGCCAGCTTATTACATAGTATTAGCTACACTATTTTGAATGGATGGCTCTCAATACCCAATTACATTCCTACTCTAGTACGTAAATGCATCGCGGGGACAGGACGGAGAACGGCTGACGGCATTGGGCTGGCATACTATAGTTAGTAGGTAGTACTGGAGTTTACTAGTTGTTCATCAGGGAGTCGGGTAACCAGAAAATCTTAGATCGGATCACTCCCATAAACTCCATTTCAGCCTCGCTTCGACGGCGGGTTCGCTCTATGATCATCCCAATTCCAATTCCTTGGGGCCGCTAAAAATTGGGGGGGTTTTGCTCGACTTGTGTGTGCCCTTTTTTATTCGCCTTTCAAGGTACCCGAGGAACGGATTCCAAGATTCCATCCCATGGTTCCAAGGTTGTTACTAGTCATTAGCCCTACCTGCTTGTGAATAGATGCGCTTTGCATTAGTCGCTCCTCGAAAGTTTATTTACCCCCTACGCAGTACTATGTAGTTATGGATTACCTATGGGCTGTTACCTGTATCCTGTACATGTGGCATATGCAGTTTATACGTTCGATATGTACGATATGTACGATATCCATGGATGTACCAAGTCGGTTGGCAAGCCCGGAAGGGTTAATTGTGTATATTATTATACGATACGTACCCCATTTACATATATTGCTGGCTGCATGGCGTGCACACGACCTCCTCCTCACTTTGCTCATCCCATCCCATCCAAACCATCCCATACCTACCTCGGTACAGCTTGCAATCTCGTACCTCGTATTATATTTTAATTCTCTTTTAATTCACCCGGCCAAGGGAAAAGAAGCGAAGCATAGCCATTCACTACATATCAGTCATCAAGCGCACGTCCTCGACTTTTTATTTATTTCTCGTGGACACCCAATATCCAATATCCCAATATCTAGTATCTAATATCTCTCTGCATTCTGCCCAATATCTACACCGACAATCCGGTAATCAATTCGCTGGCTAAACTCGAATTTCGTAACAAACAAACCCATCTTCGGAAAACCTGGGACAGGCAGACAAGGCACTACCCGCATTACCCATAGTTATTATAAGTAACAAGAGTACCTCTTGGTTTCGATGATCCAAGAGTCTCCAAGAGATTCAGGTCAACAAGGTCAACAGGTTTTCCTCCCGATGTTCCAGGCCAGCCACCTCCATCTCCAGCATCTCCAGGACCCTTTCCCCTGACGGATCGACATAAACTACCAAGACATACATACTACTACATACATTACGTTTAAACCCCCGACGATCGATCGTTCTGCAAAAACTTAATTACTTACGACCCTACATCTGTCGCGTGCTTCCCCGGACTGTAATGTAATGTGGTAATATTTAGGCAACTGTGCGAATGAGGATTTTCAGGCTGGTATAGGTATAACAATAAACGACAACAACGACTAATTACGACTACGAACTTTGAAACGAAACCATATGATTGCCTACCTGCAGCAGAAAGAAATCATTGTCTTTTTGTTTCGTCGTCATCATTGAGAGAGAGAGAGAGGGTATTGTTGCACAACGACAAAGCGTCACACACGCAAACACATCAATTCACACCACACCACACCACACACACCGATAATCCACCATACACACCTTGAGTTTTTGAGCTTTGCTCCTAGACCGGATTGGGCAATTTCCAAAATGGGACACCAAAAGAGCTTCTCAACCGTCCACGACGACGATTTTGAGTTCGATGAGGCTTATTTCAGGCAATTTTATAAGCCGTTGTCAAATCTTCCTACCCCGCCGCCTTCATCGAGGAATTCGTCCGCATCGCCTCAGAGTTCCTGTTTTTCTACCGATGGAGGCGAGAAGCTCAATACTGAATTTTTAGGTGAGTCCTCTCTACATGCACACTAGGTTTTAGGTGGTACACAAGAAGATGGAATATGTGAACCCATTCCCACGCCCACACCCTGTCACGATATCTTTCTTTTTTTTTTTTCCAGAACTAACATACTGTTCACAGGTCCGGCGGCCCATCTGGCTAGGATGCTTCCCCCAGGAGCGTCCTTCATGACACCATCCTTCACAATCGTGCAGGAGATGCTGGTGCGCGCCGACCTGCCGATGGACGTCATCGCGCTAGCCGTCTGCATACTGGACTCCCTGACGTGGAAGTTCTCCCGCAGCTGGCGCGCGGCATTCCCGCTTACCCCGACGACGACGACGAGCACCGACAACAACAACAACACGGACGAGCCGGAGCCGCCGAACCCCCCGCAGCACATCGACTCGGTGTTTCCCGAGGTGATCATTCTGGGCGCGCTGGTCATCGCGAGCAAGTTTACGGAGGACGTGCAGGAGTCAACACGGTACTTCAGCACGGCATGGGGGCGGGGCGTCTGGACGTGCGAGCAGATCAACTTCACCGAGCGCTGCATCATGGAGTCCCTCGGCTACCACATCATGCCCCTATGGAGCACCCGGCACATCAAGCAGGCGCGGCACGACATCGAGATGGCGCGGCGCGAGCTGTTCGACGAGGACATCATCACGGGACCCGACGCCGACGCGCCGTCACCGCCAACTAGGGACGGGGTCCGCGGCCACAACACAACAAAGCACTTCAAATCCAAGAGCGCCGGCCACGCAGTCGCCCTGAACCGGGACCTGCAGCTCACACCAGCGGAAACGCCTACATCGGAGGCGGGGGTATCGCCCTTCGACCGCGACAACGACGACAAGGACGAGGGCCACTGCCTGCGTAGACAGGGCCAGGGCCACAGCCGGAAACTGGGGCCGGAGACGCGGGAGGCTTTCAGCAAGCCAAGCGACCTCCCAGAGGACTACCTGCACCTACCCGGCGAGGCGACTCCGCGGTGAGACCGGGCGCGCGCGCCATCGTCCGACTGCCCCGCAGGGGTCCTCCTGTCTCTTACGATCCCCTGTATGCATATCTCCCATATGCGCGGGTTGTGCATGTCGTGGCACCCTGGTTGCATGAGAAGAATATGAGGGAGGGGGGTGGAGGGGGGATGCGCGGGGTCCTTCTGCTTTCGTTCCCCCATCACAAACCGCCGACCTGGCTAGAAACGCGCCCGCCCATTGCGTTTTTGGAGGAGGGAGGGCGCGTATTCGGGTTCGCGAACCTAGACCGACCCGTCCCTAAATTAGGCGCATACATCTGTGCCGGCGTTCCGAGTCCAGCTGGGGAAAAAAATACGCAACGCCAACCCCCCCCCCCCCCCCCCCCCCAAAAAAAAAGGAGGGAAAAAAACGATTGCGTATGCATTGCATTGCATGTACGAGAACCCAATTCTGTTAAAGCATGGCGTTTTTGTAACATGGGGGGGCTTGATGATGAGATATAAAAGACGGGAAGGAAGAGTGGGAGTGGCTGACAAGGAAAGAGAGAGAGCATACGAGCCGCGTCGGCCTCGTCCGCGCCAGGCAGCAAAAAAGGCGGAAATATCTTTGTACATGTGTTGTCATTTTATGTTCCGTGTGTTTTAGTCTGGTCTGGAGTTGGGGAAAACGTTTCTATCGGGATTTATTTCACTCATGTTCAATCAAAGGGGGGGAGGGGGGAAGGGCGGAATTTCAAGTTCAGGGGGGCCGGCCGATACCTTTCGTCTTTTGATCATACACACACCACATCTTCTTTTTACTTTACCGTACATACCCAGCAGCAGCCATGTGGAAATATAGCCTCAAACCTCACATATACCCCAAATTCAAATTCATCGTTTCGGTTGTTCATATATATTTCAGAGTATTCTTAATATATATATATATATATACATGGTATATTCCAAACCAACCCTCTCCCCATTATCGATCGTGATCGTATGGAATGATTTTGGTAGTCCCCAGTCCCCCGCAATCTCCTTCCGCTGAAGCAAGCGCACGCGACTTTGCACCTGAAATGCAACCATACCTTCCTTCTTCCTTCACCTGGCTCTATAAACCATTTCCCACGGATAATAGGCAATTGTGTTTTTTGAACGCACCACACCGCACCGTAAGAATCTCCAACCTCCCTCTCCCAGGGGCCTTCGCCGGAAAAGGGGTGGGCGTGCATCAATTACTGCAGTGCGCACATGCAGCAGCAGCAGCAGCCGATCTCAGGCTGAAAGCTGCACCACACATGCACATATATATACGCACATACATAAGCGCACCACTGGGCTCGCGATCTCTTAATCGTTCAATATTCCTTCGACCTACATGTACATATCTCACGGCACGTATATAAAATACTTAGGTATTTAGGTAGGTAATCGTCGCTTGTTACCAGCCGTATTTGTTACCGGCTAGGTAACACGAAAAAGAAGGAAGAAGAAAAAGGCGAAGAAAAAGAAAAAAAGAAAGACTCGGGTTCGGAAGGCCGCCCGGAGGAACTGACAGTTCTAGACCCAGTCCAAGCTAATACCTCTCGCCTGCCATATCCCCAAAGCGCGTTTTTTCTTTTCTTTTTTTCTGTCTGATGTGTATGTAGGCATCATGCCGTCCGCTAAAGCTGCTTGGTACTTCTTTAAAGTTTACCAGACGGCCGGTAAAGCACTTTTGCATCTTTTTAAGGTTGACGCGGAGGGGTTCGCGTTTCTCCGGGCAATGGGACGAGAGGGAGTATCCGCGAGTCGTGGGGAGCGAGTGAGGGATATATAGAGAGACCACTTACGTACCTACATATAGGCAAATAGGGTAATAGGTACTTCGAAGTCAAGGCGCGCGGCGTCTGCACGGGCTCGACGCCTCGAGCTTTATTTACCATGACTGACTCGGCCACCGGCCACCCCCGAGACATCTAGGCAGAAGGATTAAAACAGGCTAATTAAGGCTTAAGGCTTGCCTCCCCTTAGGTAGGCAGTCTGGCTCCTGCCTAGCTTCAAGCCTCTCTACGAAATCCCGCGATGAAGATGTCGTGGACGTGAAGGCTGGGCTGCAGGGGTTTCCGGGTCACTGAGGATCATACTTGGGCAGGACACGAGAGATGCCTGCTTAGGCGTCCCGGGGCTTTGGTAAGGAGCGGACACGCATATGGATGACGCAGATGAGCCAAGATATTGCGAGAAGGACTGACATGATGTCGTGGGTTGTCTTTGCGCGCATGGATGAGTGTCTTGAGCCCTCCTGAGCTCTCGTTCGAGATTTTTTTCAAAGCTGGAGAGAGAGATTGTCGTCGCACGCAGGTGTATACATTATAAGACGTACTTGCTCGCCACTATACAGGCCATTGGCTTACCGACTGGCCTGTGACGATTTCTTCTATGCTCCAATCTCACTAATATTTCTTATGTGCTTTCATTCATGGTCCGCCAGACGGTCTTGGGATTGCTTGAGGTATACATGTATATATATGGCTTATACCTGACTTGAGCTATCGAGAGGTTTTACGTGCTTCCTTCTCGTCTGCCCCGAGAAATGGACCCGGTAGAAAGGTAGTGCGAGATAATAACGCAATGACGAAAAGAAATGTTTCGAGAATAACTTCCCATGACCAGCCTGAAGAAAAGGAGCATCTTCATCTACTTATTTTTACGCATATCTCCTGCACCTCCCTATATCAAGTAAATCCCTGTGAAGCGGTTGGAGGGGCTTAAGAGGGAAACCTGGAAACCGTGAAACCCCCGGATTATGCTTATCGGGTAGAGAGCCCCCACCTGGGCAGTCGTAACATCCCTTATCCCCCAGCTGTATGTAGCTCTGGTAGGCACTAATAGGTTATCGAAGCCGGAATAGGCTTAGTGAGGGGTAGGTAGCTACGAGGTACCTGCCATACCTTGTCTGATAGCTACAAATTTTCGAATCTTATCGTGGGGACCTCAAGATTCCACCCTGGGGGAGTTCTTATCAGAGACGTAAGGGCAAACGAACGAGAGACCTCAGCTTTGCGGCTTGCGACGTAACATCATATCACAACTTCAAGGACTTTGGAAACGAGGCAGAGATATACGACCGTACACACCCCATTCGCGCCAACTTGGAAGGAAAGAAAAAGAAAAAACAAAAACGAACAGAATCTCCTAATGGCGAAGAAGAGAGCGAGAGAGGCCGATGGGGCGACCGCCCAGGACCCGGACAAGATGGTCGACGATGGCGAGAGCTCCGACGACGAGGTACGTTTCCCAGTCTACTTCTGCAGTCTAATTGAGAGACCCAACACTATCAATGGGCATCGCACCATGCATGCGCCCAGGATTCTTCCTCCTCTTCTTCTTCTTCAGCAGCAGCAGCAGCTAACAGCAATCCCTCTCCTCCAGGACTTCGACATCGTAAACGTAGACTTCGAATGGTTCAACTTCGACAGCACAATCGACTTCCACGGGACGAAATCGCTACTACGACAGCTCCTAGACGTCGACGCAGCACTGTTCGACATCTCGGGACTCGCGGACCTCGTGCTCTCCCAGCCCACCATCGGATCCACCGTCAAGGTCGACGGCAAGGACACCGACGCCTACGCCATGCTGACTGCGCTCAACCTGCGCGAACACCGGGATAAAAAGCCCCTTGCGGACTTGGCGCGGTATCTCGGGGAGAAGGCCGCGCAGGTCACCGTGGGCTCTGGTGCGAACAACAACAACAGCAGCAGCAGTAGTGGTGGTAGTAGTAGTACTAACAATACGGGGGAGGGCGAGGGAGGATTAGCGATGACGGTGCGGGAACTTCTAGCGGCCGAGGACAAGCAAGTATGCCTAGTGCTCTCGGAGCGGCTAATCAACATGCCGTCAGAAATCGCACCGCCCATGTACGGGATGCTGATCGACGAGATCGAGGCCGCAGTCGAAGACGGGGAGCCGTACGAATTCACGCACTACCTGGTTCTCTCCAAGACATACCTAGAGACGGAGTCAGCGCTCGCCAACGAGGAGGGGGGGGAGCGGCGGCGCAAGAAAGGGCGGCAGGACCCCACGTCTGTCTTCTATTTCCACCCGGAGGACGAGGTGCTGCACCGTCATGCGCTCGCGTACGGCAGTTACCCCTTCACAAAGGCCGATGATGCGGTGGCCGATAGCAAGCGCGCGTTTCAGGAGATGGGCGTCATGCCGCATGGGCATATGATCCTCATTGAGGCTGCGAGGTTCCCTGAGGCTGTCAAGGCTGTTGGGGAGTATTTGAGCCCGCCGTCATGATAGGAGGGAAGAGATAATTAAAAGGAAAGAAAAAAAGAGAAAGCAAACACAACTGATCGCTAAACTATTGAATAAAAAAACTATACATATAGCTATGTTAAGTCATGCCCCATCCGCCGTCTAAGCGCGTCCGCGACATCCATAATTTGTGTAAATACGATGTCCTCGTAAAGATACAAAATCCGCCAGATAACTATACAAAAGTCCTGTCTAATGAACCTCCCCCTACCTCCCCCCCCCTCTCTCTCTTTATCTTCTATCATGTTGCTGCCATCTACACTACGGATCCAGAACCCGGCATGGCATTCTTGGGGAAGGAAAGAAAAGAAAAGAAACCCGTAATTTTCTTTTTCTTTTTTTCCCTTTTTGCTTTTTTTCTTCTTTTTTTAATTTTTAGTCTAACCGCTGCATGAGGTACTCGACCTCGACTTCCTTGGTAAGCGGGATGACGAAGTCCTTGTACATAGAGACAACGGCAGCAGCGTTAATCTTGCCGGGACCATCGGCATTCGCATCAGAGGGGTCACGACCATACGTGCGGGCCTTCAACTCAAGACGTTTAAGAACCTGCTCCTCGACCGCCGCATTCGTGATCGAATCCCCGATGGCCTTGCGATCCCCCGCGCGGATCAGTCGCTCGTACAACGCGGGATCGGACTGGAACTTGGACTCGGCGACGAATTTGCCGAAGTGGATGCGTCGCGATAAGGCCTGCAGACACGCGATGTCGCAGGTAGCCGAGGACCCGTAGTTCTCCTCGGACTCGCCGCGATCGGCGCGGCCGAAATCGGGACATACGGCGGGCAGGAAGCGGTCGACGTAGAAGCGCCGGATCTGCGCGTTGACGTTGACGTCGTTCGCGTGCAGGATCTGCGGGTACTTGACGGGCCGCAGTAAAGGCTTTCGTAGGGCTCCGGGGAAAAAGGGGTATTCGTCGGGGGACTCGTACCGTCGGATTAGCGATTGCAGCTTTTCTTGCTCTTGTAGGTACCAGTCCATGAAGCTTAGGCTGCTGTCTACCACCACCCCGGACCCCCCCTCCTCTGGCCCCGCCTCGATCGCTACCGCACCCGGCTCGTAGATTCGCCGGTTCAGTGGGAATTGCACGCGTTCGATCAGGTGGAAGGTGATGGTGTCTTCGAGTCGACTGCGGGGGAAACAGAAACAGGCCTTGTTAGTGATGCGAAGGGAGAAAGGGGGGAGGGGGGCGAACATGAGTTGGAACCGGATATTAGCCAAATCCAGAGCCTTGGATGGATCGGAAAGATCGATTATGGTGTCCATATTGGGGATAAATGGTTGGTTGGCTTATAAGTTAAGTCAAATCGGGAGAGCACGTAGGACGCAGGACGCAGCTGTTGTGTGAGCCAAGTGTGTGTGTATAAATGAAGCCGGCGGGGTGGCTCGTGGAATATGGTGATCTATCACGGCAGCTGGGGGTATCGGTAAGACGACCGGACCGGACGGTGTCAAAAATGGCTCACTCGTCTTACAAAAATCTTATATTTTTTGTATCGTGCGGGTTTAGTAGAGCCTCGAACGTTTCCGGTAGGTTGGTCCGGATATAAAATGAAGCCTTTGGTTGTGTTGGTTTTTTTTGCGTTATCTGCGATTTGGATGTGAAGTTTCCAGTCGGGTATCCAGGCCACTGGGAGCTATGTTAACAATAAAATAATAGTTACAAGTTAGTTTAACCACGTGAAACAGATCTATATATGCACGTTCTGAATTAAATAAATACAATATCAGGGCTTCAGTCAGAAACAAACCCCTGGGAATGGCCTTGATAACTGACGAGTATCGTACATGTGAAAGACCGCAGGAACGATAAGTGGTTATTGCAACTACCTCTAGTACTTAGACATAGAAGCCTTCCATGCCTCGAAGCTAGTTAGTTACCCCGCCATTCCACTAACTAGGCACAGTAGCACTACGTATCTGCCCTAACGAGGTGCCTACGTAATGATGGACCTCGGAAGGCAGTTGTGACCTCCCAGGTTATTTAGAGCTCTAATTGTTAGTTTTGGTACGAGGGAGGTACGGTCGGGGAAATATGACGGGCATCCTCCGTGATCTACTTTATATATTAACGGCACGGCCAACGTCCCCTGTCGCCGCCCCCTTTTTATGGGGATGAGGAGAACCTTGGAAGGAGGGGAGAGGGGGGGGGGAGGAGAGGAGGAGAGGAGGCTGGGGCTGGGGCTGGGGCTAGAGCTCGGGAAGCCTCACTGGACGACGAAAAAAAGATAGAGAAGGAACGGCCAGACAGAAAAGAGAGAAGGAAAAAAAAAGAGAGATAGGAAGGCTTGGCCCACGTCGACTCCAACGTTTGTGGGGCTGCTCTTTTTTTTATCTTGCAGGTTTTCTTGCCTCAATTTATTTTATTTTATTTTCCCTCCCCTCTCAGCTGAGGATTTTGGTGTCGCATGTCCACTTTCCACACCCACTGAGCGAGTGCAACTTCCATCCATCCAGCCATCCATGACTGCTACAAGTATAAAACGCCAAGTCATCTTTGGACCTAAGATCTTGGCACGCCATTATTTCGCTATTATTTCGTTATCTACCTAGGTTATCTATCTATCCTTGCCTATCTCTAAAGTATTTACACTACACTACTACCTACCTCTACCTCTACTCTATGACAACCTTGAAACCTACCTTACCTTAACTAAAATCAACCTGATTTCTATCAACCAATTTTTGGTTGTTTTTTGTTGTTTTGGTTTGTTTTGTACACACTTCTCTAAGTGGTACATACAATAGCTTTTTCATCCCACATGTAGGCCTCGAAGTGCTCATATATACTATCTATAACTTGCCTTATTAAAAAAAGAGAGAAAAAAAGGACCCCATGCGACGTTTTGCCCTCCTGCGATAAGAAAAAAAAACGTCCCCTCCCACTTCTTCCCACTCCTCCTCCCACTCTTCTTCTATACACCCCTCCTCTCATTCCCACAAAGCGCATAGGCCACCACTTGGCTACTGCAGCAGCAGCAGCAGCAGCAACGCAACAAACACTCGCATGGACGATTCAGAACTGAACCATGCATATCACGATGAAGCCTCCGTGGGCGAAGATTCCGTGCTTTCGGTACGGTAACCTATCTTCTAATTTACCCTTCTCTCTCTCTTCAAACACCATGTAGTAGTCACTTAAATGTAGTCAAGTCACTTGAACCACTCTGATCTCCGATCTCTGATCTCTAATTTCTAACCTTTCGTCTGCCAAAAAACAGTCGCGGGGATTAGAAGCCTTTACCCGCAAAGTAACCACCACCGCCAGCCACTTGGTAGGGCCCATCACAGATCCTACCGGCAGTCACCACTATCACAACGCCATGGCCGAGGTCCAGAAGCAACTACGGAAACCCGGCATTCAGAGGAGTATGTTCTCTATGGCGAGGACCACCCCGACGGATCTCGTCCGCTCTAAATTCTCCACTGCCGAGATCCACCATCGTGCCCTGTCCTACGTCCCCGATGATATGCTTCAGAACATCCCCGAGGAGGAGAGTGCCTACTCCCTCTTCCAGGGTTTCCAGGCGAGCTTCCCCGAGATGACAGATGATGGCAAGAAACATAGGAGGAGAATCTCCAGGGGTAGAAAGCTGATAGACGACCACCCTTCCGATCCCGATAGCCCCCAACATCTGCACCAACTTAAAAAGGAGAGGGTTTCCCTCATGCACGACCTCGAGATGCTCGGCATACGAAAGAACATGGCGAGCAGCGAGATCCACGAAATCGATATGAAAATCGCTAACTTGAGTGGTATGAGGAGAATTATACTCGATCGATTGGCCGGCCTGGAGCAAGAGGAAGCTTTACTAGAACACGATAGTAAGCTTAACCTTCTCCCACCTCTCTCCCACCTTCTCCCTCGCTCTCGATCCTTTTACTGACCCAAACAGTCATGGAAATGGAGGGCAAGATAGATGATGCCCAGGTACTCCTGGACGAGGCCGAGTCTATAGCAGCCGCTGCTGAGACAGCGAAATCAGATGACTACGACATGGTAACGGATCAAGAAGCGGACGAGTTTATGTCCAAGTCTGTTTATGAAAAGCTTCCAGCCGCAAAGGGTGGCCAGTCCCGGCCTAGGAAAAAATTGGGTCGGCGAAAGTCGGCAAAGGTCCTGCATGAACATTTCGAGCCGGGCACTCCTATTCGCGAAATCAAAGCCCATACAGATAGCATCACCGCGATAGATTTCGACACCCCGTTCGGTACCATGGTGACTTCGGCAATGGATGATACCGTCAAGGTGTGGGACCTCAATGCCGGCCGATGCATCGGAATCCTCGAGGGCCATACGGCCTCTGTACGAACTCTACAGGTGGAGGAGAACTTTCTCGCCACCGGCTCGATGGATGCTACCATTCGGTTATGGGACTTGAGCAAGGCACATTACGACCCGCAAGGCAGTCAATTCGGTCGGGACGAGGAGGACGACGATGGAATTGCTTTCGAGAACCCCGACGACCATGCCATAGAGCCACCGGAGGGGAGCACGGCAGACTGCCCTCTATACACCCTGCAAGCGCACATGGACGAGGTCACGGCCATCCATTTCAGAGGCGACGTGCTAGTGTCTGGGTCGGCAGACAAGACGATCCGGCATTGGGACCTCGAAAAGGGACGCTGCGTGCAGACCCTCGACGTTATGTGGGCCGCGGCTCAAGCCTCAGCGACTCTCGGGTCCGGCGACTCCACATGGCGGCAGACGAGCCGGGCGACATCCCAGACCGCCGAATTTATCGGCGCGCTGCAGGTCTTCGAGTCGGCTCTCGCTTGCGGCACGGCAGATGGCATGGTCCGCCTTTGGGATCTGCGCAGCGGCCAAGTCCACCGCAGCCTCGTCGGACATACCGCCCCGGTCACGTGTCTGCAGTTCGACGATGTCCATCTGGTGACGGGGAGCTTGGATCGCAGTATAAGGGTAAGTCCCAAGCGGCCTCCTCGGCCTCCATAATCCTTTCCGAGACTTTTTTGGGGGGCTAACCACAATTTTCCAATCCTCTCAAATAGATATGGGATCTGCGAACGGGATCGATCTTCGACGCGTACGCGTACGACAACGGGATCACGAGCATGATGTTCGACGGGCGACGGATCGCGAGCGCGGCGGGCGAGGACGTGGTCAAGATCTACGATAAGCTGGAGTCGCGGCAGTGGGAGTGCGGCGCGGGAATCACCCAGGCCGAGGAGAACAAGGTCCCCGCCATCGTCGACCACGTCCGCATCCGCGACGGCTACATGGTCGAGGGCCGTCGCGACGGCGTCGTTGGTGCCTGGGCCTGCTAGGTTTTGCCTGCCTGCCTGCCTGGTTGGTTGGTGGTCTTGTACTTGGGCTTGGACCCCATGGTTCAAATTCATGCGTTGGTGTGGTGTGGTGTGCTAGGCGCGTCGCTGCATCCGGGGCAATACCGTACCGTAACTCCCCGCGTGCCCGTATCTATATAACATACCCCCTGCTGCATATATCATATAGGTCGACGGAAATTCCCAGCGCGCCCTTGCAATCAATCAATCAAACGATCAATCAATTATATATGCAGTACATATATATATATTTAGCTTGAGCTTGAGCTTGAGCTTGCCTGATCTGATGCTTACGAAAGAGAGTCCGGAGCCCACGCGTTCCTATCTGCCTACACTTGGCGCAAACATATGGTTCCTTCCATCCTCCCGTTGCTATGTGGTGTGGCAGTAGGCTGTATGACGTGAACTTGCATACGAACATAACTTATTTACTTATGTACGAAGAGAAGTTCCATCCATGTTTAGGTATGGAACGGAATAACTATGGGTATTTAGTCAGCGAATGGATAAGCAAGCCCAACACCATAAGACTGCATCGAGGATTCTGTATCCGCTACACTTATATGAGGTAGTCGGATTCCCTCGATAGTATACTAAGTAACACACACCCCGAACACCACCGCGTGCTGAACCCCGGGGAGGAGGTGGGGTGGTTGGATATGTATGTATGTACCTACTTACCTACTTGCTAAGGCAGGGCAGTATAAGTAAGTAACCTAGTAAGTAAGTAGTATGTATGCAATCTGTCTATGTATCTATCTATGGATATAGGAGGCAGAGCTTTATTTCCATCTCTCCATCTCCATCTCCATCTCCATCTCCATCTCTATCTCCATTTCCCTGTACTACCTACCTACTACCTACTACCTACTATATCTCTTGGCCTTGGAACTTAGATAAGTTTCCTTACCGAGGCTCGAGGTGTAGGGTAGGTATGGAGGGTATGGACGTATGGTATGGCATGGCATTCTCCGTCGCATCCGGGTGGGTGTGAATCGTTGACAGATAGCTCTCGGGGAGGGGACGGCAGTTAGGGGCCCCCGGTTTATCTCCCCGCACCCCGCAGAGTTAACGAGAGATACTGATTTTAGCAGGGTAAATTATGTTTTTTTTTTTTTTTGGCTGCCTCCCTAAGTTCAAATGGTCCAATTGGGACCGGGCTGTGACCGTCGATGTTAAATAGTGGTAAAGTCAGGGTGGCCCGCCGCTACCAATGCCCCCTTTCCTTAAAAAAAAAGGGGGGGGGGGTTGTTTGTTTAGGGGTTAAGTTGCAAAAGCCGACTACATCCTGTGAAACACTGGTCCGGTCGAGTGAGTTGACTTAGTGAGATATGTCGGACTGATTACAAACAAACTTGTGGGGGGAGAAACGTAAACAAAGGCTTACGGAGGAACTCAAGTCTCTTGCTGTGCCATTTTTGTTATTTAGTAGCTTCCGTATATCTTCCTTCCCGGTCACCTGTCTGGATAACTGGGGTAGGTGGGTGGGAAGATTGATACATAATGTAAGATCACGGGCTTTACCGGCGTTAATGGACCTAGCTCCCGGACCCGGTGTTCTTTTTCCATTCCCACGTTCTAGAGAGCTAAGTTTGTGAAACAGGTCTGTAAGAAGATCATCGCGGGTTTTAACCTGGGATATTGCCTGGGCGCAATTCCATAGACTGGGCAAGATTTTTAGCTTCGTCGGCGTTAATTTTAGGTTTTAGGTGTTTAGTTGAAAGATAGTTTACGGGGAACTGATCCGTGGATCTGATGGACTGATACTAACTAACCTTTGTTCAGGGTGTGGGCCACCACCGCTTCCCGGTGAAGTCATGATATACTTCCTGTCACTTAGGAATGGTGTATTTTAGGAATAGAAATTCAATTAGTCAGTACCTATATCGCATCGCATACGCAGTACGAGGGTCTTTCGTATAGGTGCTCCATTCATCATGTATCGTGTCAGTGAATACGTACGTGCAGTATGCAAGTGGTGAGCATCTACGGGAACAGCTTCGGGGATAAGAACCCCTTTCCGTTGGGAATGAAGTATAAAAGGAGGGAGGGCGTCGTGCCTTCCTGTTTGTAAAGAAGTGAACCAGTTACCAGTCACCAGATCACTTGTTCCGTATAAACTCACTTTTTGACTTGCAGAGCTCACCTTCCCCTTCCTGAATAGGAGGCATATTCAAAGTTTCTGTACTCGAGGCAGTCGCGGCATCATCATCGTCTGTACCTACCTACCTAGGTACCTTCTACCTACTAAGTTTACACTCGGGATAGACCTCAGACACAATTCGACAAACTTGCCTGTATCTGCCTACTTACCTAGGCATTCATACTTACCATATCATACATAACTTACAACAATCACGTTCACACTCTGAGCAGTTAACCGTCCTAGGACCTAGATCGTGCACAGATACATTTCGATTCATTAACTCCTACATCCAAGATGTCCCAAACCGCATCTTCCAGGCACCCTTTGACGGCGAGCGCACCACCCAAGAGCCCGCTGGCCCGCTACCGGGTCCTCTCTCCGACAGCCTCGCTGCGCGTGAGCCCGCTCTGTCTGGGTGGGATGAACTTCGGCGATGCGTGGAAGGGGTACATGGGAGCCTGCGACAAGAAGACCACGGAGGGGATCCTCGACTTCTTCTACGAGCAGGGCGGCAACTTCATCGACACCTCCAACAACTACCAGGCCCAGGAGAGCGAGCGCTGGATCGGCGAGTGGATGCAGAAGCGCGGCAACCGCGACCAGATGGTCATCGCTACCAAGTACACCACCTGCTTCCAGCCCGTCGACTCCGGCATCAACGTCAACTTCACCGGCAACGGCACCAAGAGCATGCACGTCTCTGTCAACGCTAGCTTGAAGAAACTACAGACCGATTATATCGACCTGGTATGTGCTTGTCTCCTTTATACACCTTTGCTTATCGAGCCGATATACTGATGAGATCATGTGCTACTAGCTCTATGTTCACTGGTGGGACTTCAGTGCCTCGATTCCCGAGGTGATGCAGTCTCTCAACCAGCTCGTCCTCGCCGGGAAGGTGCTGTACCTCGGCGTCAGCGACACGCCCGCCTGGGTAGTCAGCAAGGCGAACGAGTACGCCCGCAACCACGGCCTGCGCCAGTTCAGCGTGTACCAGGGGCTGTGGTCGGCGGCGGAGCGGGATGTGGAGCGGGAGATCCTGCCGATGGCGAAGGCGGAGGGGATGGCGATGGCGCCGTGGGGCTCGCTAGGCGGCGGCAAGTTCAAGACGGCGGAGCAGCGCCAGGCGCAGCGCGGCCAGGGGCGCGCCGTCGAGGTGTCCGAGCGCGACGTCCAGGTCAGCCGGGCGCTGGAGGCGGTGGCGCGGCGCAAGGACACGCTCTTGACGAGCGTCGCGCAGGCGTACGTCATGCACAAGGCCCCCTACGTGTTCCCGATCGTGGGCGGGCGGACGGTGGAGCACCTCAAGGCGAACATCGAGGCGCTGACGCTCGCGCTCGACGATGACGACATCCGCGAGATCGAGGCCGCCGCTACCTTCGACCACGGCTTCCCCATGGGCTTCCTCTGGGGCGGCAACAAGGCGCCCAGTCACCCCGGTAAAATCTGGCTCCTCAACATGGCCGGCCACTTCGACTACGTCCCTGAACAACAGCCCATCGCCCCCCGGAAGCTCGGCGAATAGGATTCCGCTCGCGCCTCCGTCCTCTGGCCTACCTGGCGCTGGTTCACTGGTGGTTACGGATATAGCTACGGCAAAGACAACGCTAACGCCAACGCTAATGCAAACCGTTGGTAATGTGAGGTGTCGTATTGGGGTTCTTGTGGAGGGGCTTCGACGGGTTTTCTTGCCTTCGAGTAAGGGAAGGCTGACCTGAGGAAATCGAAATGTATGCAACACGAGAGCTAGGCATCATGGACTGGAATCTTTCTGGGGGTTAGCTCGTAAAGGGGGTTTGGGTCGTTTTTGTCGTTTGCTATGCACGGCGGACGGGGTTCATCGAAAGTCTACTTGCTGCTGTCTTGCTCGCTAGGCACTCGGTTTGGACTCGGCTTGGAATTGGAAGTTACCATAACTAGGTATGGGATAAGACAGTATTCATAGGAGATCAAACCAAACCTTTACTGCTTTTTGAACTACGGAACGGAGTTTACTTTTTGAAGTCGAATCGTCTGCATGATTGATAAATGTGGTACTACGAAGGCGCAACTAATGATATCATACAGATAGACGTCATGCGCGATGGTTTTAGACCTTGCAGGTGAGTTGGTTAGCGGTTTCTCGAAACACAAAGTGATACCGGTACCTATTACCTTTGATGTGGTTGTTCGTCTGTTCGGGGACTCAACTCGCTTGAGTTTTCCTAAGGTAAAGGGGGGAGACTATTCTCTGTTATGCCCATAACTATGCACCTTCCTAAGAATATTGACTAGCAGTACCTTTATTTCAATTGTGGAACTGTGATACGGGGTATCGACACATATGCAGTCGGGACTTGCTAGGTATGCTTTGTTTGCCTTGTTATAATCACCTTTAACAATAGTCTTTCTACCTCCTCTTAGGCGTGAAGTTAGCTCTGCGCTCTTTCATAAACACCTGTAAAGAAAGCCTTGGAAAATTTGTGAAAGTACTGCCACGAGGGTTCTGGAATGGTCGGGTATCGATGCAGCTCAGAGTGGCATCTAGCTCGTCCTGACTGAGCTGAAAGAACTGTAAATAGGAGGAACTGGAACTATGAGCCCTGGCTCTTTGTCTCATGTTCCGGGGCCCACGAGAACGAGGCCAGTTGTGATATTAAGAAAGAAGTGATGCCCCCTGAAAGGAGACAAGGAGATTGTTACCGAACAATGTGTCGAGGCTCACCTATATGTAGACCCTGTTCCCTCCCGGTTTCAAACTGAGGACCGTCTTAGATCTCGAGATCCCCAGAAACAAAAACAGAAAACCCCAAAAACTCGACGTATACTTGACGCATACCTCGACGCATTACATACCAAGATTTTGAAACCCGATATACGATGTTCAGTTATAACACTGTCAGTAGTAAGAACGGCAGTATCCTCGGCAGAATTCCTTTCAAGCGTTCTTCTTCTTCTCCTCCCCTTCCTTCCCCTTCCTCTGCTGCCTTCATGAGCGCCCACGAGACAGCGGTGGACTACTCCTCCGACTCCGACAGCGAGTCCGCCGGCGAGTCCGCGGGCTCAAGCTCCAGCAGGCAGTACTACGAGCGATCCCCGCGGGCTGCGCCCCGGGGTTCCTCTCACCGCGCCGCACCCAGCACTACAATTATCAACTCCTCGAGCCGATCCTCGCGCGAGCGCGAGGATCCCCCGGCCCAGACCCAGACCCGGGCGAGACCTATCACGTCGACGACGCGCGTGCGCGTTAACATGACGGTCGAGATCGCCGAGTACCGGGCGCGCACGATGCAGCCGCCGCGTCTGGTGCGGGAGAACGCGCGCTTGCGCGAGGAGCCGCGCGATAGCGGTAGCAGCAGACGCGGGTCCGCGGATACGCGGGTGCGGGTCGCGCCGTCGTCGGCAGCCTCGCGGCGCCGGAACCCGGCGGACTTATCGGACTCGTCGTCCGGGTCGTCGTCGTGGTCGTCTTCATCCCCTTCCCGTAACTCTGCGGCGAAGCGCTCGCACCTTGCGCCTGTGACGCAGGATTTTCTTGAGTGGTCGCGCGAGCGGCGGCGGTCGCCTACTCAGAGCAAGCGCTCTGATGATGGCGGCAGCAGCGTTCTCGGCCACGAGGTCGCAGAGGGCGAGTCGTTCTTCCCGAACCCCAAGGTGGCGTTCCTGATCGACGAGCCGCGCACCCTGCAGTGTCAGATCTGCCTGGTAACACCGCTAGTGATGGCGGGAACGGCGAAGCAGGCGGGCGACGAAGCGCCGGCGATCCTGCCGTGCGGCCACGTGGCCTGCACGGGCTGCATCGTCGCGTGGCTCGAGACGCAGGAGTCGTGTCCGTTCTGCCGGGAGGAAATGAAGCACAGCGGGTGCGGGCACGCGGTGCAAGCGCGGATTATCGCCGAGGACACGGTTCTGACGCTGCCGCGGACGATTGCGCAGGGCGGTCGTGTTGGCAGTCGGTGCCACGACTGCCGCGTCGACGCGCTCCGCGGCGAGGCGCTCGATCGCTGGAAGTTGCTTGCCGAGGACCTGAAGGACGCGCGCCGCGCTGATCGCGAGAAGAGTTCCGAGCAGACGCGCGCTGCGCTGCGGAAGGCCGAGGAGGCCTTTGAGCTTGCGCCTTCGAGGTCCACTGCTGAGATCGAGGCGAGTGTCGCTGCTGACTGGTGAGTTTGGGGCTAGTTTCCCAGCCTATCCTTTGCTCCTCCTCTCCTCTTCTTCCATACATAGCCCTTAATCTTTTCTCTTCTGTCACACATAGATGTCCATACACCCATACACAGAGATGCACATAAGGGCGACCATAGCATAGGTGAGGCGTTTTGAGGGCGTTTTGCGCGATACCGAGGTGGTATCATGTTTCCTGATTTCCCTGTTTCCTGCTTTTTAAGGTCGGCATATAGCACTGTGTCGGTGCTGAATTAAATAAATAGAAAAAGAGGTAAAAGGTTTTATAAATTCATTTGATCCGATCTAATTCCGGCTGTGAGGCATGAAAGAGATCCTTGGGTGCTCTTTCTCCGTAACATACCTACGTAACCATGTACTTCAAAATCGAGCTCCTTCTCCAATTGGAAGATGGCTGGGTGGGGGCCCTGTCCAGCTATGGATTGCCCATCTTCGCGCTACTAGTTCTGAAACTAGCCAGATATAGCTTAGACCGTTGCTACCCGGCTATGTACCTAGGTATTTCCCAGTACTACATCGTAAGTACCAAAGTAACTGGATTTTTCCATATCAAGATAGCTTCCTTCCTTTCCTCTTCAGCCTTGCATATCACAAACAACACAACACGATATACAAAACCCCATACCTCGCGACGACTTCCAGACAACAAGATACAATCGAATAATAACCCGAGGAGGTAACCCCCAACCAACCATGAGGCTCACTGCCGAGCTACTCCAGAACTCGCCCTCGTGGCTGAACGCGCTGAAGGAGCGCGAGCTCGAGCTTCGAGGTACGTTTTTAGAAAAGAGCAGATACTACACTTTTTCTTCTCCCGCTTGATCTAGTTAGGAAAGAGGCAAGATCAGAGTTGATAGCGAGACGCCGCTTTCGTGTGAACGTTTTTTTTTTAACAGGACACCGCATTCCCGCTATCGAGAACCTGGGTGTCGCAGGTGTAAGTCCTACCCCCCCTCCCCCCTCTCTTCTTGGGCCGATTCTTTCTGGGATTTCCTGCTAATGCGAAGTTTCTGCCTTTTTTGTTTGGTCCCCCCCCCCCTGACCACAGCCCCAAGATGCTATAGACTTCGTCGACAACGATATCCAGGTGCTGGGCAACTTCCCGCTGTCCCCGCGGATACAGACGCTGCTTCTGGCGCGCAACCGCGTGTCCTCCATCCAGCCGACGCTGTCCCACTCGATTCCGAACCTGACGAACCTGCAACTGGACTCGAATAACCTGCGCGAGCTCGCGGACCTCGACCCGCTGGGTTCCTTCCCGCGGTTGACGCATTTAGTGCTGAGAGACAACCCCGTCACGAAAAAGGAGGTGAGTTCCCCCAAACAACCTGGCCCTATCTCTGTCTCCTATATAATAATACAAGGTCATGGGGGGGAAAGGCATGCAGCTGACCGCATCCTTAAAACAGCATTACCGGTATTACGTCCTCTGGCGCTGTCGATCAGTCCGGTTCCTGGACTACGCGAAAGTGAAGGACGCGGAGCGGAAGCGGGCGGAGGAGCTCTTCGGCACGGCGGACGAGCCGACAGAGCTGGCGTCCAAAATCATGGGCATCAAGTCCAAGGCGTTCGACACGGCAGCGGCGCCCGGCGATTCTACTTCTTCCTCTGCTGGGGGATTGGCGACGAGGATGTCGAGGATCAAACTCACGGATAAGGAGAAGAAGCGTCTCCAGGATATGATCAAGAAGGCTACGAGCCTTGATGAGATCACCCGCCTCGAGACTATGTTGAGGGAGGGTCGTCTGCCCGCTGGCGTTCATGTCGGTGATGAGATGGAGGAGTGAAAGAATGATGGGGAGGGAAGGGCTGGGTTGTGGATTTTCGAAAGCCCTTCGTTGCTTGGGGGAAGCGACAGCGACGGGAAAATTGGCCAGGATGGAACATACCGTACATACATACGCATGATGCCTACCCACGGAGTGGACGGTTCACGTTACGCAGGCGGGCAGGCATAAACACTTGAGAAAAAGGCACGCACGCTCGGGATATACCCCCCACGGTTTAATTGAAGACAAGACATGATTTCACTTTTTCCCACGTAAAACGCGAATTTGTAGTTTTCTCTTTAACAGCTCATGTGAACGAAGCAATGCCGCGAATAAATTCATATGTATCATTACTTGACGCCAAGAAAGCACACGATGCGCCAATCTGTAGTCTTGAGACGTAACAGCAGCAGGAATTCCCTGCGACCAGAACGGGGACGGATCATCTGCTTAGTCCCCCCTTTTCTCTTCCCCCTTCCTTCCTTCCCTTATTTCTAACCCGTCATCTCGACATCCCCTCCCTCACCAGGCTCGCCGCGCGCCTGCCGGGCCTCGAACTGCAGCTGATCATTCGGATCCACGGACTCGCTGGGCTGGCGGGCAGTAGCAGCAGACGGGGTAGCGGGAGCAGCGGCCGGAGTAGCGGTACCACCAGCCAACAGACCCGAGATCGTAGCGCCGCCGTTAAGACTCGAGCGTCCACCAGTACTCGCGCTGGATTTGTGTTTCTTGTTACTGCTGCCACTGCTGCCGTTGGCCTGGCGCTGCTGGCGTGGGTGCGGCGGGTCCTCGTGAGTGGGAGTCACGCCGGTGCCGGTGCCGCTTCGGCCGCCCGCCGCGCCTTGGAGCTGTGCCCGCTTTGCGGCTGCTTTTGCCCGGATTTTTCCGATGGGTACCATTTTTGGGACCATGTCGGAGAGGAATTCTAGGTTGTCCTGGCGGGAGACTGCGTTTGCTATTTTTTTGATATTTTTGTTTTAGTCCGGTCATTTAATTCATTACGGAACCCCGGGGGCGGGGGGAGGGGGAGGGGGAAGGTGGATGGTGGATGGTGCGGTTGAAATTGTGTTTACTTACCCACGTCTTTGTACTGGATGTTCCGTCGTGGCTTCCGCTCCAGCTTCGCGGCGTTCAAGCCCTCGGTGGCGAGGTATTGGATGAACATCTCCTAAAGAAGGGGATTCAGCACGTGAGCAAAAAAAAAAAAGTGCCGGGCGAGTTCAAATTAAGGCGCAGAGAACTTACGGTCGCGAGGGTGATCACGAAGGCGGCGTTGTTCGAGCAGATGGAGACGTCCGGGTCCTGCGCTATGATCTTCTTCACCCTCGATACTGCGGTTTGGTTTCGTTTAGCCTAGACCGCTTGCTTTGTTTGTAGATACGATGCGCTCTTCGTACATCGTAAGGCACGTGTTATGGGTCACTTACGCGGGAGTTGCGTCTGGCCTGTGGCCTCCTTTCGAGGGGGGATGGCGGTGGTGTTGTAGGGCATGGTGAGAGATGGGCGTATAACAACCGCGTTCTCTGTTCTCTATCTGATAAGGGGAGGGAGGGAGTCTGGGGAAGAAAGACTGGTGGAATAGATAGAATAGATTGATAGGGCACACCAGGAATGTATTCTATTCTATCCAAATCAGGACCTTTGTTGTTTCGACGATTTGCTACTGGGGGTATGTTAGTAGGCAAGTTGAACGGGGAATAGAAGCACACGTGAAGATAATGTTTCGGGGTCGGGGGTGCGGTAGGTAGCAATGACGATGGTGATGGTCTGTGAAGCTTCAAGTCTTGGCGTACCTGAGGCCACTACTGGATGCACAGAACTCTATCGGGATTGTCTGCGTAACCTTATAGCATCCAAGTGCGCTTTGATGTCGAATAACGGTCTATATTCAGTGTCTCTTCTCATTCGCATAGATGCATATATGTGTAACCTACGCGTATTATAGGTTACTTTGTAAAGTAAAGTACCTACCTGGTAGATTTGAGGTCGCGTCTTTCTCTTAATCGATAAAGCGGGTACTACGGAAGGTAACTCGGGGGGTTTCAGAGCCTCAATAGGCAAGTACTACCAACTTCGAGTAGAAGTAGGGTCAGGTATGCATAACTAGCGGCTAAACTGCTACTTAGTGCGTTGGGAAAGATTAACATCCTTATCAGGTACCGCCATGAAAGGAATGGTAATCCTATTAATTACTAGTTTAGGCAAAGCACGGCCTATAAAGCCGCCGTACTAGCCGTAAATCCATACTATTAGATCCATATGGATATCCATCATAGCTTATAATGGCCTATTTATTTATACAGCCTTATTTTGCCCAGGTATTATCGATAAAAATCCTGGCCAAAAATGGTAACAGAAAAGGTGGAGAGTCCCTAGTTACAAACGAGGATGTTAGACTTACCCATCACACGTAGTAGTAATATTAGGTAATAAGGAGGACCCTCCAGGTACCAGCCAGATAGCTACGGGTAGGTACAACTTGGCTTAACTACGTAATTTGATTGATCCGTACAATTCATGGATTCAGTGCTTCAATTGAAGGTTAAACCTGAACATCCCGTCTACTCTAACTCTAGAGCTCTACCTAGGTATTCGTAGATCTTCGGAAAAATAAACAACACCACCACCACCATTTCCAGACGAAGATCATCTCTTTCGCTGCCTCCCCCCCCAGCCTTTCCCTTCAATTCGAACAAGAAGCCAAGGTAGAGAGAAAAGTAGACAATAATGTTTGAAGGTTCAAGGCAACGGTAATGTACTCTAGAAGCAGCTCCACTTCCGTACGGAGCGCCCAGCAGCAGCGGCAGCAGCAGCAGCAGCAGTCGATCCAACAGCGTCGTTCGGTCAGCCAGCGACCCTCACAGCGACCCTCCCAACGGCCTTCCGTCGGCTCGCGCATATCATCTGCCATATCCGTCGCTGAGCAAGGTAATGCCAGCGCGGAGCAGGTTAACGATGTCCCCGCTCAGCGTCAGATCGAGGAGGAGATTGCTGAGATCAAGCGCTATGAGGTTCGTTCTACTATACTACCCCGACGGCGTCTTTGATTGAGCTGAGCTATGTTGTGTGTCAAGGCCCTCTGAACTCTGAGCTTACCACGCGCCTGTTATAGGATTTTACAACGATAGGTATGCACATACTTACTATCACATCGCATTACCTCGCATTATATCGCATTACATCGCATTACATCACTTACTACGATCGAAGACCCACGATCCAAAACCCGAAATCTTTCCCTATCTATACATCGCCCCAGGGCTTTCGCTAAGATGATGATATCACAGACTGGGTACAAGATGCCGCTCGGGAACAACTGCGCCGAAGAGATCGCCGGAGGAAAGCAGCAGGCAGGTCCGGTAACGGCAAGGTCACATGGAGATATAAGCTGTGGGAGTCCTACGATGCTGCTCAGGCCTGGATTGTCGTCACCTTAATAGGTGCTGCCATCGGCCTAAACGCAGCTCTCCTGAGTATCATCACCGAGTGGCTCGCCGATATCAAGATGGGCTACTGCACAACCGCCTTTTACCTGAATGAGCAGTTCTGTTGTTGGGGTGAGGAAACCGGCTGTTCGCATTGGCATCGCTGGACCGGCTTCGAACCCATAAACTACCTGATATACATTATCTTCGGGGTAAGATACAAACAAAACACCCTGTGATTGTGCTTGGTGTAGTCCGTCTGTCTAGTGTACTCAATTGTCGTCGCAGACATTCTTCGCCTTCATCGCCGCAACCCTCGTCAAATCGTTTGCGCCCTATGCCGCCGGCTCAGGTATCTCTGAGATCAAATGCATCATCGCCGGCTTCGTCATGAAAGGCTTCTTGGGGTTCTGGACCTTGGTCATCAAATCCGTCGCCCTGCCGCTTACCATCGCGTCCGGTCTATCTGTCGGCAAGGAGGGACCCAGTGTTCATTATGCCGTCTGTACTGGCAACGTTATCTCTCGCCTGTTCGACAAATACAAGCGAAATGCCTCGAAGACCCGGGAGATCCTGAGCGCTTCTGCGGCTACCGGCGTAGCAGTCGCTTTTGGTAGCCCCATCGGGGGCGTCCTTTTCTCTCTGGAAGAGATGTGCACTTATTTTCCTCTCAAAACCTTATGGCGCAGCTACTTCTGTGCCCTCGTTGGCACTTCTGTCCTCGCGGCCTTGAACCCTTTCCGAACCGGTCAGCTGGTCATGTTCCAAGTCAAGTATGACCGGCCTTGGCATCTCTTCGAGGTCATATTCTACATCTTCATCGGCTTGTTCGGGGGATTGTATGGCGCGTTCGTTATCAAGTGGAATCTCCGCGTGCAAGCGTTTCGGAAGAAGTACCTGACGAAATACGCTATCCTCGAGGCGACCTTGCTTGCTTTCGGGACAGCCGTCATCTGCTATCCCAACGCTTTTCTCAGGATCGACATGACTGAGAGCATGGAGATCCTGTTCCGCGAATGTGAGAGGGCGGAAGATTATCACGGGCTCTGCGATCCACACAGGCGGTGGTCTAATATCATATCCCTGGTCCTAGCCACGGTGATCCGAGTGTTCTTGGTCATTATCTCGTACGGCTGCAAAGTGCCCGCCGGTATCTTCGTTCCGTCTATGGCTATTGGCGCCTCTTTCGGCCGCACCGTTGGAATCCTTGTGCAGTTACTCTACGATGCAAACCCGGAAGCCGCCTTCTTCGCGGCCTGCCAACCGGACGAACCGTGCATTACCCCCGGTACTTACGCGTTCCTCGGGGCCGCCGCCGCCCTGAGTGGCATCATGCATATTACCGTATCGGTCGTCGTCATCATGTTTGAGCTCACGGGAGCTCTGAATTACATTTTGCCTACGATGATTGTTGTTGGTGTCACGAAGGCGGTGTCGGATCTGTTCGGCAAGGGAGGCATTGCTGACCGCATGATAACGTTCAGTGGGTTCCCGTTCCTCGATAACAAGGAAGAACACAACTTCGGCGTGCCCGTATCTGCTGCCATGACATCCAAGGACGTGGTCACGATCTCCGAGCACGGGATGACGCTCAAGGCCATTGAGGATCTGCTGAATCGGCCTGAGTACCAGGGATTCCCGGTGGTCGAGAACGAGACCTCGAAAATTCTCGTCGGCTATATAGGGCGCACTGAACTCCGGTACGCGATCGACCGCCTGCGGCGAGAGCGCCGTGTCGCACTGAGCCCCATGTCGAGGTGTACCTTCACGCCCCCGGCGACGGCACCCGCCCAGCCACCGCTCACGCCGGCCGTGACGGTCAGCCACGCGGAGTTCCCCACGTCGTCTTCGTCGACGGCGGCCTCAACGGCCTCGATCGACTTCAGCCGGTACGTGGACGCGACGCCCGTGACGGTGCACCCGCGACTGCCGCTCGAGACGGTGATGGAGCTCTTCCAGAAGATCGGGCCGCGCGTGGTGCTCGTCGAGCATCACGGCCGACTCCGGGGTCTGCTCACGGTCAAGGACTGTCTCCGGTACCAGTTCAAGGTGGAGGCGACGGCCGAGGGCGGCAGCCACCATCATCACCAGCAGCGCGACGACCTCGCCGAGGGCCAGGAGAAGCTCTGGGCTGCTATGAACCGCATCGCTGCCTGGTTCTCCGGCCGCGTCGAGAGCGCGAGCCGTGGCCGCATACGGCTGACGAGTCCCGTTGAGTCGCGACATCCCATGAATCGTGGTGGAGGACCTGGTGGCGGGCCCCGTTCGCGCATCATGGATGGGGATGAGGATCTTGTTGATGATGATGGTGCGCTTGAGATGGAGAGTAGATGATCGATAGCTGACTCTTTTGTGTATCACGGCTGCATGTGTTTCCTTTTTCTTCTTTTATTCAGGGATGCCAGCGTGTGTATATTATGGTCATTTGGTCGTTAGGTAAGATCCTTAGGGATACGCGTTTATTAAAGTACTTATATATTTAAGCTCTTGACATAAATGTATTTCATTGTGCCAGTTAGATCTGCAAGGCGTAGTTAGCTACATGATGTAGATACTTTATATGTCTAGTTCATCGCATAAGATCTTAAAGCCTGATATAGACCCCGTATGTATCACCAATACTTTAGTAAACGCATATAATTAAAAATGAAATAAAATAAATCCCGTATCTCATGCTTGAGAAATTCTATAAAGAAGGCCATCGTAAACTCATACCCGGACTCCCTCGATTTTATATATAGCATCTTATGATGCTTGCTTGTTAGTCGGTTCAAGGTTGGCCCGTTTGCTATCCACCAGCCACATTTTTTTTTTTAGAGCGATCGCTGGGGCTGAAACCCCCACTAACTATATGCAAGTGTGCAAGTAAGGTACCTGGCATCTTTGCCGTAGCGTGGCGTCTTATCGACGTCCCGTTAAGCTTCCGGTGTAACAGCGGGCTACCTTGCCTTAGTCTTTATGTCGGACAGAACTCAATTCAGCACCATTGTTCTCAACCAGTTGTTGTTTTTGTGTGTTTTTTTAATTGTGGATATCTAGGAGATTGATTAGGAAGTAGTGAGATATATTGCCACTCACCGAAGTAAACTACGAAATCGCGGCCGTCTAGTCTTGATCCGGCTGTTGGACGGCCCTGCCATTATATATATCCCGTTGTTCAACGGACATTCATTCGTGCCCTACACAGCGCCCCCCTCCCCCCTCCGTATTCCCGTGGACGCAGTGTGACAATGGCCGCTTCGACGACCACAGCAACACCTCAACCAAAACAACATCATCATCAACAACAACTGCGCAAGCGCATGGCACCGACAGCATCGGACAGGCCCGTGGGAGCTGAGCGGGATGGGGATGGGGACGGGGAAGAGGAGGAGGAGGGTGGTCGGTCCTGGATACGCCGGAATCAGTGGGTTGTTTTTGCTGTTGCTAGTGGTGGTTGTGCTGCTTTTAATGGTGTTTTTGCTAAGTTGTGAGTTTGACCCCCCGCCCCTCTCCCCTTCGTTTCTTTGGTATCACGTGCAACTATCAATATTAATTAATGTACCCGGGGTTTTCTATTTCATGATCCCGGATGGAGGCTTGTCCCCCCCTTGGGAGAAGGAAAGCGAGAGCATTGGAATTAGGGGTGTTGTGTTGTGTTGTACTGATGCAGAGCTCGCAGGACTACGAATGACCTGACGGCGCACTTGGCCCGGTTCATCTCGACGACTTTGGGGCTGGGGCACTCGGAGGGCGTCGTTGAGGTCGTTGTGAGATGTGTGAGTGATTCCCCTGTGGTCTATCTGAAAGCCTCCTACCGACGTATGCGAGACCGCTACCGAATGAGTTGGCGGCGGTGCGCATTACTTAATGCCCAGGAATGGCTCCAAGCTGATGGTTATATAATCTAATTTAGTGCTTTTTCGGCCTCAATTTGGTCTTTAATGGTGTTGTGAGTCTTCCCTTCGATTTGATTTGATCCTTGTCCGGCTGTTTGAGCATCATCATCAACGCCCTCTTTCAACTCGCATCATTTCAACTTCTCTAACGGACAGGGTAGATGTGGACGCTCTTCACCAAAGCGCTGGCGAAGGGCCAGTCAACGACACAGGTCTCCATCATGAACACATCAACGAACTTCATGATCACGGCACTACTGGGCTTAGTCATCTTCGCGGAGTCACTGCCACCCCTATGGTGGCTCGGCGCGGCGATGCTAGTCGCCGGGAACGTGATCATCGGCCGCAAGGACGAGAGCTCCGGTCATAAGGACACCAGTACAGCGGACGGTCACGGTCACGGCGATCTTGGGGGCGATGATGAAGCCGATGACCTCATAGGAAGCAGGACCACAGCCTCAGCGGAGGAGGCGAATGACGGCGCCGGCCATCCAGCTCGAGGCAATGACTATGGATCCATTCCCCGGACTGGAGCTTGAAGGATTCACTACTTCTTGACCCCTGACGCGCCGGTGATATTCGAACATTGAATGGAGGAATCGAGGGGGACTTGGCTCATTACATAGCCCCCGAACTTTCCCTAGGGCTGACTCAAAAAATGGAGGTTGCATGGTTCCTAACAGACGAGGCAGATTACATAGGCAGTTGCCAGCGAGATCCCTGGGAATGGGGTTCCAGAAATTTGCACGGATGCATGGCCCAACTTGGTGCTAGTTGCTCTGCGAGTGTGTGTGCCGTGGCTGCAAGCGTGGTCCCCCCTGGAATAGAAAGATCGGCTAGATCCTTCCTGCTAAGCTATTTGTGGGTAACGGTCTGTTTAGTCAAGTTAGTTGTAAAATCGTTGGCTGAAGAACGACGACGGCACCTCTTTTTGTTCCTTCGTTCGCGCGCTATGCACTGTTCCAAATGTTGAGCCAGTTAGTTGACCAGTGGCAGAGACCGCAATTAGACCGTGTTCAGCCGCCGGGAATTGTATCGTGTGGCGCACAGCTTGCATTACCGAATGGCTTTTTCTACTCGTATCTGCCTTTCTTCACACCATTCATCTGGGTGGCGGTAAGCTTGTGCCCAGGGCCTAGAATATAATATCGCATCTATTATGGTAGTATCTGTTGTCTCACCGCGAAAATCACCGAGGCTTTCATTGGGGTTAGATGCATAGGAGGTATTAACTAGAGCAGAATGCTTTTTGGGGGTGAACCGGGTCATGCACCCGAGACTTTGTTTACATACAAGTACGCTCCAGTGGGGGCAAAGTGGAATGTTCCTTCAAATTAAAAACCAGCTCTGGATAAGGTCGATTCCGCTGTCCCCACTCCCTTGCCCACCCCTAAGCATTGTACACCGCCGACATGCTGACATCGTGAACTAAAGTTCATGTTGATGCTGTTATATCTCCTATATATCTGCGATGCTAGCCTATATATGTGTAAGCTGTAAGCAAGTAGCATGTCAGCAGTTGGCGCCGAGAAGATACCTACACCGCAGCGTTGCTATGCATGGAAGATGAGGAACTCTGCTGCTCTGCTGCAGAACACTTTTATGCCAAGCAACCGGTCCCCTGGCCACAACACCTATTACCATGTACCTTGCCATTTGTATTAATCGGCCGATGGGGTTTTATTTTTAGCGTTTCCTTAGACCACAAGTCTATTCGCTCTAGGCTCTAAGCCCGTTCAGCTCTCCCCCAGCTGCGCCCTTCTTAGTGTGCTCGCCAGGGACTTAGACCCCCGCTGAAACCGCGCCCAACCGGGTCCACTGAGACAGGTGGTTGTTCTTCGGCCCGGCCTGTGAACTTTGCGGAGTTGGCGATGGATCTGGTAGAAGAGAAAAACAAAAAAACCTTCAGCAGCTGATAGAATGGCCAATCCCTGGCCTGGCGCTTGGGGGGGCGCAGGGGTAGATGGATCCTAGAGGAGGGTAGCGCATTCCGCTCGTGAAGAATATATAAGGAATGGATGTCTTCCCCCGAGAGCCATGATTTTTCTTTTCCCTCTGGTATCATCAAGTTGATATTATACCAGAGCAACCTTCCTGCCTAAGTCTACCTCACACGCCGACGCAAAATACACCTCAGAACTATCACTCCACATAATATAAACATCAACACAATGCAGCTCACCACTGTCCTCACCATCGTCGCCTCAGCGGCTACCGGCGCGTCGGCATACCAGCTACCGCAGCACCCTACGCACGTGGCGCGGGCGGTAGACCTGCAGGCGCGCAGCACGCCGGAGTGCACGTCGGCGGCGTCATCGCTGCTCTCGCGGATCACGGACTTCCCGACGCCGCCGTCGGACGTGGAGGAGTTCCTGTCGACGGCGGACATCACGCAGACGGACGCGTGCAAGGACCCGGAGATCACGGGCTCGATCGGCGACGAGTTCTCCAGCTGGGCCGCCGAGTACTCCGCTTGGCAGGAGGACCACGTCTCTGACTTCCGCGCCCTCTGGCAGGCCTGCAGCGACGTCCCCGAGGTCGCCTCCGCTATCCCCACCGGCACCGAGGCCTGCTCCTCCCTCGTCGCTAAGATCACCTCTAACCCGGCCGGTCCCCGCGAGACCGGCGCCATCGCCGCCGCTGCTCTCTTCGCTGCTGGCGCCGCTGCCGCTGCCCTGTAAATAAAGAAGGGTTAGGGCAGAAAGAGGGAGACAGAAGCTGGATCACACGATTTGATGGAAACGAGAAATACTGGGTTTAGTTTCGACAGCATCGGCATACCTACCATGCCGTACACCTGCTCGTAGGACATGCGTGCATGGCTGATGGATTCATGTGGTTTACGTCTCATTTCGTCTCGTTACACTGTCGATCGGTTCGGATGACACATCATTTATAACATTATACATACATAGCCCGGAGAGTTGGATTGTGCAACATTGGCGGCACGCCCATATTGCATTTATTATTTTAGATACCCAATAAACAACGTTTGCTTGTTCCCAAAAAGAAAATGTGCCGATCTGGTGTAACAAGAAGCTGAATGGAACCCCGTGGAACGTCGTGTAAGGTCCTGGTTGGGTGCTAATTTGCAGCAGCTGATATGCAACTTCTACGCCATGTTGCCATTGTGGCTGGTTGATTATCGATATTACTTCAGCCTCAATGATACATGGAAGGACGAAGAGGGGCCTAGAATGATGCATCACCCATTTATTACGGGAGCAAATTCAATACGGATTCCACCTTCCTAGAACATTGGGGAAAGGCTCGGTGTCCATCCGTCGCTCTTTCTTCCCCTTCTTGAAAAAACACACATGGCTAAGATGAAGTGCGGGAGCTTGTTGGTTGGAGTGAACTATTCATCGATATAATCAAAGAAGGCGCACCCCCTTTTAGGTTTAACCCCCTTACTCTTTCCTAGAGCGCGAAAGATGTATTGGGCAAAGAGAAAGCAGACAGTTGTTCCTTCCATGGAAAATCCAATTGAGACGGGACCTTGCTCATATCAGATGAAATTTGAAATTCGATGACAGAGGGATCCATCAATGGTCTCTGGCCTCTCTCTAAAATGCCTCCCACTATCCCTCTTCCCTTACTTCACATTCACTCTTGAAATTGGCCCCAAATCGATTCTCCTAAATGATCACTTCCCTAGATATCTAAATAGGGGTAGATAGTCGAAGAGTACACTACTTTCGCTATACAGCGTACTTTGAGGTCTCGTCACTGTATTGTGGTCAAGTATACCGCCCATGGACCCAACCCAAGGTAACTCAGTTGCTTCCCAGAGTCTACCAGGTAATAAGATCTACTCTCCCTTGTACCGATCGAAGTCCCTAGGATGTGAGACCTATATTGCCAGAGGAAGCAAGGATGCCCCAACATCTGCTTCTCAGGACACACAAAAGACACCCTTACCAGCAGTGCTCGCGAATATCAAACGGGTCAGATCAGCCGCCTCCACTCAGAGCGAGAATCCGGATGTCAGTCAGCTGAGGTATGATAGTCTAAAATTGCTTACACATAGATTCTGTGTCTCCTATCTTGCGTCGGTCTAAGAGAATTACAGGTTACCCAGCCCTGCGTATAGTCCACCAAGCCCTATAGGATCCTCTAGGATACAGTGTGACATATCAAATATTCCAAGCCGTGAGAGCTCGGTGCCACGTCCGGACTCATTCAACGGCACTCCGGATTCCCTACGAAGAGGGGCCCGGTTGCCCAACAAAGCCAGGAAGCACAACCACGCTAGGGAGCAGTCTGTATCTCATCATGACGTTTCAGATTCAAGAAATTATCGTAGAGAGTATGAGCAGTGCGGAAAATCCAGGCTCGTGGAGTACGATGTCGATAGGAAACTGGGGTCCCTCCCCGATATACCACATCTCTCCACAACTCCGACCCAAGAGCCGGTGTCGCTTTGGGAGGATGAAGACCCTGAAGAGGGTACCGATGAGCCACACTATATTGCCAAAGGCGCATTCTTGCTCAAAAATGGACCCCCCAAATCCAGATTCTCTTCTCCCAGGGTGGTCGACCAATCGAAACCGACGTGGCTGCTTGGCGATGGGTTTTCGGGCGACGAGGGAAAACCGGGATATGGACTCTTCGGAATCGTCAAGCGCAAGAGAAGACCGCGTTCACGCCCCCCAGCAGGTTCTCGCGTAGGTCAGCTAGAAACGGAGCCCACCACACAAAAGCGCAGAAAAGCCAGCAGACTCGACTTCAATCGTCACGTCGGTAGTAAGACCAAACGGCGTCGTGGCCCTCCCAAAGATATCTGGCCTACAGCGACAAACTTCGCGGAGGACATTTTTGTACGAGAAACGAGCACTAAACCTGAATCAAGCATGGTTGTCCCAGAAACACAGAAAAACAAGGGATTAACTCCCCACTCCAGCAGCAACAACGGCGGCGGCGGCGACGTGAGCCCCATAGTCAAAAGACAGATATCGTTTCAGTACATCCCGCCTCAAGACAAGGGTTCCGTAGACTTCGAAAACTTCCGCAGAGTTCGTGGCTTACAACTAGGGGATGCTCGTTTCCTGCTATCCCAAACCACACATCATCATGATCGTCGGGAGTTCGACAAGGATTCCCATGTTGTTCTTGACAGTGATGATGAGGATGATGAGGTATCAGTTGAGATCAGTACGGATGCCTTCGAGATCGAAAGCATGTCACAACGGTCGATAAGCTTAGGGGAACGAAGTCATGTGCCGGTTGATGACAACAACGAAGAGTACCGATCGGCCAGTACACCGTCTAGCCGATCATGCAGGGTAGCATCGAGGTTGTCTAGCCTAGAGGTGCATGTGGGTTGAAGAAAGGTGAATGACAGAGTGGCAACGAGGCTAGCTTCTGGGACTATATGGACCCTCCCCTTTTGCGACCCCCGTAAAGACATCGATGGAAACTGCTGACCCCCAGCTCTACGATCGAGTTGCACGGTATTTGGGACACACACATACAATAGCTATACGAGCGGATAGAGATTTGCTATGGTATAATGTGGAGCGGGTATGAGTAGATTCTAGCTCGCGTATAATATCAACAAGCTGCCTGAAGTTACGAAGGTGTACCGTGCCTGCTGTGGTTATGATACAGACGATATGTTATGTGACGAAGTCATGTTCTTTCTGCGAATTAAAATCAAGATCAATTGACCCAAAGTAACCCGCTACTGTAACCCGCTATCCTGCAGAGCCTTGCTCGGAAACTAATTACACACGCCAGGTCTACAGGCAGATCCAAGGACCTGATGATCCTCCCCGGTACTCCTGGCTTCCCACGCTATTCTATCCCTGCTGAGGAAATCAACACCGCCGAAACCCAACGCTCGATGGGAGGCCATCCATCTACCGCCGAGTTCAACCCTCCCGGTCTCTCAGCAACTACCGAGCGATCTCCGTCTCAAATCTCTGTCGAAGAATGGTGCGGTTCTGACTAGCTCTGGGGTCTCGTGAAGAGCACTGCGTTGCTGCGTTTCGCAGGCGGACTTGAGGTATCGTTGACGCCTCAAGCCGGACTTTGCGGACCTGGGACACCCTATCGTCGTAGCCATAGACGGCTCGTACGATGGTATGGAGGGGGGTCCCGGATGCGGTTCGGAGACCCAGTAGGTTGTCGTCATCACTGGTATTTCCGGGTGCGAGCTTCTTAGCTTATAATTCGCAAGGGTCCGGCCCTCGTCGTGATAGACCGGTGGGCCTGGGCAGGCGACTTTGTGTCGTGGACTACGA
The DNA here is from genome assembly GCA_023313575.1 of Eutypella sp. D-1. NCBI lineage: Eukaryota > Fungi > Ascomycota > Sordariomycetes > Xylariales > Diatrypaceae > Eutypella > Eutypella sp. D-1. Next base: position 210,830 of record JAJTTP010000026.1, read on the forward strand.
TCAGGTAGCGCTTGTATGTTCTTAGGGTGATGGGGTGCGAAGATATCGGCCATGGTTCGTAGGAAGAGGAGCTACCACGGCTATCTCTCTACAGGCTAGGGACAACAATACCTACAACGGATAAACCAACGCGCCCCATTAGCATAACAGCCACGACGGGTTATCTGGCGCAGTAGCCGAGCCGTGGAGAGAGGGTGTGTAGACTAATATAATATAATCCTACCCCGTATGTACAAAACGCCCTTCCTCCATCTGCCCGTAACAAGCTGCATCCATCATGACGCAGCGCCCCAGACATCCCCCATAAGCAGCGCATCAACGCGAGTACCCTTCCTTAGCGGCGCCGTCCCGCTCGGCAGACACAGCAGGGCGTTGGCGCCGCTGACGCTGCCGACGCGGGAGCTGCGCTGACCACCGGTGCTCGCGGCGGTCAGCAGACCGGCGCCGGAGCCGAGTGACACGGACACCACGGCACGGTGGTACTCGGGTCTCGCGGCATCGAGAACGAAGTCGTGCTCCAGCGTCACAGGGACGCGGGGTAGTCCCGTCCGGTCCGCCGGGTACCCCGCCATCTGGTGCAGCGCGGGCAGCACGAATAAGTGGAAGGTGACGAGGGCGGAGGCCGGGTTGCCGGGGAGTGCGAAGACGGCCTTTTTCCTCGCCGCTGCATGCTTCTCATCCTGCTCCCCTGCGGGCGCGGGCACGGTTGCGAACGTCGTCGGCTTCCCCGGCTTCATGGCCACGCGGCCGAAGTGTATGGAGCCGCCGAGCGCGCGCTCGACGGTCGGCTTGAGCAGGTCGAGTTCGCCCATCGAGACGCCGCCCGTCGTGACTAGTACGTCGACGCGGCGCAGGGCGTCGCGCAGCGCGTCCTCGAGTGCCCCCGGCCGGTCAGCCGCGATGCCCAGATCGATGGCGTCGAAGCCGCGCTCGGCGGCCGCGGCGAGCAGCGCGGGCCGGTTGGAGTCGCGGACTTCGCCGGGCCGCAGGCTACGGGTCTCAGCTGGGGTTGTGTGCAGATCTACGATCTCGTCGCCTGTGGACAGGACGCCGATGACGGGGCGGCGGTAGACGTGGACTTCGCGGACGCCGACGGAGGCCAGCAATCCGATTTCACCGCCGACCGCGGAGATCCGCTGTCCCCGCTTCAGAATCGTGGTGCCCGCCGCCACGTCGCTGCCGACCTCACGGATATTCTGGCCTGCCTTGACGGCGCCGGGCTCAGCGAGGATCTCGACGTCGCGCTCTTCCGTCCCGTCGTCCGACGTCTTTACTAACACCGTATCCTCGACCATGACGACGGAGGTAGCGCCAGGCGGCAGCGCGGCGCCCGTCGTGATGCGTGCGATCTGGCCCTCGGCCAGCGCCGCTATAGGGGCGGCGGCCCCGGGCTCCGCGTGCGACACGGAGACGACGGGGAATACGCCGCGCAGATTTCCGTCGGCGGGGACGACGACGGCGTAGCCGTCGACGATGCTGGCGCGGAAGGCCGGCACGTCCTCGCGCGCTACCACGTCTTCCGCGAGTATGGACCCCGGTAGAGACGCCCAGTCGACTGCTGCGGGGGCTGCGATGGGGGCTGGCACTTCCGCTCGGATCCGCTGCAAAGCCTCGTCTACTGTTACCATCGGGTACGGTGACTCCCGGTTCCGCCGGCTCGGCCCGAGCGCTGGGTCGTTGGATAGCGGGTTTGCGCTCGGCGTTGTGTGTCGGACGAGGTTTCCGTGGCCGTGGCCGTGGCCATGAGAATGGGCATGCGAATGCGCGTGCCCCGCAGAAGCGATCCCAGCATCAGCCTCGAGCTTCCGAACACCACCAGCGTGCAGGGAGCGGGAGTCGCGGCCAGCGGCCTGCAGACAGGCGTGAGGCAGGGTATCGAGGACGGCAGCTAGGTTCTCGACGGCGCCCTTGGGGGATCCGGGGAGGGTGAGCACGAGGGAGCGGTGGCGCACGCCGGCTACGGGGCGCGCCATCATCGCGAACGGCGTCACGGCCAGCGACGCCGCCAGCATCGCGTGCACGAGCCCCGGCGCCTGCCGGTGCAGCACCGCGGAGACCGCTTCGGGTGTGTGGTCTGCTGTTGCGAAGCCTGTGCCTCCTGTTGTTAGGATCAGGTTGATCGTCCCGTGGTCTACACTGGGATCGGGACCGGGACCGGCTAACAACACTGAGTCCGCCCAGAGAATGATCTGCCGCTGAATCTCGGTGACGTCGTCGGGCACGATCTTCGTGTCGATGAGTTCCCACCTGCTCTTGTCACCACTGCCGCTCTTCTTTCCCTCCAGCACCTCGCGCAGCGCCTGCTGCGAGGCGTCGGTCGAGGGGTCCTTGGCGGCCGTGGTGGACACGATCAGCAGGGCCACCTTGAGGGTGTCGCTTGCCGCCATGGTTTTGTTTCTTTCCGCTTGTCCGTAATATAGCCAAAAACGATAATTTTGATTGCGGAGATGAGGATAGCTGTTTTGGCTGATGACTTATGGATATGAAATCGTGCGATTAAATTATGTTATATATATACTTGGTGTAAGTGGTGTAAGTGCTTGGTTACTAAGATGTGAGTTTCTATAGTGCGGGCGGCGGCGGATAGGCGGGGCAGGCCTCGGCGTTAAAAAGGAGGTAGATCGAGGGGCAGCGTATGATATAAGTAACCAATGATACGCCACGGCCATCATCATATCAACTGCAGCGTTTGGATGTCAACGGGAGAAAGGGATTTACGCAGGAGAATGGAGAGAATCGGATGCATGTTTATTATATTACAACACTACCAGCAGCAGTATTGGGGAAAAATCAACGACGTCCCGAGTGAGAAGTATGAGGTGTACTGCCCAGGTGGTTATAACAGCGTATTTTATTTAGCCCCTAGAATTAACAAGTACGAATGAAGAATAGCCCAAATGTTTCTAAAGTCGACATCAATCTCAGGCAGCACAGCTTAAACTATAATTATATATATCCGTGATTGGAATTTCTCGTCTGTTATATCCCGTCTGTGGATGGGTTTAACTATATGGCATGTAATGTTGAAAAGCACCTTGAAGGTACTGTAGATGTATGATATCACTGCTGAAGTACCTGGAAAGTATTAAGTAGATGACCCACATACCATGTGCTCCGATAAGATAAAGCTCACAACGTCCCTACCTAGGTAAGGTTATGTAACTCTACCAAGGACGGATGTACCGTGATAGAAAACTTCCCGATACATAACCTATAACTTTCCAGACTTTCAACAAAAGTCGCACGCGTCGGCTTCATCAAGTAAACATCCGCAGGAGTTTCGAACACTTTTTCAATCTTTCTCACTATTTTCTCTTATACGTGTTTAGCGGGGGGGGTTTAAACTAGAGACAAACCCACCCTACAATACAATAAGTAACCATGGTGCGCATCAAAGAGCGCTACCTGCTGGTCAACATCCTGTACCCGGGCGAGCTGGGCACCAAGGCAGCGGCGGCGGCGGACGTCCCCGACCTCGTGGTCCTGAACCAGCCCACCACCGACGCGCTCACGCCCCCCGCGCTCCTGAGGGGTATACGCGCCGAGATCACTACTCTCTTCGGCGATTACGGGTCCGGTATGACCGACGGCGGAAAACTCGTTGGTAAGCCCGCCATCCATCCTAGCTAGCTAGCTATCTACTTCTTCCCTTTCCTTGCAGCTGCATTTCAATTACTTAAGTAAAGACTCGGTTGCTCATACTTTTATAGTCAAGTACCTATCCCCAGCGACATCGACGTTCATACTGCGGGTATCGCGCGCGCACTACCGGCTAGTGTGGGCGGCGCTGACCTTCATGAACCGGGTGCCCGTGCGCAACGGAAAAGCCTGCACTTTCCGCGTCGTGCACGTGAGCGGCACCATCCGCAAGGTCGAGGAAGAGGCCGTTCGCCGCGCGAGGGACCTCTGCTTCGCTGTCCGCGCGGACGTGCATCCCGCCGCCGGGAAGAAGCTTGAGGATCCCCTGGGGAATCTGTTCGCGGCTACTGGTGCTGGTGCTACTGCTAGACGGTCCACGAGAAGTGAAGTCGCTGTGAGAGGCCTGCCTCTGGACCAGGGCCAGGGCCAGCATAGCGATGTGGAGATGGGGGAGACGAGCGATGGTTGATAAGTTGAGTGAGGGTTCAAGGCCATCATCCCATCATCACTGCTTCCTTCTTACTACCTTGATCCCGCTATCTTGAGTTGGTGGCGGTGGCAGGCCGTCGAAATCGTCATCGTCATCGGGTATCAAATCGGGGGTCGCAGCGCCGTTATCGCCGTCGTCGCCCTGCTGCCGCTCGATCTGCTCCTCCCACTCCTTCTGCTCAGCGGCGTCGTATTCGTCCTTGGAATCGACCCAGCGCTCCTGGATATCGTGGACGTCCATCATGGAGGACTCGTTGCGCATGGCGACCTGCCAGACGGTATCGTTGGCGCCCTCGGCGCCGCCGAAGACGTAGCCGCCGGCCCGATCGATCACGCGCAGTAGGTGCATGACGCTCTTCTTGTTCTCGACGGCGAGGACCTCGAAGCGCACCAGGGCGAAGTTCTCCACGAGGTCCGCGATGGCCTGGTTCAGACGCCCGAACTTCGCGCTCCGCAGCACCGGCGACTCGTCCTCGAGATACGGCTGCAGGTAGCCCAGGTCCTGGACCTCGGTGTAGAAGTCGAGGTTGAATGGTAACGGGTCGTATGAGGCTACCTTGTCGATCTTCGTGAGCACGTTGACGTGCGGCAGGTCCATTTGTAACATGGCACGCAGGGTGAGCAGCAGGTTGGAGATGTACAGGGACGGTTGCGTGAGGCAGAAGCTGTCGGAGAGGTGGACAACTACGAGCTTTTGTTTTTGTTTTAGTTAGCCGGGTAGATGTACAGAGAAAAAAAAGGAAAAAGACCAAGAAAAGAACAGGTCAGGAATCACATACCCTGTACCCCATCTTCTGGAGCTTAAAGAAGATATTGCGCAGTGAGTTATGGTGGGTATAGAGCTCGACCTGGCCGGGGCAATCGAAGAGGACGTAGGATTCGCCGAGCTCGCGCAGGCCGGACTCCAACCACTCGAAGTTGTTCTCGAGCTCCTCGAAGGCGTAGAGGACGCCGCCGTTGGGGCCCAGACGGTCGTCAGACATGATCTCCTCGAGGGTGACGAGGTCCCGGATGTCGAGCGCGCACGGGTAGTTCGTCTTGTCGTTTGCTGGGTCCAGGTTCACTACGGCGCAGTCCCGCCCGATTGCCCCCATGAACTGGTGCACTGTATGTATATGGAACACTCGCTTTTAGCCACCGGTGTTCTAGAGTAGAGATCGGATGGGATAGGAAGGGAAGGGAAGGGAAGGTGGGTGAAGCTCACTCACTTCCATCGCAGTATGTACTCTTGCCCGAGCCGGGGCTGCCCAGTACGAGCTGAGCAAAGGGCATGTTGGTGTTGTTGTGACTTTGGGTAGAGTTAACTTTAGGGCGTTGCAATGAGTGACGGAAACTTTTGAGTTAGTTTGAGCCCTTCAGAAATATTCTACAGGTTCAACAAAGGTGAGTTTGTAGACGGTGATATTGGAAAAAGACATGGAAGAAGCAGCTTGAAGCTCTACAAGCTGATAAACGATGCCCCACGGCGGTACAAAGGGACCTACCAGGTAGAGAGAGGTACTTATGTACTGTGTACTGTATTTTTGGTACCCCTCCATTCCTTCCAAGGTTGTCTGGGCTGCATAGAAGAGTGGACCTGGTAGCACGGACCCACGTATGATAAGTCAGCAATGTTTACTAGTCAGCTAGCTCAGTCCAGAAGCTTTTCATGTGTAAGGTACGGAGTACTTTATACTTAGCGACTTAGCTACTTCAATGATTATCTCCGTATCTCAACCTCCAAAGTAAATAAATGGATTTCCCTACAACACCTACCTAAACCAACCGACCAACACCGCATATCCCTATTAATTAATTCATAGACGAATCTTCTCTACCTCTGTTCCCGGTCTTTCACACGCAAAGATGGCGCCAGGTAAGCAACCCAATTTCCTTCCCGTTCAACTTTCCTTGCGCGCGCAAAGCTAATATAGGTATTTGCTTTTTCCCTTTTTCCCCGATCATCAGCATCGCAGTTCGAGCTCGCCCAGCCACCAAACGATGCCATATCGGCGCTCGCCTTCGCGCCCAACACACCCACGCGCCTGCTGGCCTCCTCGTGGGATAAGAATGTGTATTTATACGACACACAAGGAGGAGGGGGAGGCGGCGAGGGAGACGGTGAAGCCACTCGCGGGACCCTAGTGCGGACTTTCGAGCACCGCGCCCCCGTCATGGATATTTGCTTCGGCGCCGACGACGGCGAGGCCTTTAGTGCCGGCATGGACTGGCATGTGCGGCGGATAGACCTCGAGACCGGCGACCAGACTGTCCTGAGCAAGCATGACGCGCCGGTGCGGAGGGTCGTCTATAGCCGGGAACACTGTACGTTTTGGGGGATTTTCTTTCTTTCTGGTCATGCCATTCGGCAAACTCCCTTAATTATCGAAATTGTCTTTGGGTATCTAGCTAACAACCGGGATTAACACCGCCAGCCCTCCTCATCTCCGCCTCTTGGGACAGCACCCTACACGTGCACGTCCCCACAGACCCGTCGCGGCCGCCCCTGCGCATCCCGCTGCCCGCGAAGCCGCACGCCATGGCCGCGAGCCCCTCCAAAGTCATCGTCGCCATGACCTCGCGGCTAGTGCACATCTACGACCTGGAAACGCTAGCCGGCGCCGCCACCGCGAACCCGCCGCCCGCCGACCCGCCCCAGCCCTGGCAACAGCGCGAGTCCTCGCTCAAATTCCTCACGCGCGCCGTCGCCGCCATGCCCACCGACGCGGGTTACGCGACGTCCTCGATCGAGGGCCGCGTCGCCGTCGAATGGTTCGACGCCTCCGCGGAATCGCAGGCCCGCAAGTACGCCTTCAAATGCCACCGCCAGACCCAAAACCCCTCCACAACCGAGGACGGAGCCTCGGGGGGAGGCGCCATCGACGTCGTGTACCCCGTGAACGCACTAGCGTTCCACCCGGTGCACGGGCGGACATTCGCGAGCGGCGGCGGCGACGCCACCGTGGCGCTCTGGGACGCCGAGGCCAAGCGCCGCATGAAGATCTACCCGCGCTTCGCCGACAGCGTCGCCGCCCTCGCCTTCTCCCCCGACGGCCGCTTCCTCGCTGTCGCCGCCTGCCCGGGCTTCGAGACCGGTATGCAGGATTATGACGCCCAGGGCCGCGCCCGCATCGTTGTCCGCGAACTTAGTGAGACTGAGGCTAAGCCTAAGGCTGCTAAGTAAGGAGGGGGGAGGGGAGAGGAAGTGAGGAGGAGGTATAAAATTGTTGGGGTTCTCCTGACTTGAAGAAAGAGGAAGCGGACGGACGGACGGGGGTAGAAGCTCGTGATCAGATGAAATAATGGTAAAAAAAAAGGCGAGCGACGGGAAAACCCCCACGGAGGAAAAGGGGGGGGAGCAAGAGCAGAGGCGAGGAACATCCCCCATATATCGAACCATCGATCGTCTAGGGATCTATACGTATCTCACGTGACCCGGGGGTTGCACTTCATCCTTCGAACTACGTAGGGTAGGTAGGCTTCTCTTCCCCCCAAGTCTACTGCTGCTCAATCTGGCACCCATTTGCCCGGTCCCGCATCACTGTTTATTTTATCACGCTTGGCTCGTGTAGATTTTTATCTTAATTCTAGGTCAGGGCAAAAACTAAACTAGCTGGCGTTTTTACGGTGGGGGGGGAAATTCTATTGAAATGAAATCTTGGTTTTTTTAACATGCATTTCGCTGATTCTGTATGAGAGAACCATAAGTCAGAAAAAAGCTGGGGACTGCCGGAGAAAAGGGGGGTCGTCCGTCTGTTCCGTTGCTGTGTGCTTGGCCACGCCCTTGCCTGATTTGTTAATAGCGGATAATTGTGGTTTGTAACAGCCTGTATGTGAGGAGAGATAGTCACACGCCCGTAGGGTGGGCTATCTGGAGCCCGGTCTATATATAGGGGGGGGGCGAAGCCCCTTATATTCGTACGGGCCAAGGTGCTATGATCTATCTATCTGAGCCTTATACTATATGATTCTGGCGAGCCTCCGTCGTATTCGCGGACACCTATCACTCTGGTACTATGTATAACCTCTGACACTATATTGGTGGCTGGGATAAAATGTCTATCTATTCCTAGGCGACGATGATCCCGTTCGCGTTCGCTTTGGTGTTATTTAATAACCTAATTAAGCAACCCTATCGACCTAGGTCTAAAAACTGGAACTCGTAGCGCAAAAAGCATACGCTGCTAAATATCCATAACTAAATCGTGTTACGCATGAGGACCGTACAGGAGGCGCGATTCGTAAAGATGTCGAGTATTAGATAGTCAGGGAGTTTATGATAGAATAGAAATAGCAATAGTAATCTCGTCTTCCTTTCCCTGTTTATCGGGCGGGAGACTATCTGTATTAGGACTAATATAGGCCATGGAAATATGAGGTGTGGGGTTAGCTAACCCCTATTTACCCCTATTCGAGTTTGCCCCATTCTGGTATCAGCATCGCTCGTTGGCCTTCTCTACGTACAACTTGCTCCTCCATTACTGCATAAATTATATTGACTTGTTCGTCTAAGGAGTAAGTCACCTTTATTGCCACAGGCATAGATTGTATCTTACGCCCTTCCGGCCTTGCTATGCAGAACCAATCAAACCTGTATATAACCATATAGTCCTTCAAAAGGACAAGAAGTGTCATACGGATTCTACGCGAGGGCTTGGGAGCATATGGTATTTAGAGTATGAAGCAGTATCAGCAGTTATGTATGCACGCGATAGGCGTTGGAATGCAGATGACCAACAGCACCTATGGGGCGGTTAGGACGGGTATAACATAATATTTTAAGGGAAGATACGTATCTACCCTTCTTCGTGTATATATAGGACCTAGGAACCTCGGCCGGGCTGATCGAGAGAAGACCTAAGGCCCTCGAGACCAAAGAAGAATTATTAGTTGTTCTGAATCAATTCCAAGCCCATGACACTTGCCCCTGTAACAAGAAGGCTGTAATTACCAGGGGGATATCTGGTCCTTTTCCTAACCGTGACAAAACAGTATGTGGCCCCTGCAACTTGCGTTCTTCGACCGTATGAGCCTTTCATAACATCATTTTTAAAAGGAAAGGTGTCCGCTAAACACTTTTTGACGATACATAGCAGAATAAAATGCCTCGCTTTTATTGCGTTACTCCTTATATCTTAAACTTCCAACCTATCCACTCTTTACCCTCAACACCTTTGACACATTTTTGTCTTTATTTGTATAAAATAGGGGAGTAATAAGTGAGCGAGCATCTATGAAGCTTTATAGCGACTTTAGCCATCTCCCTTGGCCCTCTGAGAAACTAAACCCCATTTATATCAGCAGCATCCAACTCCAGTGAATATTCAATCGGGCTTGGCCTCACTGAATAGAGGATATAAGGTTCGACTGAACAAAACGCAAGTTAGTAAGCAACTTTTGCGAGATCGTGTGGGAACTAAGGATCTAACCGTGTCGATATGCTTATGCGATGTGATGATATAGGTATTATGTCGCATCTAAAAACTGGTGAGTACCTGTGAGCCGCAAAGAGTGTAGGAGCGAGATGTTTATTACCTGAATCTCGAACTGGCCTTCGCCGAGTTCCTTCTGCAGGGCTTGGTTTAGCTTCTTCGGACTGCTGATATACTTGGAGTTGATCTTAGTCGTGATAGAACCTGCCCCTTTCTTCGATAGAAAGGGGGATGGAATGCCCGACCAGAACCCCATCGAATTTGAAGTTCTTCGGCTGTTGTAGATAATGTAATACCTCGAATCTGCTGCTCTTGGTGCTCGAAGTCTTGTTCTCGAAATCTGCCACGGCTAAGGAGAAATATGGCTTTGAAGCTTGTTCACACTATAATGCTGTGGTGCGCTATGTGGCCTATTCATGCTTTAGGGATCAAAGAAGGCTCCGCGGAGAAAAAGAAGTGTATGTGCTCTTTTTTATAACCGGAATAACCAGCATAGTCCTACTTTGTCATACGGTATTTTGGGCAAGATCCTGTGTAACTGCACAGTTAACCATGTTGGAACGACCACACGACCCGGTGGGACCAGACATATCCGAAAACAATACTAGCATTCTTGGGTACCCTCAACTGGTTTGTGAACCGCCACCAGTTTCAGCCCTTGTGCAACTGTAACACCTGTGTCTCTTCCATATCAGCGTTCATGGTGTCATGGTGACGTGTATCATGATTATTCGGCTAGATGTGCTCACCGAAGATCTGGCGTTATGAAGTTCACTTAGGGTCCACCGAGTCGTCTTGTACGGTCCTTGTCACGTCTATAGATCAAAAATAGTATGTGGGAGAATCGTAAATTGGCATAAAAAAAGAAAGCGATCTTCTAGTTCCAGAACGGGCGTGCCCTGACCCTATATATACCCTGCCGATCCCCGGAGATACGGCTCACGTGATCGCCTATATCCGACTTCCCGTTTTATAATACCCCTATTCTAGGTGAGACTCAACAGGCCGTGATAATACAAGATTAGTTTCTACTGTACTACGACGATCCTTATTTAGGAACTCCGGAATGCAATAAGAGGCGACAAGCGAAAAGAAAAGAAGAAGAAAAAGATAAGAAGAGAAGAAAACTATATGTTAACTATATGTCTCTTTGTGGGCGGCAAGAATCAGGAGTATGATATGATACTTAATCAGGGGGGACCGCTGCCTGAAGTAGCAAGTCTCTGTAACGAAGCCATTACCGCTGGGTCTTAATTTTAGATAATAGAAGGCATAGAAGGCGTAGAAGCGATATTGCTTAGATTGAGAGTAAAAGGAGTGGCTATCTAAAGGTTGTATCAAGTGATCCGTTCCGGAGACTTTTGAAATCATGGAATGAATGTTTTGTAACAGGCTCAATACCATAATAATTATCTCCTACATCAAAAGTTAGATCGGGGATAATTCCATGGGTACCACGAGAACCTTATATAACTAGGAAACAAAACGCATACGAATGACAGCTCAGCTAAACAACACCACGCAGCAGAAGCACGGATATACTATTTCCGTATCAGAGGACGGAGATCAACCTAATGGCGAGATGTTGAATCATCAAAGGCTGACCGGTTCGTCTGATTTCTTCTTAGCTTTCTGTAGTTGCCTTTGTCCTTAGGATAGCGCGCTTTGATCATCGCGACCCTTGACTGGCAATCCGCATTCCCTGGTATTACCAAGGCTCGGTCATACATGATAATCCTGCGGAAATTGTGACGACGGTAGGTGCGGGCTGAATTCTTGCCGGTGAATGTATCTCCCGGAAGGAAGCATGAGTCGTCATGAACCTTACACCGCTCGTAAGAATGCCCGTCGAGGCTTTCCTTGGGCGAACCATCAGGAGTCTGATCGGCCGTGCCTTTGGATCGAGGCGAATTCCGACCTTCGGGACGAGTACAACTCATGGAATCAGGGGAAGAGCATTGAGAGATACTCTCATCATCAGAGTCTTTCATTTCTTCGTCGGAATACTCGGGCGAAGCTCTTTTACATGGGTCAGTGTCGCTCATGTATCAATTAGTTGCATGGTCTGGAAGTCGACATACGATGTAGAGGGCTGGGTAGGTTGGATCGCCCAGGAGTCCGCTTTGAGCCCACTCGGAGGCTGGGCGAGCTCGCGAGACTCCAAAGATAGCGTGGGCGAGGACGGGTCTCTGGTGTTTGGTTGCATGCTGCCACCTGTATCTGGGGATCGTTGATCGAGACAAATACCTATCAGATGTGTAATCAGCTTGGGGCACTTCATAAGTGTGGTGCTTGTTCCAACAGTCTCTTACTTCTTGACTGGCTGTGTTTGGGACAATTGTGATATGGGAGGGTGTTGGGAGAGTTCGATATGATGTCTTGTCGCAGATTTTCTGTGACCTTTTCGAGATTGTTCAAAAGAAAGTCGAGCTCGTTGATCAACTTGCCAATCCTCTTTTTATGAGCAAAGACCCAGATACACCTTAGTTTGAGTGAGCTATTTTTATGCTTGAAAATTTTCGGTCGCTCCACCAATGAGCCAGTGGGATTGTCAAGGAGAACCAATAGCTGCGAGGGTGAGCTAGGTAATAGACCGAAAAGGGAGGCCTGTGTCGTCTGACCCTTTTGCCTTTTCTGTTGATAACGATATCGATGACATAATTTGATCGTAAGCCCAAGTATACGGTGCATTGCTTGGAGACACTCCTGGATACCTCTCTGTTCCGGCCACCGGGTATCTAACGCCTTTGCCGTTTCCTCCCCAAGCGTGTCTCTGGAAATGGATCGTGCCCATTGCTGGAGTCGTTCCTTTATCACGTTGACCTTGGTAAAGACTAGTTCCACATCTTCACTAAAAGATTTCAGCTCCTCGAAGTAATCATGCACTTTGATCAAGGTAGAAAAGAGAGAGACGAGGGAAACCCCGCCAAATACCAACCCGATTGTTTCGGCCATAGGGGAGAACAGAGTCCTAGGAGCAAAAAGCTGTTTCCATTGGTCAAAATCCTAGTCGAGTATTTATTTATAAATGTGCGATGATATAATGGAGACAGCAACAGAATTGTTTAAACTATCAACGTTAAATCTTCTGTGCTCGGTCGTTAACGTGCCTTGTCAGCCCACCGTGTATGCCTTACCTCGGTTTGCTGTTGTCATCCTGCAAGAGAATACCCCAAAGTATCGGTAGCATAGCCCATCATAATGGACGCCCAACCACCCAAGTCGAAGAAGTGTGTTGCTGCCCCTCATTGCCTAAATGGTTCGGTGAATAAGCATTACTCACATGATATATAGAGATGGTGTTACCCTAAGGTGACATAGATGTGTACAGGATGCCAAGTAGACATGCGTGGTGATGGCAGCCATGGTAGGATCCAACGCTACTAAGACTATACCTTCGAGATATATCCCTTTCCTTCACAAATCGTGAAAATTTCATGAATGGCGAATATATCACAACAAATGGTGATCATCTCACCGAAAATTCCAAGGTATAGATGCCTCTCCAAGTTCCCGGTGTAACTTTGAGGTGCCCGAGTTCGGGCAAAAGTGCACACAAAGGTGTCCATATCAGGTAGTGATGTGCCTCGCCAAACCATTTCTGATTGGTACGAACCAGCCTCTCATACCTGGGTATGGTGTATTGGCTGGAAAGATGATTGCGCCAGAGAGGCGAGGTGGAAAAGTGCTACATGTGTATCTAGGTGGCGGGATAGTCAAGTACATAAACACCTGACTTCAAATCCTTTACTAATGAACGTTAACGCAACGTACTAATATAAAATAAGCCTTGTCTTACTTTCGTTAAGATGTCCGATGTAAATCTTCCCCTGCCGTTCTAAATTAGGTGGCTTAGACTCACCTCAATTCATGAAGGCGAAGGTAATAGAAATCGTCGGATTGAAATCATTGCTTCCTATAAGATGTCCTGCGGTGTCTGTGTCTTGATTCCTTTTCATTGCGCAGTAGGATCGATTTTATTGAGTTACTCGACCACTTTTGTATCTAATATTAAGTTGGAAATACGCAGCCCAAGAGAACACTTCCGATTTCAAAGTTACGCCATCGGTGTGTGTATTCGGTTGGACTAGTTACCTTAGGATTCTCTTTTCTCCCTTTGCTGTCAGCCATTCGGCACATTGCAACCCTCCGGGGCAACCATGCAGGACAACTTGTGTGGGAATAAGCATCTACAGTTGCCATCCAATGTTACCATCTCCAACAGCAACGTGCAATTCGTTCTACCTAGCAGCGGACCAGTATACCCCACAATATGCTTTTCCGGTAAAGAAAGTTCGAATTACTTCAACGTCCAGGCAAAAGATAATAGCGCACTGTTCTTCGGGCCAGGTTTGTTTATGAGTCGAACTCGTATTGTATTATGCTAACCGTCCATTGCAGAGTACCACACATGCCGAGATCAGCGGCAAACTTCCCCAAGTGACCGACGCACTACCACCCAATTCCACGCTGCCGTCCCACCCCAACGTCGGAGGAGAACCAGTTTGCAACCGGAACAACGACTGACTTCTCGGAGACGAAGGAGAAAAAATAAAGGCTTTTCATATGATGTTACCTATGTCCAAATCCTAGAAAAGAAATCAAACAGATCGGGATGGTATAGAGGTAGGTGGAAAAAGGAAGAGATAGTCCAATGTTACAAACCACATTCCAGGGTATTGATAACAAGGTTACGTGAAGATAACCACGTCGCCAAGACTTTCTCTTGGCGACGCTCCCTTTTCTATGGGATCCCTTTTCCTATATAAAGGGTATGGGACCTCCCATCTAGATAGTCTCTCCTTTAGCTAGCCAGCGATCAATCTAAGTACTTACCCTTCTACGCCCTTTGTTATCTAAAATCAAGACTAGTGGTGACGGCTTCGTTACATCGTCTTCGCCACACAGATCACTGGTGAAGAGACAAGGCTTGAAATTCATGTCTTCGTGCTAAATATTGGTAATGTATCTTGAATGAAAAATATGATTATACTTTCCGTGTACGGGCTTGGATTCACACACCTAGCCTGTGGCTATACATTGGCTCATTGAACGCTCCTCACTCGTCGTTTGAAACAGTGTTTTGGAATACATTCGACTGAGAGTTATGTCAATCTATATAGACCTAATACCAATGAGCTATGATTTAAGTGAGATATAACGCAGGAGAAGGGTTGAAGGGTTGTATGAATGAGCGAGTAGTCTCCAGCCAGTCCTTAAACATATGCTTGAAGACTTGTCCCAATGAACACGACCATGACTGCTGCATACGCAGCTGTAGCAGCCAGTACATCCTTGCCGCTTGCATCTGTTGAGAATATTACCATAATCATCGCGAAAAGGGCAGTAGATACCGATGCTGTTATGAGGTTGCCGGTAAGCGTCGGTATAAGCGTCATAATAATCACTGGCACAATCAGGGCTGTACCTCCAAAAAAAGCCATGTGCAACCGTGATTTGACTCTGTCCAGAATATGCTGCTTCAAAAGCCTGCCCCTGTCAAGCTCACGGAATCCGAGCGGTCCGATTGAATACAGAGAAAGGGTACTAAATTTAGGGTAGTACTTTTCCAACCACCATGGCACGCTCCAGTCAGCCTGATTCGTCCTTTTTATCACCTTGAACTCTTGGTTTCCGCCCAGGAAATTGTACTTGATCTTCTCATTGAACTCAACCGGTTGTGATAACGTCTCATAGTCTCTGACAGCATCAGCTAAATAGTGTCAGCTGCACCGATCGATTTCTAACTGTCTTATCACATTTAACATTGTGCAGCTTACCATATCTTCGAAGCAGCTCGTCAACTTCTTTTTCTTCTTCTGCTGTCTGAGCTTGGCTGTTTGTTTCGACGTTGGCATTTGAATCGTCCTTGCATGCTTTGTTTCTCGGGCTCATGATGGTATTCTGTTTCTGCACAAGCACAGCCTGTAGTTTGGCTATGCGGTAAAGCTGCAGTGCTCGAAAACTGAGAATAGCAACTCTTTCCACATTATTCCCATCAATCTGCCGGATCTGCTCTCTTAGTGACTCCTCATCCTTGGCTGTACATAGGAGTGAGGGTAATGGTTGAGTTGCATTACTCTTCGACGAGCGTGCCTCAAGGTCGTAGAGTCTATCATTAAGTTGGGACGTCATCCTCGGCGCTAGCGACAAGGATTTGCCAAATTGAGAGTTCGTGATATTTTTAAGCCTGCGTAGGTGAAAAGATTCTCCATTATTGCAACTAACTTAGGTAGGAAATATATACTATTTAAAGTATGACAAGCTCAATGAGACACATATGCGTCATCACTATATCTGCATCGTTTTCTGCACACCGGGGTGGGTATCTACGAGCCTATCGCTGAAAATCCGACGTTTGATCTGTCGTACGGTTTTTTGGTCAAAACCCTGACAATGTATGGTATTTGGAATCCTGCAGTGTTATCTGCAGTTATGTATGCAAACGGAAGGCGTTGGAACGCAGATAACCACCAACGACCTATACGGCGGCTAGGACGGGCATAACAGAATATTTGAGGGAAGACACGTATCTACCCTTCTTCGTGTATATATAGAACCTAGATCTCTCACCCAGACTGGTCGAAGGGAGAAGACCCACGGCCCTCAAGACCCAAGAAGAATTATTAGTTGTTCTGATTCTATCCAAGCTCTAGATTCCTAGCCCTTGTTACACCAAGCCAGGGAGCATAGCGCGCAGTTCCTGGGGCCAGGTCCGTCTAAAACAGAAGTAATGTAGTACCGTGTTAGTGACCGTTCACTTTCAGAGTATCATACATGCCAGGATCAATACCAAACTTCTCCGTTTCAAGCACTCAGCGCATCGCAGCGCAGCCGCCCTAAAGTCATGCTGCCTTCTGCCTTGACGATAAAGTAAAATTACTTGAGGATTTGAACAGGAGTAAAACGAGGTTGTCTTATGCTGGTGACTGTTATTAAACCTGAACCAAGAAACTAGGTAGCGGGGGGCAGTATTGTATAGATAGATGGAATGAGGCGGCCAAGGCTGAAGGGCCACAAACAGGAACCCAAAAAATCCATTTGCTGACGGCGAATGATATGGCCTGGGCCTGTGAAAGAGACGTACCAGATAACCATGTACATCCGACAGCCCGGTCAAGCAAGACTTATGCTTTGTTACTTGACGCATCCATGCATCAAGGGGACACGAATATACAAATAAACCCCCTTTCGCTCACTCAGGGGTGGGGTTTATCTTCGGGAGACGTGTCTATGCCAGGAATCTTAGAAGTCATCATGTCGTCATACTCGCAACCATGCCACGGCTTTTATCAACGATAATCCCACCAACAAGGGTTCTCTTGGGTATTGTAAACGTTTCCCCCTTCGCTTACGTATTTGTCCATAAGACTAATATTTTCAAGATAGTGTTACTAATAGTGCAAACATCAATAATACGGTGGCCACCATATAAGTATACTTGATTGGCCTTCGTAACACAATTCTCCAGCTGAACTTGAGGTTTACGGCCTCCTTTGAGCACTGTTGCGAATATGCTGGAATAGTGAGTGTGGCAATATGTGAGCACTTGTAAGATTACCTGGTAGATGCCTACCTGCTTGAGTAGTTTGCTAATATTCAGCTACCTAAATAGGTAGTTTCTCATATCGGAAGAGTAGCTACCGTTTCTACAAAGGATTAAGGGGGCCACGCACTATAGCTACAGTATTTATCTAAATGTTGTATTATATTTACTATACGTATCAATCACGATTGCCCGAGTTGCACTCCGGCACTCGTATAAATATCGCCACTCGAACGTAATCCATCCCTCTCCCAAGACATATTTACCATATGCTTGGAACTGCACGAGCTGGAACTTGATCTGTGAGTTAGTCGCGTAATGGAACAGCTAAATGGTGGGTAAGGTTTAATAGACTTTTCCATGATTCTAACCAGATAGCCAGGGGACAAAAGTTGAAAAAAAAAAAGAAGAACGAAAAACTGGAGAGGCATGAAAGGACACCATCCATGCTATGTTTCTATCATCCATAGTGGCCACATAACTCATCCCAACCTTCAGCACTCTTACAATTAACAATAAAATCCCAACCATCAACCACCTTGTCAGTTGCCTGAAGCTGAAAGCCGTGGAGTTTCATGAGATCTCCGATGACATACACATCCCAGATAAGTACCCCAAGTCTTTGGTAAACGTCTGCTCGGTCCTGCTCTTGGCACAGAAGGAGCCCAATCACCCAGTCACAGTACACATCGCCCAATCCTTTTCCTTTCGGCAGCGGTCGTACTTGCGCCAAGTACAGGATCCCGAGATTTCTCCCCTGGAACCTGTTCATCAACCACTCAAACTCCTTAGCCATGGAATATGGCGTTCCCAAATCGGCTCCTCGTAGCTCTTCAGCCCATTTCCCGTCCAAGTGGAGGAAGATGCTACGAGGGCTGAGTAGCTTATCGAGCACACCCACGAAAGTCTCAACAGGCGTGTAGCGGCCCTCGAACTTGACCATCCAGGTAGACTCGAATTCCCGAGGAGACAAGCGGGCTCCGTTTGAACTGAACACCAGCTTTCGCTCCACTATCGCGGGGTCCCCTTGATCTGCTATTTGACGCCACAGCGCGTGCGCGTTTTCCAACGGCGTCATCCCCGGGCTTACCCGCCAGGCCTTTCTGGTGGGACAGGACCGCTCCTGCGTCATGAGGTGGCTGGAGATGGGATACTTCCGCAGCAGCGCGGCGCCGAGCTCGTCCTCGAGTTCCGACAGACTGTACGTCTTTCCGGGGATGGCGCTCGGGGCTGACTCGCCTAGTCGTAGGTCGAATACTTGCATGATCCCCCGGACGCGATCGGTCTGTTCCCAACACTCTCGCCTGTGCGAGGCCGCGAGAAGCATGAGCGGATTCGAGATAAAGGTGTACGGGTTCCCAAAATCGGCACTGCCTTCCATCAAACGAAATGCCTGGAACCCGATGTTATCTGCCTCGAGAAAGCCGATACTGCCGATATCAGCCACCAGAGCGTCAACCTCTCCCTGGTCGAGCTTGAACCCCCATAACTTCTCGACGCCTTTCAACCTCTGCAGTCTGTGAATTACATCGTTCCATCGAAAAATCAAATCCCTCAACTGCCCCGAGCGTACCCTCGTACTCCCCACCCGACCGAACTGATCCTGGTACCGACCGTCTTTGCAGAGGATACTGGCGTTGGGGCGGAGAAACGCCTCCTGAAGGGTCCACAGCGACGAAAACCAGGGATCAGTCCTCATCTCGCGGAGATTCCCCCGCACCTGGCCGATCCACTCGGTAAGGTCGACGTCCGGCGGGTTCCCGACCTCGACGCCGATTACGGGCTCCTCGATCGCCTTCAGGCTAGTCCACCACTTACCCAGCCTCTGCGCGTCGAACGCAGTGAGCCAGACCGCGACCTCCTGGGCGCCCCTGAAGATCCGGGCCTGTCTCCCGACCTCGCTATAATACTCCTCAGTCCGGGGATACGTCTGATCGATGCACGCGACGTCGAGCCAGACGAACTCGGCAGGCTCGTCTTCATCGTCATCGGGCGGGAACGCCACGCTCTCGATGACGCGACGGAACTGGTCCGCCGTGAAATGCGACGTCTTCACGCGCGGTACCGGCCACGAGACCCCCCGGATCGGAAGCGGCTCCGTAGAGTCGTACTCCGCGTCGTCGGGCCGCAGCGAGAACCGCCCCCATGTGTACGTTATTGCGTTGTACCGCGGGGCCTTGTAGCCTCCGTAGGTGTTCCGTGGCTGCCACGGGTACGAGGTCATGGACTCGACGTGCAGTAAGCGTCGAGGCCAGGCGCAGTCGTCGGTCCATTGAGCGGCCCTCCGCGTGTTGCGTACACGGCCCATTTTTGTTGTCCCTGTTTTACGTAATACGTAGTACGGTAAGGACGTAAAAGAACTAGGGATATAGCGACGAATATTTTTTTAAAGCAGTGCTTGGCATGGTTGACTGGCTAAACGGTACTGCATGAAGTAGTGCTTACTGGGGTTCAAGAACAAGATAATACATGCGTGTGTTGGCTTAGCTTCAGCCTTCAGTAAAGGAAGAAAAGCGAGCTTGGAGAGCGTGCGGGGCTGGGCGAACCGAATCCAGGGGTGGGGCCTAAACGCGAGATAGGGGTAAAGGACAAGAAAGCCTGCGCGGTAGGTAATGATGCAAAACAAAAGGGAATGGGAGAAAAGGTCTTAAAAGGGTAATACATGATAGTTCTATGTGTTTTAACATTACAACTATTTGTCTATAGCCATATTGATAATACACGGCCAATATGAGTCATCAGTTAAGGCAAGGAGCAACTATTCATTGCGAACTACTGCACAACTTCCCCTATAGCTGGCAGGGGGCCGCTGTGCACACCTGGGGTGGCTTCTTCATGCGGACCAACATATATAGAAGGGCTTCGCCCTCGGATCCATAGCAAAGCTAGGAGTGAGGCAGCCTCAAGGTACACACGTGACATCTAAGGCGTATATTCTACCTCCCCTTGAAGCCTTTAGTGTACGCGTGAGACCCGGGAACCCTAGTCTTCGGCCGGCCGTGATGTTGGATCCGAGGTGGTGGCATACGACTGTGAATCTTCAAAGAGATACGGAAGCTATCGAACCGCACAGTTAATAATTAACGTAGATGGCAAGAGTACGCCTCTAGGGTTGGCCGGTGGGAAAGGCGGCGCGTTCGTATCTTGAAAAGGGGTTGACTAAGATATATGACACAAAAGGGCTAACTACTTCGATAGTTGACGTGGGAGCATATCGCTGGAAAGTTTCTAAGTAAATATCACGATTTGATCCATATCAAGAAAGGGAGCTTGGGGTGAAGCCGTAGGGTCAACGATCACGACGGCCGAATCCATATTCATTTCCATTAGCAACAACCGCTACTCGGTCCTCTTACTCTTCGCCTTCCGTCGAACAGACTCAACGAGACTAGCGAGATCATCCGTCTTTCCGGATCCCGGCCCCCCCTCCTCCCCCTCCCCGTCCACTTTCAGCCTCTTCTTCATCTCCTTCTCCTTCCTCCTCGTCCGCGACTCCCCCTCCTCGTCGCCGTCGTGGAGTTTGCGCTTCCGCCGGCTCTCCTCGAGGATCTGGCGCATGCCCTCCGTGGCGCGGAATTGCGGGTGCGAGGGATCGATAGCGAACTTGTCGTCGCGGTATAGTTTCGCGAACCGCGCGTCCTCGACGTCCATACGGAAGCCGTCCTGTAGGCCCCCGCGGTCCTCTGCTTCCTCTGCGCCTCCCTTCTTCCCTTTGAGTTTCTTGCCCTTGAGTTTCTTCGCCCGCAGTTTCTCTGCGCGGCGGATCTCGTTCATGTCGAAGTGGCCGAGGCGGCCCTCCGCCGCTTCGCCGGCGTCGCCGTCTCCGTCGTGCATGACCTTCTCGAGTTGCGCCCGCTGTGCCGCGTTCGCCGCGGCCTCGGCCTCCTTCGCCTCGCGTCTCCTGCGACGCTCCTCCTTGCGCTCGGCCGATTTCGAGGTCTTCTTGCCGGCGGCCGCGGGGTCGTCCGCCGCCGTCGTGAAGAACGGGTCGTCAAAGCCGAGGTCTTCGACGCCCTCCTCTCCTCCGGCGTCGTCCCCGAGTTCCTCGTCTTGAGCACCGTCGCTGTCCGCGTTCGGATCCACGCCGTTCCGCCTCGCGACGACCTTCTCCTTCTTCTTGGCCTTCCTCTCCCGCTCCTTGCGCATGTACTTCTCGAGCGTCGTCTCATCGGTCTCTTCTTCCGGCCCGGACTTCTTCTTCTTCCCCGCCTTCTGCTCGTCCCCGCCCATCAGCGCCGGCGTAAAGGTGATCTGCATGTCGCCCACGGGACCCGATTTCGAGGGTTTCGCCAGTGGCTCGGAGCTCAGGCCGAGCAGCTCGCGCATCTTCTGCGCCTTGCGCTCTTTCATCGAGAGTTTGGGCTTCTGTTGCTGCTCGCCGTTGCCGTCGCCGTCCGCATTGTCTGCGCCTTCCTCTTCTGCCGCGCCGTCCTCGTCCTCGCTGTCGCTGGCGAGGTACGCGCGCATGTCGTTTTCTTCGAGCTCGGCGCGGCTGCCGGCGAAGACACGCTTGATGTCCTCCTTGCGGGCGACCTCCTCCGGGTGCATGTCCCAGGTGAGTTTGACTTTAGAGTGCTGCAGGGCGTCGGTGATGAACTCGGTGGGCTTGTAGTCGGCGGTCACGCGATCGCACGCGTCGCGGGGCTCGTCTTCGAAAGTTACGTCGTCCGGCACGAACCGTAGGTCGATGAAGTTCGACGACGCCTGGTATTCCGTGCCGTCCGTCGCCTCGTAGATCTTGCGCGCCGTGGTAGCGTCCGAGCACTCCATCACCGCGTAGTAGTACCGTAACCGGTCGAGCTGGTAGGCGCGCAGCGCGTCGCTGTCGAAATCCTCGTCGTCGCCCTCCTCGATGATCTCCTTTTTGATCTTCTCTTCGTCGTCCTCATCGTCCTCCTCGTCCGCGACATCGCTCTCCTCTTCCGAGTCGGGCTCGGGCAGCTCCTCTCCGTCTTTGGACTTATGGGCGGCTTTCTTGAAGATCTCCTTCGGCGGGCCCTCGAGCTCCTCCCGCTGCATGCGCTCCTTGCCGAACTCGCTGGGATATATGGATACCCGCTCGATCTTACCACCCTTGGGCGCGAAGCTCGAGAACAGGGCCATCAGATCCGTCGATTTGATGTGGTCCCAATCGAGATTCACGATGGCTATCCGTTTCGTGACTTCTCCGGTCTCGACCTCGGCCTGCGCGTCGCGGAGTCTCTGCATGCTTGATTTGGAATTCGGCTCGGCGGCTTCGTGACCCTCTTCTTTTTCAGCCTCCCCCTCCTCTTTGTCTTCTTCGTCGGAATCGGAATCGGACTCGGACGACGAGAAGCCGCCGCCGCGGGCCGGGTCGTACTTCGAATCAGCCTTTTCGAGCTCCCGGCGAACCACATCATCATCGTCGACCTCTACATCATCCTCTTTATCCTCGTCCTCCTCACCTTCCTGCCGGTACATGCGCTCCAGAGCACGTTTCTTGGCATCAGACTTGAGCTTGCGGCCGTACCTGTCGACCTTGGCGCCGGCGACGAAGTCGTCATCCTTCAACATGCGCGCGAAGCGCTTGTCGATGGTGGTCTTGCTCCGGTTTTTGGAGGGCAGCTTGAAGCGCGGGTTGGACTCGAAATTGGCGAAGCGCGCATCCTTTTTTATGCGACTTGACGAGGCCGACGACGATGAAGAAGCAGCATTTTGCTTCTGGGATGCCTTTTTCGGCATCTTGATATCCCGATATCTGTTTCGTGGGATATGCCCGGCGGAATCATATGATCAATCTAGGCAATTGGGGCTTGTAATAGGCAAGATTCCGCCGTAAATGTTGATTTATAGGTAAAGTACTTTATGCAGCAACGAGAATAGGCTCTACTCAAAGACTGCATATCAAAAATCAGAAAATAAAGTGGAGAATAGATATACTGCCGGGGTGATAACGATTTTAAGTGGGCCATGATTAAGCGTACAGGGCGGTGAGGCTTTACTATCTGGTATGTCCTCCCTCGATATGTGGCTGTGTGGCTGATAACTAACTCCGGGTGCTACTACCCCGCTAAAATCTACTGCTATGCTACATATCCATTCATGGATGGTATGTAGTTATCCCACCACCACCACTTGCCAGGTGTTACCGCCGCTTAAAAAGACAAATAGCAGAGCGGCAGGGCGGCTACCCGGCAAAGCCCGGCAGGTTTCAGCAGAGATGTTGCATAAAGTCGGATGCAGATCTACCAATCAAATTCCATAAAGCCGATATTCTCAGCTACGAAGGCGCCAGAGTTGTCAAACCGGATTCTAGTTGGTGGGGAGCTACTTCGTGTACATCGTATAGAAGTACCGAATAACAGAGTCATGAGGATTCGAGGTTAGACATTCCTCATATAATATCTAGAGTCCTTGGAAGACAACGACCAGATCTCACGAGTGTTACGTACCTATATACTTGCATGCCTAAGACACAAAAGGAGGTAAGAAGCGAAAGAGTTAACTCAATTTATCTCTGAATATATCCTGGATGATCGTTTCCATATGGGTGTATATCATGGATGCACAAGTAATATGTACACGCATAAGGTACCCATCTCTAGTGTACTTAGCCCTATCTAGGTACCTTGAAGGCCGTTTCATCTTCGTAATATCGATGGGACCTTGGTAGATACATGCCTAACTCACTACCTTTTACGTATTTGGATTCCGCGGACACTACGGATATTCTTGACTGTTACTGGGACTTGTTGGGAGGTGAGGTGATTCCCTGCAGGACTTACAGGGACTTAGAGCTAGTAGCTCTTATCACTTCCTGATATCACTCCTGGAGCTTCGTCAACCTGGAGACGCCAACTTGTGTACTTACTGGTAGCCCAACCGCTTGATATGACATAATATTTGGGCACACGCTGTCAACTTCCTTCTTTTCCTTTCTCCTCTCATTCCAATCTCAGTAACAACAAGTATATTGAATTTCAAGCTTCACGTGCACTTCATTCGAGCTCATTACACTCTCATTACAACTGATCCACTTTGCGGCAAGACATCCTTAACCCCGCCTTGTGGCTTCCACCCCACCAACATCATTATCCACGATGTCCTTTGACAAGTTTCTCCGCAAAGCGGGCGACTTCATTAAGGAGGCCATCGATAAGGATGATGACGATGAGCAGCAGCAACAGCAGCCA
Organism: Eutypella sp. D-1; assembly: GCA_023313575.1. Classification (NCBI taxonomy): domain Eukaryota; kingdom Fungi; phylum Ascomycota; class Sordariomycetes; order Xylariales; family Diatrypaceae; genus Eutypella; species Eutypella sp. D-1. Next base: position 235,069 of record JAJTTP010000026.1, read on the forward strand.
CAGGCACAATCCAGCGAAGGCCGCCCCCAGGAGCAGCAGCATCATGAAGGCGGTGGAAACAGCCACAACCGCTTTCGATCATCGTTCCCCCAGTCTGCCGGCGATATCAAGTGGTACGTCGATGGCGCCGCGTACTTCCACGCCGTCTCTATGGCCCTCGAGCGTAAGCCATATCCGAATCCAGCTTGAAGACCCGAGGGGTCCGTCTAACGTATGAATAGAGGCCCAGGAGAGTATCTACATTCTCGACTGGTGGCTGAGTCCTGAGCTCTATCTGCGCCGACCTCCTGCTCGTAATGAGAAGTACCGTCTTGATAAGATGCTCAAGGCTGCCGCCGAAAGGGGCGTTGAGGTTCGCGTCATCGTTTACAAGGAGGTCAAGGCAGCTCTGTCTTGTAAGTGGATTGATTACATAAAGTATTTGTCCAACTCCTCGCGTGTTCCCAACTAACTCTATAATCTTCCCAGGCGACTCTGCGGTAACTACTCTCCACCGACCACGCTTCTCGCTGGGTTGATACTGATTCACAACTACAGCACACCAAGCATGCTCTAGAAGATCTGCATGAAAACATTAGGGTCTTCAGACACCCAGACCATGTCCCCAACAAGGAGGATCTCACCAATAGCTTCCAGGGCATGTCACTGAATCCCATGTCCCTCGCAAAGGCCTCCACCGATGCCCTAGCTTCTCTATATGGTTCTATCGGCGACAGTGTTCTGTTCTGGGCCCATCACGAGAAGCTGTGCCTCGTTGATCGCAAGCTCGTCTTCATGGGCGGTCTAGATATGTGTGAGTAGCTCTAGTGACTACACATGGGTGCCGACTTCGCTAACTCTTAACTAGGCTTTGGAAGATGGGATACCAACAGTATGCTGATGAACCGACACTTTACGATACTGAACTTGTGCTTATGGACTGTTTACAGGTCATCCTATCGCCGACGCCCATCCGGGAAATCTGGATGACATCATCTTCCCTGGCCAGGACTTTAACAACGCCCGAGTCTTCGACTTTGAGGGCGTGGACAACTGGGACCACAACCAACGTAAGTCCCAACTTCGGATATAGCATAGTAACGCCGCTCACATAACTCTAGTTGACCGAACGAAGAGCTCTAGAATGGGCTGGTCCGATGTTACGCTTTCTATGAGAGGCCCTATCGTCAATAGTCTCATCGCCCATTTCGGCGACCGATGGTACGTCTTTGCCAAGTCGATGCTCTATAGAAGGGTGTTTCGTGGTGTATCATGATTGTTCTGGTGTTGACAATTCCTCTAGGAACTTCATCTTCAATGAGAAGTACACTGTCAAGGATCCGGGCAAGTACCAGCGCATCAATGTTGGCCACGGAAGTGGCGGTCACAACCATCAAATGTTCGACAGCATTCGGGGGGCTCTTCATAGAGGAATGGGGAGAGCCTCGCATGATGATGAGCGCCACGAGGACCGGGAGAGCGAGCACATCCGCTCCAACGAGGGTTCTGGCGGCAACACCTCAATCCAGCTCTGCAGAAGGTAAGCCAATGCTAAATTAGAAATAGTAGTTCAGTTGACTAATAACGTTTGTTTAGTGCTTGCGAATGGTCTCATGGCAGTGGCACCGAGCACTCCATTGCTAACGCTTACATCGAAGCGATTACGAATGCTCGTCACTTCGTTTACATCGAGAACCAGGTCAGCCGCCTTTGAAGACATGAGAGCTACCGAATCATACTAACAAATTTGCAGTTCTTCATCACGGCCACCGGTGATGACCAGAAGCCGGTATCCAACAAACTCGGTGCCGCGATCGTGGACCGCATCGTGCGCGCGCACGAGAACCAGGAGAACTTCCACATTATCGTAGTGATGCCGGCGGTGCCCGCGTTCCCGGGCGACCTGAAGTCGGACGGCGCGCTGGGCACTCGGGCTATCATGGAATTCCAGTACAACAGCATCTGCCGCGGCGGCAACAGCATCATCGAGTGCGTGCAGCGCCGCGGCGTCGAGGACTGGGGCCGCTACATCCACTTCCACAACCTGCGGAACTACGACCGCATCAACATCTCCAAGATCATGCAGAAGGCTGAGAAGGAGAGCGGCGTCCGCTACGAGCACGCCCGGCGCGATTACGACGACCATTATGGCGAGCGCCGCGATGAGGGCTATGGCGGCCGTAGTTATGAGCAGAGAGGCGACGGGCACCGTCGCAGCGGTGGGTACGACGACGACCGCCGTGGAGGCTACGGTGAAGAGCGCCGGGACTATGACGATGACCGCCGCCGTGGAGACGGCTACGGTGGTGGCCGCTATGAGAGCTCCTACGGCGACTCGAGACGCGACTATGATGATTCGTACGGTGGATCTGGTCTTCGCGGCGGTGGTTATGGTGATGAGTATGGTGACCAAGACGAGTACCCTGGCTACGGCGACAGTTATGGTCGTCGCGATGACTATGGTGGCCGCGAGGAATATGGACGGCAAGAATATGGTCGTGAAGAATATAGGCGTGAGGAATCCGGTGGCCGTGAGGAATACGGCCGCCGCCGTGACGATTCTCGTGAGCGCCGCGAGCAATACGGTGGCCAGGGCCACTCGGGTGACTATGAGCGCTACCAGCAGACAGCCACAAAAGTCTCCGACCAGACCTGGGACACGGTGTCCAGCTGCTACATGGAGGGGGGTCTCGACATCCGCGAAGTGCCGTGGAACGGCAGCGAGGAAGACGAGTTCAACGCGTTCGTGTCGGAGGAGCTGTACATCCACAGCAAGCTGCTGATCGCAGACGACCGGCTCGTGATCTGCGGATCCGCCAACATCAACGACCGCTCGCAGCTCGGCAACCACGACAGCGAGATCGCGGTCGTGGTCGAGGACCCCAACCCGGACCTCGAAACCACCATGGACGGACGCCCCTTCCGCGCCAGCCGCTTCGCCGCATCCCTGCGCCGCTTCCTCTACCGCAAGCACCTCGGCCTCGTAGCCGACCAGCGCTGGGACCAGCCGACGGCGGGCTGGACACCAGTGGGCGTGGACCCGCAGCACTACGACTGGGACAGCGACTCGGACCGGCGGGTCGCGGACCCGATGACGCGGGAGTTCTGGGACCTATGGCTGGGGACGGCGCGGACGAACACGGAAGTCTTCGAGCGCGCGTTCCACCCCGTCCCGACGGATCGCGTGCGCAACTGGAAGCAGTACGACGAGTTCTTCGGCGACAAGTTTATCATCCCGGGCACGAAGTACAAGGACGACGAGCGCGAGGGCCGCGTTGATTACGGCCACGTCGTCCGTGATGAGTTCCCCGGCGGCGTTCGCGAGCTTAAGGATCAGCTTGCCCGCGTCCGCGGTACCCTCGTCGAGATGCCGCTTAAGTTCCTCGAGGAGCTCGGCGAGGACCTCGCTATTGAGGGTGTTGGGCTGAACTTTGCTACTAAGGAGATCTATACCTAGACATCTGCTCGTGGGCCCTCATTTCTTGGTTTGCTCAGCTGGATTTTGTAGGGTTTTCTTGCTTGCGAGCCGTGGGCTGGGGCATGGAACGAGACATAACTTGGATCTCTCTCCTCTGGACTTATGATACGTAGACCGCCGCGTCTTGTGTATCTAAGATGAATGCCGATATGAGACTCTTTCTTGTTTGTATCTTAGCTTCATCTTCAGGATACACAACCACCACGTTCGTCGTCGTCATACAGCTAAATCACGAATCTGCGTTGAGCAAAGCAAAGCAAAGCAAAGCCAGTAGGAGTTGGTTAGATCATTAGGTAGTAAGGTACGTAGTGTTTGAGCAAAAGGATTGAGCCAAAAATAAGTAAAATAAAATTAGCAAGACCCTAGAATATGCAAGAGGAGATTCTAGAGTAGTAAGAGCAAGATAGAAACTGGCGATGCTTATAGCGAGACCCCCCCCCCCCCCCCCTTTCAATATGTCTTCCATCCCATGCCCCTTGCCCTATCCCCGGGTATGTATGTATGATATCGTGATAGACAGACAGACAGACAGTAGTTCCGGGATGCGGAATTTACATAGGTAGGTAAGATGCCACCGGGCTGATGATGCCCCTATGTAGTTCAGAGGATGGGATATACTATAATTATACCATCCTGCGCCCCCCTTACCCCCGCCCCATTTATCCATCCATAAATGTATCAATGCGCTGCTGCGCACTACCTGTTCATTCCCCCCAACTTGGATCACAGCTCTTAGAAGGTGAGGAAGTTTTACCATTACCTACTTATCTACCTATGCATCTACCTATCTATCTACCTACCTATATGTCGCATATATATCTAAAAGTATATAGACATCAAAACCCAGCCACCCATCCAACCATCTACGAAAAAAGCGGGCTAAATGCAATGAAGCGCAGGTGTAAGGAACCCACCCGCCCGGCTTTCCGTTGGCTTTGCCTTGGCTTGGTTAGCTAGTTACATTGTACCGAAAGAGTAGGAGTTACGCCATGTGGTTATCTGGGAGTATGGGGATGTAATCGGTTCAGTGGATATGAGGTTGGTTTGTTTGTTTGTGGTAGACGAACAGATAGACAGGTAGGGAGGTAGGGTGAGATAGATAAGAGATATAACCACCGGTCATACCCCTATCCATCACCAGCAACTTCCCTCTTCCGCCCGGGTCTCTTCTCTACTCTCCTACCTTATGTGAATGTAGTATGCGTATGCGTACGTGGGCGTAGACGAACAATCGTATATGTGCGAGGAACACGGCATATGCAAGATAAGTCGAGATATGACATGACTGCAACAAGACCGAGACAAGATAAGACAACAGCGATAAAATGTACATAGTTAGCGGGTGATAGTTACTATAGAAAAAAAAGAAAAAAGAGTTATCGAGAAACACACTCCCCGCTAGATATAAAGAAAAAGAAAAAAACGCCCAGAGGGAATTTCCCATCCCGTCCATCCCGTCCATCCGTCCGTCCGTCCGTTCAGCCATCCATCCCCATGCTTCATCCCCGTCCCCGTCCCCGTCCCCGTGACCATGAGCCCAAGCTCCTTGAAGGAGGCATGGGCGCGGGAGCGGCGCGGCTGGCTGGCCTCGTTCCCCCCCTTTTTTCTTTCGCCTTTTACCTTTCTTTAACTTCTATTCATGGCTCTTTTCCAAACACTTGTATCTATCTTATCTCTCAATTTTCTCTCTTCTCCCTCGCTCAGTCCGTCTTGCCATTAGCCGTATTGCCCAGGAGACCCTCGCGGATCTCTTTAATGGGGAGGTTATCCTCGAGGCGGAAGGCGGTGTTGCTGCGGTTCCTGCTACGGGCGACGCGGCCGCGGAAGAGGGAGAAGAAGCCGAGGGCGAGGCCGAGGACGCAGCCGCCGCTGAGGTAGGGGTGTTCGGTGAAGGTCATGCGGATGTCAAAGAAGACCTTCTCGATGGCCGAGATCGTGAGCTTCGGCTTGATCTCGGGTGGTGATGCTGTTACTTTGGAGATTGTTTCGAGGATCGATGTTCGCGATGGGATGATGTAGTTGCCTGTTATCGTCGTGTCCCAGTATCGTCGGTTCTGTTGTATGTTAGCATTGTTATCCATGTCGAGTAGAAAGCTGTGTGCTCGAATAGAAAGAAATATTCTTCAACTTACATCTTCGTCGTTGATAATGACTCGCTCTCCATCCTTGACATCGACGCCATAGGTAGTGCGGATCCATCTCTGCCAGAAGACGCCGTCGACCCAGGCAAAGGCGACCTCCTTGCGGTCGGACATGTCCATGCTGATGCGGATGCTCTTGGCGGCGCGCAGAGCTCGCTGGTCATTCCGATCCTCCGCCTCTTCGATGCGGAGCTGCTTGGAGTCGCGGAGGTTCTGCCGCTCGAGCTGGAAGAGCTGGATCTGCTTGTCCATCCACTCGTTCGCAGCGGTCTTCATCTCGCGGATGGCGCCGAGGAAGGATTCCTCGTCCTCCCGATTAAGGATTCCGAGAACCACGATCTTGCCATCCATGATTTCCCGCGCATTGGAGGCCGTCAGCTCGGGGACGATTGGTAGCCAGACCGACTTCATCCAAGTTAAGACTTGGTGGGTATTCCGCATCTCGTTCGGTGTCAAGGGGGTGTAATAAGTCGGGCGGCCTTCCCGGGAGACCAGTAGTCGTGGCCACGTCGAGATCTTGAACCTGTCATAGAGCGCAGGATCCCGCGTCTTGACCAACTTAGCACGGCCGATAAGGCTGAGCGGAAGCCGTTCGAGAGCCATGAAATCCTCGCTAGCCGTAGCGTGGTCGTAAAAGTAGACGAAGACGACTTCTTCCTTTTCCTCGAGCTCGGCCAGGGAAGCCGCGTCCACATCCTGGACACCATCGCAGATATCGAGGGCCTTCTCGGCGTAGTTCACGAAGTCCCCGAGGCCACGGAGGCCCTGGTATTCCACACGCTCACCGCCCTTAAAGAAGATGATGCTGGGATAGCCAGAAACGCGGACATCCTTGCACAGCCTAGACTCGACATCACAGTTGACTTCGCCGATGTTGAGTTTCCCTTTCATCTCCTTGGCGAGTTGTTGCCAGTTGGAAGCCATGGCCTGGCAATGATGGCACCAGGGGGCGTAGAACTTGATGAACCACGGCTCCTGTGTCATGGTGACGAGCTGCTGGAAGCTCTCGGCGCTGAGGGAGACGGAGATACCCTGGGGGTTGGGGGTGGCAGTTGGTTTCGCCTTCTTGGTCGTCTCGGCCTTGTATGGCGTGACCTTGGTGGCTTCCGTATCCTTTCCGGGCTTTTCGACCTTACCGGCCTGGGCAGGCCCGTCAGCCAGCTCAACCTTGTCGTTTTTGGCTTTGTCGGTCTTCTCGGCGGCCTCTTCGGGAGAGGGCGAATGATCGGCGCCAGGTTCGGGAAGTACGAGGTTCTTGGGACGGGATCCGGGCTTCTGCTCTTCGAGAACGGACTCGATGAGGTTGGAGATGGTAGAGATGTTCTTACCGCCCTGGACGGACTTGTAATATTCACCGTCTACCCATACGGAGGTCTGAGGGTAGGAGACGATTCGGTGTTTATCGCACAGGTCTCCGTAGGCAATGCAGTTGAGCTCGGCCCATTTTATATCGTAGAACTTCTCGAAGGTGGTATAGGCGGGTTCGTCGGGGATGCTGGAAGTGGTATAGAACTCGTATAGAGTTTGATAGGTCGGGGCAAAATCTATACAATGTGGGCAATAAGGGCTGATGCAGGGAGTAGAATTAGCGAGTTATTCAGAAGATACGATGGAGGACATGACGGGGGAATATATGGATCCAAATGGCTTCATACCTGAAATATTTTATGACGACGTTCTTCGTCCCCTTCGTGACTTCATTAAAATTATCGGGATTCAACTCGAGTACTGGCGGGACTCTCTGGCCATCGAATGTGGTCCCTTCAGCTTCGACTTTGTCATGGGCGGCGGCATTTTTCTGGGTGGCTCCTAATGTTGATGCGCCGAGGAGCAGCGCAAGAGAAGATAGCCTCATGGCTGCCGGGAGGGGGGGGGGTTTTAATCAAAACAACGACCAGAATGACAAAATGTCAGGATCGTGTGGAGGTGAGTAAAGAGAGGAGATCAGAAAGATCGCCCGTTGATTTCACGTGCAACACTGAGCGCGGCTCGAGGCGCAACGTTTGGTTGATTAGACCAAAGTCAAGAGACGAATAATGGGTGGAAATTTTGAGAATGCGAGAATGCAAGAATGCAGAATTGCAAAAGATACAAAAATGGGAAAAATTAGACTTGATCAAAGTAAAGTCAAAGATATAAAAGGAAGCTGGGAAAGGGGGTGATGGGTAAGTAAAGTAACAGAAAAGCTAGAATGCAGTCTAGAATTCAATCAATGTACGAGAATAGGTTATAGGTAATCCCCTAAGTACACCGCGCGTTACTAGAGTAGTAGTAGCGAATGTCTGGGTACTTGAAGAGAAAATACCAAGAAAGGCAATTAATCGTGTCGATGAATGGGAACACCCAGAATTAGAACACAAACAACTAGTAAAATTCAAAACCTCGGAATGGAAAAGGAAGAGAGAAAAAAAAAAAAAAAAAAAAAAAAAAGAGTCTATCCTCCCGCTGTTCGAGATTACGAGATAACTAAGTGGTATGTGTCCGTGTGTGTGGTCCAGGTCTACTGTTTCGCGTTTCTCGGAATATTAAATGGAAGTTGAAGTTGTTTTGAGTGTACCGGAGTGTGTCACTTGGAAAAGAAAGGGGAAGAAGAGTTCTATCAAGCCGCTGCTGGAGTAACCTTGCCTCAATTGCCTTTCTTGCGTTACCCAGGTTGCCAGGTGGAAAAGATAACAAATCCCGTTGTATACGGTATTTTTGAGGTACTATTTCGAGGTACACTACTCGCTGTACGATACTTCCAGGTTTCTTATCGAAAATGCCACTCAACCACTTTCCAGGGTTACAAAACCAAAACCACAACAGGGAAGTTTCAAGCGCTAACCCAGACTCTATTATTATTATGTACACAAGTACCGGACTGCTTGACTGCCCAGCTGCCCAGATCCCCATCGCAACCCCTGCCAGGTGGTAACCCGTCCGCTTAAGAGAGAGATTCGCAAGATTAGCCCCAGATTGGATGAAAGGTGGGTTACAGGGGAAAAGCGGCCATCCAAGCAAAAAAATTGCGTCTATCTATATAAGTACACCGCAAGTACTTGAAATTACCAGTTCTAAGCCAGGTTTCCTAAGGTATCTCCTAGGTTTCACACTCCGTATCCACGCATCGTCTTCGGTGGAGCAGTGGACAACTGCTTACGAAGTGCGTTTCTTGGTATTCAATGAGACGGTGCTATGTGATTATCAGAGGTATGCGTGTAATGTGGTTATTGATATAATTCGGGTACTGTACCTGCCAGACATCATGGGAGGCATTCTGACTGAAGTCATGGAGACTACTCTGTCCATATATATGCCCTCCTAACCTAGATAGTTTAAGAATGTAAACGAACTGGAACTTGCATCTTCTTTTTCTCCGGAAGTGCACAGCGGTGCTGATTCCAAACACTGACTTTTTCCCGTGTAATCAGCTGAAACCCATACGGGACGGTATCAATGCGTCCTATCATCGTACTCGTCTGAACTTTCCCACGCCGAATTTCTGACAGTACCCATGTATAGAAAAAAAGGTGATGGAAAGTATTCAGTTGAAACAGTAAGGCTGAAAGATAATCATAAACCTAATCCAGTATCACCACCCACCCCGGCCATACATATGTGGCGGAGGTCTGTGCCTGCCTGCCTAGCTCTCAACCCCACAACAGCCCGTATGTAAGCAAATAGATGCGACTATATCTTCCCAGCGGCCTGAGACATACCACTCGCCCGTCAAATACCCAATTCATTCATCCTAGGTCGTCTATCTAGGTCATACGCAGCAGTAGACATGGACGGACGCGCACCAAAGCGGCGCCGCCTCAGCCCGCTCGCAGACAGCGGCGCAGGGGAGCAGGGCCGAACCCTCGCGTCCCTGACGCGCGCGATCAGTCCTCCTCCCAAGAAGAAGACCGCCCCCACCACCAGCAGTACCGCCTCCACCACCCCGCGGAGGAGGAGGAGGACAATCCCATCCCCGTTCCAGCTGACGAAGATCCGGGACCTGTCAGCGGCGTGCAACGCGGACGCGGTGTCGCTGAGCGACCTGCTGGGGGACCCGCTCATCGCCGAGTGCTGGGAGTTCAACTACCTGCACGACGTGGATTTCCTTCTGCGCCACCTCGACCGGGATACCCGTGCCCTGACGGATGTGCACGTCGTGCATGGTTTTTGGAAGAGGGAGGACCCTAATCGGGTGGTGCTTGAGGTCAGTCTTACACAGAAAAGCAAGCAGGCAAGCAAGCAGTCTCTCACATCAGCTCCGGGTTCATGATGGGTAAACCCGTGATTGCGTTTAATCACGTGAATGGACCTGAACTGCAGAGTGGAGAGAATGGACCTGTGCTGACGATGCCGACGACAGCAACAAGCGGCCCAATACGCCAACGTGACGCTCCACACGGCCTTCATGCCCGAGATGTTCGGGACGCACCACTCAAAGATGCTGATCCTATTCCGGCACGACGACAGCGCGCAAGTCATCATCCACACAGCGAACATGATCGCCAAGGACTGGACGAACCTCACCAACGGCGTCTGGCGATCGCCGCAGCTCCCGCTCCTAAAATCAACCACCACCACCACCGCCACCCGCAACACCGCCGCAGATACGGGGATTGGGAGCGGCGCCCGCTTCAAAACCGACCTCCTGAACTACCTGCGCGCCTACAACGCGCGGCGCGACGTCTGCCGCGCTCTGGTCGACCGGCTCGCGAAACACGATTTCGCCGCCGTCCGCGCCGCCCTCGTCGCCAGCGTGCCGGGCCGCCACGACATCAATGACGAGCCGCAGGCCACGAGATGGGGGTGGGCGGGTCTACGGCATGCTCTGCGCTCCGTGCCGTGTAGGGCGGGGGAGGGAGGGGCTCCAGAGATCGCGGTCCAGATCTCGTCTGTGGCGACGCTCGGGCCTACTGATAGTTGGTTGCGGCGGACGCTGTTCGAGGCGCTGTCTGCGTGCAAGACGACGCGGGCGGGCAATAGAAACAACAGCAGCAACAGCAGCAGCAGCAGAGACAAAGATGATGATAGAAAGAACGACAGCAGCAGCAGTAGTAGTACTACTAACCCCGACAAACCAGATTTCAAAATCATCTTCCCGACACCGGACGAGATCCGCGCGTCGCTAGACGGCTACGCCTCCGGCGCCTCCATACACATGAAGACGCAGTCGCCGCAGCAGCGCAAACAGCTCGAGTACATGCGGCCTATGCTGTGTCACTGGGCCAACGACACCGCGAAGGGCGTTTGTGAGTTGTGTTTTTGCCTTACTACACACACTCTCCCCCTCTCAACCTCCCCTCCCCCTTACGTTCTTGGCGCGATTAAAATGCCGGGCGAGGATGGGGGTGCAATATTCTCATGATCAGATACCATTCTCGTCGCAGTGGCTATCATATATGACGCCGGACTAACGCTTACAAAAAAAACCAGCACAACCCGGCCCCGCAGGCGACGCAGGCAGGAAGCGCGCCGCACCGCACATCAAGACGTACATCCGCTACAGCCCCAACACCACTCCCACTCCCAACACCATTCCCAACCCCAAGCCCGACCCCAAGCCCGACTCCGAGGTAAGGTCCATCGACTGGGCCCTCCTGACCTCAGCCAACCTATCGAAGCAAGCATGGGGCGAGGCCGCAAGCGGCGGTGGGGGGCAGATCCGGATCGCGTCCTGGGAGATTGGCGTGTTGGTGTGGCCGGAGCTTCTCGCTAGTACCACCAGCACCATTACGGGAGAGGAGACGGAGATGGAGAAGGGGAAGCGGGAGGCGAGGATGGTGCCTACGTTCCGGACGGATATGCCGCCGGACCTGAAGGGAGAGGGTGCAGGGGAGGGTGAGGGTGTCGGGGACAAGGAACCAAAAGGGAAGTGGCAGGGGGAAGAAGAGAGGGAAGACGCAGCGCTCATCGGCCTCAGAATCCCCTACTCCCTCCCCCTCCGCCGCTACGCCGCCGACGAGGTCCCCTGGGTCGCTACCGCGGGGTACACGGAGCCGGATTGGATGGGGCGGTCGTGGTAGGGTACTTGAACGGGCAGGTATTATGACTGTCACCTGCCGCTCTGCAAAAGCCTTCTTAGTCTCTCTCAAATACACCGCAGCGGGCGGCGCTCCTAGAAGAATATGGGTGGGAAACAAAAAGAATGTTTCCCCCATCTTTCACGTTCTCGCTCCGCTATAGTTGTCATCGTGCCTTGCGTATGTGTGTGTGTGTGTGTGTATAGGATTTCCTTGTGTTTTCTTATTCATCTACGTAGAAACGGCTAGTAGGTCTCCTCCTCCCACATAACCTGGACTTGCTTGCCCCCCCATTCAATCAACGGAACCCTCCATGCCCATGCCATGGCATACGCGTGTACAGGATAATAGTCCCATCGTGGGGGGGCGGACGACGGGACCGCAACGGAAACCCAAGCCGAAGCCAAAAACAATATCTAGGACCCGACGGCCTCAGGGGCCTTGTTGGCGTCGAAACCGTACTTGCCCTTGAGCTCCTCGACCTTGGCGACGTAGCGCTCCTGCGCCTGCTCCGCCGTCACGCCCTCCTCCACTAGCTTCTTCCACGCGTTGTACTTCGCCTTGCCCTGTTTCCGCCGGGGGTGGTTAGTTACCATACTCGGGTAGATGAGGAAGGGGGGGGGGCTTACCTTGATGTCGAAGACGCCCGGCGCCGCGGCCTTGCTGAAGTCCTCGCCGTTGGCGATCTTGTAGAGTGCTGTCGCGGGGTTGTTAGTATCTCGATGGGTCACGACGCGTATAAACCTTAGTTAAGAAAGGGGAGGGGCAGGGTGGGGGGTTCTTTTTGTTTTTTCTTTTCTTCTTCTTTTTTTCTTCTTCTTTTTCGGGAAACGCACCGTATAGGTCAAGCAGCTCCTGGTTGTCGGGCTTGCTAGTCAACTTCTTGGAGTCCTCCGCCGCCTTCTGGAATGCCTCGCTGGTCGCCATCGTGGATGTAGATGCTTCGATCGTTTGTTTTGTTAAGGTGGGAGAGGAAAATGGGGAATCTTTAGGTCGCAAAACTGTGAAGTTGGGAAAGTATGTTAAGGATCGAGATAGATACCTGGTAGAGGAGAGCTGGAGCTAGGTACGGTATGAAATAGGAGAGTTAACTTACATATGGGCAATAATCTCTACTCTATGTCGGGTAGGTACTTGAAGGTCTTGTTGGGAGAGGAGGTGGAAGCAGGTACCTAACAGCGGGGTAGGTAAACACAGCTCCCTATGTGTACGAAGTACATAGGTCGAAGCATGTGCGTCATGTACGCCGAGGAACCCGTCCAGAATGGGTAATAGTAGCGCGGGGTTTGGCCTACATTATGTAAGCCTTTTTGACCAGCAAATATGCTTTGTACCTACCTAGGTACCTGAGTATGTATGTAGGGTAGCTCTTTCCCCTGAATTTACTGTTACTTCAAAGTTTGAACCTGCATACCCGATCTAAGCTTAACCTTCCCCCCTTGCTTCCTTTATACGATCTGAAGCTACAGACCTCCAAGCCTAACCGCTGTGATCTTGTTCCTTTCTGAATAACATGCTGGTATTCTAATTGTACTTCTTAGGACTAGGGTTAGGGTTGGGTTACCAACCGCCACTGCTATGAATTGCCTAGAACACCGGGGTTTAGCTGAAGAGCCGGCTCCATGCGTACATATATGGTAGAAGTTAATAGAGTGATGTAACCTAGAAGTCAACGGCTTAAAGATACGGAGTATATACTGCATATACGTTCCCGAGGTCGTGTTGCAATAAGCTCTACTATCAATTAACGCGCCTCGGAAACAAGCACATGCTAAAAATAGATATCTCCAGGAACGGCTTCGCAACTTAATACTTCGTAGAGCCAAATTTTTAGGGCCTGTTCATTTGACTTACTACCTTAGATACCTAGCTGTCTCGCCTACATGCTTAGTACAATCACAGGCTTCAAAAGCTCTTTGAGTGTATACACATGTGACTAAAGGGATTTGCTCGAGGAGACTTTAAAAGCCTAGCAGCCCAGCCTTTCACATGGGGTATGAGTACCTAGTACGAATATATCTATCCGGCTTTATAAGGGTCCGGCCCGTGCATGCACCAGCCCCCAATTAAGTGACTGACTTGGGCCGTACGACAGCTTGCCAGCCTGCTTAGGCTCTCGTGGCTTGCGTAAGGAAAGTTACGACGATGAATGGCTTTGCTTACACCACATTATGATTCCACTCACACCCGGGATAATTACTACTAATGATGACAATGACAATGACAGTGGAACAGAGCAGCCAGGGATAAACGGTCGGCAGGACGGGCATATGAGCTTCCGTATGTATTGTATGGGTATGGCATTGCTGGGGTGGTCCCCGGGTTTCAAGTTCCCATCATGGGTCCGCACGTGTCACAGCTGAGAACGAGAAACCTTAATACTTACCTATGTAGGGTAGATAGATGGTGGGATAGTAAAATGGAAGGAACCTCCTTCCGAACATCTTTTTAACTGACGACAACATAAATCCGTGTCGGTACGAGAAACCTTAAACGACCTATTTTTCGGCTTTCGCTTTTTTATTTTTTTTTCTAATCCATCACTTACTCTCTAGTAGTTCCCGTTTTCTCAAAGTTCGTCCGTCTTACTAATACCGTAACTGAAACTCGGAACGTCCCGTGTATCCCTGGGCTGGAGCGCCACGCTACGGCTTTCTATTCGAACGTACATAGAAACTCAACTTCGGACTTCGCCAACGCTCATAAAACAACAACAACAACATTAATAACAACACCAAAAACCAATCTGAGTTTTAATCAACCTGACCCTCCTTTGTTATATATTATATCTCGTTGTAGAAACCTAGAGAACCTCGACATGACGAAGACAATCGTGGTCCTCGGCGGCGCCTTCGCCGGCATCCAGGTCGCGCACAGGCTGCTCAAGCACACCAAATCCACCGTTGCGGATCTCAAGGTCATCCTGGTCACCAAGGTAAGAACCTTTTTTTTTGCTCCTTCTAAGACTCCCCAGGTGCGAGGGGGAGGCCAAAAGGGCGAAAGAGGTGTGCGTGCGAGCTGTACGACGGGTCTCGTTCCAGGCTCCGTGAGGAGACGATCTGGGTCAGCTTACACAGCTTTTGTTGGCATGAAGCTTTACCGTTGCTACACCGTGACCACCCCACACGTGTACACTAGTAGTTCCATCTTACGGAAATCCATGCTGAACCCCCGAAACAGAACAGCCACTTCTTCTGGAACCTGGCCTCGGTGCGGGCCATCATCCCCGGGGTACTGGAGGAATCGCAGTACACGCTGCCGATCGCGGACGGGTTCGAGCAGTACCCGGCGGAGGCGTTCGAGCTGGTAATCGGCACGGCGGAGGGCGTCGACGTCGACGCCAAGACGGTGCAGGTGTCACCGTCCGGGTCCCCGGACCACCGCACCCTGTCCTACGACCACCTGGTCCTGGCGACCGGCACGCGCGACGCCGAGCCGCACATGCCGTGGAAAGGCAGCGGAACGCACGAGGAGGTGGAAGCAGCGCTCGCCGCGATCCGCACGAAACTCGCGGACCCCGCCACCCGACACGTCGTGGTCGCGGGCGCCGGGTCGACCGGCGTCGAGGTCGCCGCCGAGCTCGGGTTCGCGTACAAGGACAAGACGATCTTCCTACTCTCCGCGGGCAACGAGCTACTAGGCGGCGACGCGCTATCCAGCAACGCGCGCGCGGAGCTGCGGAAGCTCGGCGTCGAGGTGCGCACGGGTGCCCGCGTGGCCGGGTCCCAGGAGGTCGATGGCGAGGAGGGGGGTGGTGCCGGGAAGAAGACCGAGGTCCTCCTCGACGGCGGCGATAAGATCCTCACGGACCTCTACCTGCCCACCATGGGCCTCGTCCCCAACACCGAGTACCTCCCTGCGTCCCTGCTGACCGAGGCCCGCTTCGTCGACGTAGACGACCACTTCGCCGTCAAGGGCGCCAAGGACGTCTGGGCCGCTGGCGATATCGTGTGGAAGCCGCGAGGCAGTTTTGTTCTTGCCGACATGCAGGTGAGTCCCCCCTCCCCTCCCCTTTCAAAAGCATTTGAGGATTTTTTATTTATTTTATTTCGTTTTGCTGACGTTACCCTCGCACAGGCTGCCGGCGTGGCAAAGAACATCGACCTGGTACTGAACGGCAAACCGCCGGTGGAGGTCAAGACGCTGCCGTTCGACGTGCTGATGGTGGCGACGGGCCGCAGCCGCGGCGTCGGCCGCCTCGGCTTCGTCAAGGTCTTCTCTCTGATGGTCTACCATATAAAGGGCAAGACCCTCGGCGTGCAGAGGCTTCCGGGCTGGGTGGACGGCAGTTCCTTCTAGCGCCCTTTCCGTGTTCGTGTGCGTGATGGTTGGGGGCCCGGGGATGAGGAGGGGTTCATGACGATGGTTTGACTACGATGTTGATTTTCATATATGCATATTGCCCTGTAGAATTAGAGAAAGGGCCGTAAGACACTCTAGAACCTAAGATACAAAGATACCCCCTACCTGCTACCTGCTTGCTCATATAGATTTTTTACCTGGGTCCACTGCCTACGCATTAAACTTCTCACGACATCATGGGGGGATAGAATAGAGTACTTAGGTAGGTAGGAGTGCGCGGAGTCCGTCGTCATTACAATCAAGAAAGTTTCTAATTGAACCAAAAACCGCCCCCTTGTATCCAAATTTCCCTCGCCAAAAAAAGACCGGCCCTAACTGGAAGACAAGACAAGAGAAGACTACACAACAAGCTAGAAGAAGAGGGAAATCAAGATACAGATAGTACTCCGGCCCGCACTCCACAGAGGAGGGCGCTGCCCTCCTACGCGCCGCTGTGCTTCTCTCGAAACACTGGGAGGTAGTTTTGAAAAAATTTAGCAAGCAGACGCGGCACCGGCGTTGCGTAGCGGTTTTTTTTTGTCAACATGCCGTATGCACCTTCGGTCGCGTCACGTTTACTTGCCGCTCTGTACCGTGGCACTCGATCCCGGCCCATCGCTACCATTCATTACACACTTCTCCTCCTCCGGCCCACCTCATCTATTCGCCTTCTCGTCCTCGATTTCCCTCCGCAGCTGGTCGAGGACCTGCGTCCTAGAAGCGAGGTGGGCCTCAAGACCATCGACCTGTTCGCGGACGGTCTGGAGATCATCAGCAACACCGCGTAAGCCACCGCCGCCAGACTTATCAGCGGCGGACCCTTCCTCGAGCTCGCGCAGCTGCTTGCGCTTGTAGTCGAGGAGCTGCTCGAGCTCGCGCTTGACGAGGGCGGGGCGGGAATCCCGCTTAGCGCCGCCGCGCCGGCGGGCGTCGCCGTCGGCCTCGACGCGCGCGATGCGGTCCTCGAGGTCTTGCAGCTGCTTCTTGAGGCGCACTTCTTCCCACTCGGCGTCGCCCTTGGCGGTGCTGAAGTCCGTGCCTGCGGCCTTGAAGCCGCCCCGTCCTAGGCGCGTCAGGTACTGGTCGCCGAACTTGGCCTTGCGGCCGGTGGAGGTGGCCTCGTCGGCCTTGGCGGCCCACCGCGACGCCGCTGCCGCGTTCCGCTTGCTGTCGAGCTGGTAGTCGATTTGGTTGCGCTCGAAGGACGCTCGTAGTGATGCTGGGACTGTCCGCGGGATCCGGTACCCCTCGTGCCGGTTGTTGAGGATGTGCAGGAACGCCAGGCACGCGTCCTTATTGATTGATGATGCTGCTGCCGGGTTCACCAGGTTCCATGCCGACCGCACGTCCGTGTCGGGCACGTCGAGAGATTCGTATAGGTCTTCGAGGGAGTTGACTAGATAGAGGAGAAAGGAAGAGCGAGGGTAAGTTAGAGAGAGAACGGAAGTTTGAATATCGGCTCGCGTGTGTTTTTATGGATTGTATGGCATTGCAATTGCATATACTCACAGTTTATCTCCCCGCGCATATCCCGATTCTCCTGATATATCGACTCGTACTTGGACTTGTCCTGCGGGCTCATGTACCAATCGAAGCCGTCCTTTAGACCGGGGGTATCGTCATCGTCCTCCACGCGCTCGAACTGCACCTGCTTGCCGGTAAGGGCGCGGCTCGCCTGCACGAGATGGGCCTTTGATTCGGGAACCAGCCAATCCGGTATCGCGGTCGGGACATCCGCATATTCCTAAAGAAATAAAATAAAAGACACAGAGTTAAGCCCAAGCCCGCTACTCCTGTCTGCCTGCTTCTCCAGCTAAGCTTCATTTTGTTTCCACTCACCCCATTGACGAGATCGAAGATAATGCGCATAGCGACGCAGAACTCCTCGAAGTCGAGATTCCCATCGTTGTCGACGTCGGCGACATCCCACACCCGCTCGAGCTGATCGTCGCGCAGCCCGCTGTTCTTCAGCAGCGGAGCCGCCATCTCCCCCGTCAGGTACTTGCCCCCATTGGTCCGCGTTGAGAAGATGTTCCAGTACGTCTCGATCTCTTGGGCTTCGATGCGCGGTGCCATCGTGGGCGGGTAGATAGAAAACACACACACACACACACACACACACGTACGGCTTGTCTAGGGGGGGGAGGGGCGGGTCGAGTAAGGGTTGAATGAAGTGAAGCTATCTCGGTTTATGACGGCGGGATGGTCGGCATGGAAACTCGAATCGCTCTCGGGGGGGAGTGGGATGTGACCAGTTCGTCGTAGATCTCCTGCAAATAATCTATAAGCTTTTCTTTAAAGAAGAACTCTTTTCTAAGTAATGATGTGTGGTGATGTAGTGGTGATATGATGATGTTGTTGGAAAGTTGCTTGGACTGTTGGTTTATGGTTGGTTGTATATGCATGCCCAGTGGTTAGGTAACTAATTACCTCCTGCTAGTAACCATGGTAGAGCGCTAGCTTCAGGGCACTTTAACAACTCCCCGGGGCTCCTCTAATTAGTTTGGATCTTCATTGATCTCCTGGGGGTTCCTGCATAATCCACAGGTACGTCGTGGCTGAGGAAGTTGCCGTGTTGTGTGTTGTGGCTGAGCAAAAGCATAATTAACTGCAACAGTACAATGTACTTCCCGTACAGTGCCGAATACGTCGTATTCACTATGATCCATACGGTTCCCCTTTTTCCCCTGACGCTGCCTCCACTTCTTGTGTCCCACCTTCCCATCTGACAGTTCTCCCACCTATGACAACACAACTCCAACACACTGAGCAGGTGATGAAAGAGCACTTCCATTTGCAATGTAAGACAATACCTAGGCATTTCCTAGCTGTTGAAAAAAGGAAATTTTTATATCCATGACCTTTTCGCATTGAGTCGATGTAAAACATTTTTACTTCAGGGAGATCCATCATGAATCCTCTAGTAAAGGTGAGGCTAGATTATGAATCCATCGATATATCACACACATAACCTTTTGTCACCATGTGGCTAGCCAAAGTTTTACAGTATTTTTCTCGATTTTTCTAAGGATATACGTGATAGGACTTTATAAACAATGTACAACTGCAACAGACCTGGCCAATCCAGAGTCTGCTGCCTTCCCCTTTCCCCAGCTTGGTTTTTTTTTTCTCGGTTTTGTATTTTCAACTTTTTTTTTCTTTCCATATTTTCCGTCTCTCGCACACTCCCGCCAATTTTTGCGTTGCCTTCCCTCTCTTGCGTGAACCTTGTCATGCTTTTGCCCTGCGCGCCCTTGCTTATACCTCGTTGAGGAGGCATATTACTTTCCGGAGTAC
This sequence comes from Eutypella sp. D-1, assembly GCA_023313575.1. Classification (NCBI taxonomy): domain Eukaryota; kingdom Fungi; phylum Ascomycota; class Sordariomycetes; order Xylariales; family Diatrypaceae; genus Eutypella; species Eutypella sp. D-1. The sequence goes on from JAJTTP010000026.1 coordinate 254,301, forward strand.
CAGCCTAGGCTAGGCCTTCTCCCGGGTTCCGAATTACCCTGGCGCAACTCTGTTGAAGAGGGAAAAGAGAGAAGAAGAAAACAAATAAACTGAAAACTGAAATAAAGGAAAGGACAGGATGGGTAAGTTATACAATATAAAGTACAAGTCTCTCATACCGTATGCTGAATCGTGGCAGCTAACAAGCGGACATCCATTCTTCCTTCCGCCAGTCAGCACATCTCCAGCTTTCATCCACGACAGGGGTCGTAATTAAATTTTAGGTATTCTCCGCATCGTCATGGCGGCCCGCAAAGTATTGGGACAGGAAGTCCAGGGACAGGAAGTCCTGAGCACTACCAGAACCTTGGTCTCGCGCCTTTCGGCTCGCACGAGTCATCCCAAGAGTGGGATCGATGGATCCGTCCCGGAGTCCCGGAATCTGCCTTCCATCGTAGCCCTCAAAATTAGAATAACCGGGTCGGTAGCCATCGTACCCGGACGCAGATGATCCTTGGCCTTGCGCACTTCGGTTCCCACTAAGTAGAAGATCTGGATGAATGGGTAAGTTCAAGTCCTGGAGCCTGCGTCTGGCGCGAGGAGACTCGTAAAGGTCATGCCCCAACGCCCATGATTCTTCATCTCCATTGCCGTTAGGTCTAGGAGTCGGAGGAGACGGATTGGCGGGTAGGTCCTGGAACATGGGTCCGGCGCGAGTAGACACGTGACCTTCATTCCCCGACGCCGACGATCCCCTATCTCCATTGCCGTTAGGTCTAGTAGGAGGTGGACGTAAAGTGAACGCGCGCTGAGACCTCGTTGACACCCGTCTGCCGAGAAGATCCTCATCTGTAGGGGTGGGGGTGCTCGCAGATCCGGCGATTCCGGACATTGTTGTGTCTTCTCTGCCATAGCCATTAGGTCTAAGTCCGAAAGTAGGAGCGGCCGAGGAGGGTCCGGGCCGAGGCGTCGACGTCTGTCTGCTGGCAAAAGGATTAGGCGGGTCATGGATGGGCGTGTACGCAGAGAGGTCTAGCATTGGGGTGTCACCGCCAAGGCCATCAGGTGTTCCAGCCGAAGTGGGCGTGAAGGCTTCAGGCTGAGGCACGGGAATCTGGCCATTGCTTTCATCATCAAGCCCGGGCGCGGAGTCTGTACCAGTCGGATCCTCGTCCATAAAGGGCGGCGATACAGAACGCTCCTGACGACTCCAAGGCCCATCGACTAAGGTCGAACGGAACTCAAATGGAGTATGGCTTTGATCATTAAGCCCGGACGTGAAGTCTGTACCAGGCGGATTCTCATCCATAAAGAGCGAGGATACAGGACGCTCCTGACGACTCCAAGGCCCATCGAGGAAGGGCGAACGGGCCTCAGATGGACCATTGCTTTGACCATTAAGACCGGGCGTGGAGCCTGTACCAAGCGGACTCAAAGACTCACCGGCGAAGAGGGGTCCATGCCCAAATGGATAGAACGGCATGGTCTCCGGCACAGGGCGTCGGCGTCTCTCCCACGGATCCTGGACCGCGGGGACGTAGTTCCGCATCCGACGCTCCATTCGGTTGGGCTGCCACTCGACTTCGCGAAGGTTGACTAGTGCAGGAGGGCTCATACGACCCTCAAAGAGCATTCTCGACCTGAGTTGCTCCTCTGTTACGTGAAATGCGGCGTCGGCGAAGGCGTAGTCGGCTGGACCAGCTGGTGGTGCTTGGCCTGATCCACTTGCCTCTGCAGGCGGAGCGGGACCATTCGGAACCGCTGCGTTTTGATTGCGCGGTCTGCCTCGTCCACGACCTGATGCACCAGGCACACCTTGGGCACCTCTCCGGGCACCTCCTCGGGCACCAGCACCTGGTAGGCGACCACGTGTGCCACCTCGCGCACCACCGCGTCCACGACCCGATATACGCGACGCACCTCGCGCGGCACCGCCTCGGGCACTACCACTCTTTCTAACACGCGTATTCGCACGCAGTGCATCCGCTACGCGGACTTTCCTCGTGTTGGCGGGCCGGCGTCTAGCGGACGAACGGCCGGCGCCAGATCTGCTTGCCGGTGTCGGCGTCGGCGTCGGCGGCGGGCGCGGTGGTGGTGGTCGAGCGATGGCGCTGCGAAGGACCCTCCGCGCGCTATCATCGAACAAGAGCGCTTCTGCTGCGGCGTAGTCTTGTTGGACTGGTGTTGCCTGGGCTGGCTCTGCCTGGCCCGGCGCCGGCTGGGTCGGCACTGCTTGGACTGGATTGGCTTGAGCTGGCTCCGCTTGGGTCAACATTTCTTGGGTCGGCGCCGCTTGGGCCGGCGGTGCTTGGGATGGCTCCGCTTGAGTTGGTTCTGCTTCGGCCAGCCCTTCTTGGTCCTGTTGATCCTCGTCATCACATTGGAGCTCGCCACCGCGTAGGCCGAGCCTTAGTGGAGTTTTCTTGAAATTTCCATTACCCTGTGGTTCCTAAACATAAAGGCTTGAAAATTCACTCCCGGCGGTGGGAATATATCCTGTAGATTGCGGGCGTATAAGGGGGGATTCCTGGGATGGTAGTGTTTCCACCTCGCTTTCCGCCTCGTCTTCCCGTTCAGCGTCAGCCGCACGCTGGCACTCGGAGACCACCTCTTTCAAGACTCCGCCATCTCTGCGGCGCCCCAAGGTGAATTTCTGATGCTGCTTAGGCTTCATTCCCTCAAATATGTGGTACCGTCCGTCCAGATTGACGAGGTCCAACGCATTTCTCTCCCCTAGGGACCACAGAGAGGTGACCTCGTGAAGGCCGGGAGTCGTGCGCCGGGGCAGGAACTCCTCGTTGAGACTGACGGTCATGGCTTTCGGAAGCATCATTCGCAGCTCAACGCGATCATCCAGCTCGGGGATCGCTGCCTTGCAGTGCGGAGTCTCGGCTCGTGGCAGTAGGATGGTGTACACGCCACCCACGCCTCTGCCACATACTTCCGGGTTATCGCCGGCGTCATCAAAGATCATCTTCTCGCCCTCGGGTGACACAACCCAGTAACCTGCCGGAAGCCGGAACTGGAAAAGGATGTCTCTACTCCACTGTTTCTCGAAGTCCTCTAACTCAAAGAGCTTTTGCTCAAATAGGGGACCGTATTTGACTGACTCTTTCACGCCGCCTGAGTCTTTCTTGGCGACTGAGTCTTCCAAGTTGCCTCTAGGGTAGTACCTTGGACTGTCTTCACTCGAAACCACAGTTGTATCATGGGAAACATCGCTTGTGTCTTCGTCAGATACAGGGGTAACAGCATCATCCTCTTCATCTAGGATGCGTCGGTGTCGGGTTTTGGAGGGGCCAGAGTCAGGAAGTAGTGTTCTCCGGGGTATCTGCTTTATGTTAGAACTGTCTTCTGTTTTGTTGTCTTGACGATATAGTCTACTTACCATCATTCCAGAGACTGGTCTCACAACGCCGCCGGAATGCAGGATATCATGATGGTTGGAGGGGCTTGGATGCAGTAATGCCTTCTCCTTCCCCTTTCCCTTGTCGGATGCACCACCGACGCCAGACTCACCCCCACTCCCACATGCGGTACAGGAGAAGGGAATGAATTCACTGTCATCTTGCATATTACCGATTTCTCTCTTAAACGCTGGGGGAGAGCGGCTGTGGAGGACGATCCTTTCCTGGGGGCAGCTCGAGTCGTCATCCTCATACACAAGGGCATACATGCCGCCGTGCGGCACTACGCTGGTGCCTTTGGGTCCGACGACCTTCGCGCCTTTCGGCAGCAAGATGCCGCGTACGCGGAACTTGTCGCGCCTCTTCTCTGAGGCCTCGAAGATGACGATGTCTCGCGCATCGGCAATCGGGGCCTTTTCTTGGTACAAGTCCTCAGTTTTAAGGCGCTTACTTCCGCGATGGAGGTCAGCATAGAGAGGGAAACCGTCCGGATCACGATGTGCGAGAACCAGCTGCTTGTGGTTGAAGTCCGAGACATCAATGTCTAGCGGAAACGTAATTGAGGATGCTACCAAGGAGTCCAATGCCTCAGACATGCTGCTCTCGCCTTGGGAGGTGAGGCATGAACGAACTTTGGCGACAGACTGTTCCCTGGCATCTTCTCTCAGGTTGGCCAACTCCTTAACGAACTTGCTCGAGACATGCGCAAGGAGGAAGTCTATGATATTAGAGGAGCTGAGGCAGAGTATCTCGCACGCTCCCTGGAATGATCGGAATTTGTCAGTCAACAGCTTGACGAGGAGCAGTCGACCGATAATACCGACTTCATTCCAGTACTTCAGCCGAGCCTCTCTCACGAGATCTTGACCACACTGCTTGGGCATGAGTTGGCCAGTATCCGTGAGACTGGCATCAGGCTCGGGTATCCAGGCATGTACACGTTTCATCTTCTCATTGGCTCCATGGAATTCTCGGCTAATGCTAGCAGCATCCGTAATGGTCGGATTCTTGTCCATGTTGTGCGTACAACTTAGAGTGAGGAGATGATCTAGGGTAGATGTGAAAAGGCTGTATGCGACCGTTGGTATACCACGGCTGGAAACCTCTATACTACCGCGTAGGCAAGCTGGGTTTCCAAGCCCTAGCAGACTCGTAGAATGCTGTAAGAGTATTTATCTAGAGGAATGGCAAGGTGTAGAAGTAATGAGTGGTTGAAGAGGGGATTTGTGAGGTATATGAAGAAGTAATCACACTGAGGGTGTGTTGTAGAGATCAAGGTTGTATGGCGAACGATGTATGCCAAAGCATACCAGAGGAAAAGTAAGATGAAGAAGAGAAGCATGCGATGAAGGAAGAGGAAGTTTCCAGTGTATTTATGTTAGAAGAGTCGAAGAGAAGATGGAAGTGTGTGCGGGAGTAGGTTGTCGGAGAGAAAATAAACAGAAAATCAGTAATGGCAGCCCATAGCACAAATTCTTCTCGCGTACCTTCCACAGAACGTTTCGGGGAAAGTGAATGACAGGAAGTACTAACACAATGATAACATAGGGAAGATGATAGGTAGACAGTACTCCGGTGGTTCCCGAAAGTGTGTGCCATTCCGTCTTAGTGCCTCGTCTGCTTTCCCGTTTTTCTCGTTCTTTCTACATTCTACAACGGGTCAAACACACCAGTATGATTAGGGTAGTCACCCATTCTTGCCACCATTCCCTGATAACAAGTCTAATAGGCCTATAGGAGGGCGGGTAGTTCGCCCTAATGCTAAGTTTCTACTATGATGTTTTACATATGGGGCACTTGAGCGGTATCGTCTTCATTATCTAGAAGAACCGGGCCATATCATCCTATCATGAAGCAGAGTCACACTCATTCAATTGCAGACTTGAGATAACATAGTGCATATACATTTATTAGATCATTGTAGGAGTTAGTGCCCTAAAGTAGCCACCCCCAAACCAAGACCAGGGCCCAAGGGTATGGATTGTAGCAGGTCCTATTGATATAGGCACTCAAACATAATGTATCACCATTAGTGTACTGGGTTCTCCACTACTACAGAGATATTCCTACTAGTACAATCACTTCAATGCCATGGTACATGCTAGAGGCTCCGCTTATAGTGGACGGGCCGGCCCGTCTCCTTCATGCATGGTGATGCGGAGAACATACTAGGAGAGTCTAGTGCTAACTTTCCAAACAAACATGTTAGCCCGCACTGAGGGAGCGGAATAAGCATTCCTGGGGAAGTGAAATTCACTTGCATGGAAATGTAACTGGACTCAAAAAGCACAGGGAGACAATCTAGGCCGTAGGTTCTCCTTCCATGCTCTGTGAAGACAAGGTGGTGATAGAAGTAAGGAGACAAAGAAATTTCGAATGAGTTTTCAGATCTGGCTGCCAGTGGTCGTAGGCATGTGTGAGAGGGACGTTATTTATTAGTATGGGTGCGTAAATAGTCTAAACAAGTGGTAACCCTGTCAAAGCTATATGTAAACTGGCAGAGGCATCGCCTGAAACTTGGGCCCCGGCACACTACTGGCATTTAGAAAAGAGGAGGCTTTGTCTCATGAGAATTGATAATACACTAGGACCTATTTCTCAAGTCGACAGTTGCATTATAATTCGCAGTAGCTTGTCGAGTCAGCTTAACAATGATGAAAGGGAAGCTAATATGTCCTTCCATGTCGGTGAATAGATGAGGTGAGGTTGAATACGTGCTAACGCTACCCCTTTTTACTGTCAATCAGCTGGCTGTCAGCTGGGCCCGATTGTCTATCAGCCACGGCAGCTTGGCGGCCCGGCCCGCAGCTTGCGGGCCGGTACAGCTATCTAATATGCTGCAATGACAGGATTGGGTAGCTTGGTGTATGCAGGCGCTTAGATAAACACACGTCTTGTAGACTTATCACTGTCCTGGCGCCGAATGCCCACGAGGCTCAAACGTCTCATACGAATCCCATTTATTAGGGGAAGTACACCTAGTAGTACACGGCCCCATTTGCCTCCCCCCTAAATCTGGCCACCAATGAAAGCCATAGGTTCTCTTTTTTAGGGTTACTTCATAAATTGAGGGGATTATCGTAGTTGGATGCTTGTGTAACTGTGGCTTGTAGCCTTGTTTTAGTTTGATATAAGTATCCTTGCGGTCTCTCCAAGCAGTTTATACCTAATTATCCCCCCTCTTGTTCCCGCAGCCATAAGGCTCTATGTCATAAGGTGGGAGGGCTATCCCGGCTTAGAATATTATATTTTTTAATACTTTTATTTATTTAATAATAAACGGTTATAGTTTTAAGGTTTTTAGGAAAAAGAAGAAAAAAGGAAAAAGGAGAAATCTCCTAACCCTGTATAGGCTTATTAATATACCTGTCCTTACGTGATTAATAAGGATCGCTGCTAAGGTTCCGATTTATAGTATCCCTCCGTATAATACCAGTTTCCTTTTTCTCAATACTTAACTTTAAGTATTCTTTTCGTATCGACGTTACGGCGTATTCGCGGTTCGGTCGGGTTTAAAGCGGCGTTAAAACATATTCGCGGTTTATTTTAAAACGTTAAAATGTAATTTTTTAAATAATGATAAAGCTTACGGTTTAGTTTAAAATAACGGTAAAAATTATTCGTTATTTTTTTATCTAAACGATATTAAAATGTATTTACGGTTTAGTTTAAACGACGTTAAGTTATAATCTTTTAAATAATTATAAAGCTTACGGTTTAAATATTAAATAATAACCCTTTTAATTAAAGTTTAAAAAAGGTTTATTTAAAAAGGTAACCGTTTATTTATTATAAGGTAAAAAGGCTATCCCGGTTTAGAATATTATATTTTTTAATACTTTTATTTATTTAATAATAAACGGTTATAGTTTTAAGGTCCTTAGGAAAAAGAAAAAAAAAAGAAAGAGGAGAAATTTCCTAACCCCGCACAGGCCCATTGATATACCCGTCCTTACGTGACCAACAAGGATCGCTGCTAAGGTTCCGGTCTATAGTGTCCCTCCGTGTGACACTCTACGCTATACCTGCTCCCTTTGGATGGATCCCGTAAAGCCATAATGTTGTCTATAGTGGTGATCATTTCTGAGCTTGTTTTGCAATATTGTACAGCATGTAGTAGCTAAGTATTGCGTTCGTAAGACGCCGGATGTGTGGAAGGCTGTCATATCATAAAGTACCTCCCCATGTAAGGATGAAGGTGAAAGCTTCTGCCGTATGCTACTCCTACGACTTGTCTCTTCTCTCAAAACAAAAATTCCTTGGCGAATACGCGCCCTCTAACTCAAAGCCACTTCATTCTGAAAGGGGAAGAAGATGGATGCGAGGGCCGGTGGCTTGCATCACTATGACTTTACGGGATAGTATCGCCACAACACGGCCTGCAAAACAGCCCAACGACAGCCAGCCTGCTTCCAGGGCCTATAGGAAGGCTACAGTTCATACATAAACAGAGACAAACATCCTATATTTTAATATAAGTGGACTTGGCGCTATGATAGTGCTCCTTTATTTTGTAGCAGCTTCGGGTTTTATTTCCTATAATGGCATGGAATGCATGTGGTGTAATACTCCCGTGGTGGCGTTTCTTGTTATTGCAAGTATCAATGGCCCTGTTTATACATGGTCGTAGGTATAGGTCGCTAAGGCTCCCAGCCACCTTATCATTTAATACTGATAACCATATTTTCCTTTCCACGCTTTATTTGAAACACCACTCCCCCACTATGCCTTCCAGTCTTACACACCTTTCTATCTCTGCTTTTATTCACGATCTTATCTCGAAGTCAGTACCAAAATGCACAAATGGGTAAGTCTTTTATCGATACATCTACCGTGCCTGGACCAAAATTCATTACTGAGTTGAAGAAGCACCAGATAACTGCACCCAGAACTGGCCACTCACCAATCAAGCAAGTCTCGATGCCGTGTCAGGAGCGATTGCTGCTTGTGTGAACGAGTCTCTGCTGCCCACATTGACCAGCTAAATATCTCAGATGTGTGGGACCTCGAAAACATATCCGGGGCACCCGAATATGGGCTAATCGTAGGCTCACTAAATGTGCAGACAGGCCAAGATTCTATTTGGCCGGTGCGGGTGGACCGGGTTGCACCCTGGAGTGTGAATCTTTATGATGCAGGGTGGTGGGCATTTGACCAGAAAGATCTTGACGAATTGAAAGTTCACGGTCGGACATCGCGTGGTAGTTTCAGCCATCTAACACTCGTTCATACATTATTGGAACTCGAGGACGTCACACTGACGATGGTTGATTTCCAAAATCTATCAAGTGTTTCGACGGCGGTCTTTTCGAACATATCTCATTATGGGCCGTTAGATAATTCAAATTATTTAAACGTCGAGGGGCTGACTATTACTACCGACCTTACCATTGAGAGAAGCACAGGGTTTGCAGGCTTCAACTCCATCAAGTCTGTTTCAGGCAATATGACTGTTCGAGATATGTCGGAGAACCCCGGACTTACATTCTCAGGCCTCACGACCGTCAACAACCTCACAGTTGTCAACAACAACAATGTCACACTGGACTTCCAGCTCCTTGCCAATGTTTCCAAGATTTACATGGCGAGCAATGCCCTTACTACCATCCCTGGTAATATGCAGAACCTAGAATTGGCCGACGAGATATACCTTAATGGCGACATTGAGACGTACGTGTGACTGCCCACGCTTAAATCTTCCACAGAAAGGTATGATGTGTTAATTACTTGCTTTTAACAGTTTCAGTATCTTTCCTTCTTTGAAGAGAGTACGGGACCGTGTTGTCATCGAGGCGTGGAATAAGGATTTCAACTGCTCAACTCTGCTTCAACAGATGCAGAGAGGCATCATTCCTGACCTCCACTGTAATGGGACCGACAATGGCACCGCAGTTGATACAGACACCGGTACTGGCAATGGTTCTCTTGGGCCGGGAGCCTGGGCAGGAGTTGGTATTGGAGCGACCGCATTTGCATTCGGTCTAATCTGGGCTCTCGTATACTTCTGGAGAAAGTCACATCAAGCTCCCAAGCAAGCCATCAATCTAAACCCTTCGACAACCAAACCCGAGCCCGTGGAGCCCTGTCTGGACAGCAATGAGATCCGGGAAGCCGAAGGGGACGGGGTGTTTCTGGAGAGACTTCTTCAAATGAGTAATGTGGAGATGTATTCTGTGCGGTCCTTAAGGGAAGCAGACTCGGTTCAACTTCCGGTAGAGATCGGGTAGTGCTGTGTAGGATCTGAGGACAAGTGGCATGCACCACACAAACAACAAGGTGCGAAGGTTGTTGTGACCGTTTCTTCGTCTTGGCATAGTTGTGGCACCACAAGACACCGAACCAAGACTTTAGGCGTGGGTATTGCGTGGCGCAACGGCGCGAATACAGGGACGGACGCTGCAGAAAATGAGACGGGATGGATGAGTAGGCGGTTTGCGTGTACGGGAATGCTTTTCCTGTTTCTTGCTTTAACGGACTCGACCAGGCATTCGCCTTCTTTATGTGGTTTGCTACACGGAACCCACGCGCAAACACTCCTTTTTGACCGGTTCGGAAGGGGATTTTGTTTGAACTCACCGAGCGGTGCGCTCTGTACGGCCCGTCCAGGTCCCGTGCAGGTGAGTGGATGCGTTGACGGACTAAAGTTGCTGGATATGTTGTCAATTTATGTATGTGTGACAAGGAGGGGATATGGCTTGGATATAGGATATCAGATTCAGCTAATAATTGACTAGAGTCCTTCAAGGGTGCGATGCCCTTCTATCCATCTGGGAGAGGGCCAGAGGATAGGTCTGGTATTTATATACAATCGTACGGAGTACGTATCTCAAAGAAGGTGGTTATATCTCCAGTCTGTTATATCCATTCTAGCGCCCGTTGGCGCCATACATTCTTGTCTCCATTCTTGGCAGCCAACAGGTCCTTGGCAGTGCCGATCCTATATGGGGATACCCCCCCGTGTGACAGTATGTAGCGTAAAAATTCCTACCCCAGCACAGACATAATTAATCTGTCCCATGGGAGAATTTGGTTCAGAGGCTTGCGGCTCTCTTACAGCGTTAACTACTACAACAATAATAACAACAGCATCGTATGATGGCTTCTGAGGCCTTTTCAAGTTGACCAGGTATTTCTGATTATTCAGACTTAGTTGGTTGGGATGCCAGATCCCTTAGGTCGTTGTTCATAACTTAAAGGTATCGTTGTTAGGTCTTAAAGACCTTAGTCTGCAAGATAGAGCTGCCTGCTGCTGCCTACCGTTGCCTAAGGTCTTTCAGATATTTGTTCCTCTGGGTAGAGGAATCTTGTATTTATTTATGCGCTCTCTCTGGGATTACAGACAGAGTTACAGAACATCACCCCTGTTGCATAGTTCAGTACTCTTTCTTTTGGTTAACCCTATATATCCCTGCCTATCTTTCAAGCATCATCTAATACTCTTGTCCTACAAGACATCAATTCGGGCTATTTGTCAAATTTTAGCTTAATAGTTATCCTGAATATGTTACTCATCGGTCTACAGTATAACAAACAACATGTTATGTGGCAAAATCTCTATTCACTACTTATAAGGGTCGAGCGGGAGAAGAGAGTGCACCCTTTTATCCTGACAACTTAAGTCAACTTGAACCCCTTACACCAAAGGCGTCATTTTCGATTTGGAAAGTTGCAGTCACCCATCAAAGACCCTCTATTAATCTCCGTCATACCCCCTAGAAGAACAGTCATGTTGTCGCGCACGGGATATACGAGGCCTACTCTGCAGCAGAAAATACAAGAGCATCTACAGCAGAATTGGGATCGAGGGATCCCCGAGACCCACTTCAAGTTCCGGAATGCTCAGCCATTGATTCAGCACCTACAAAAACCTTATTTCACTGCGGCCCGCAACGCATTATTGCAGAGCCCTGACTGGTCTCGGAGTAGGGTGGAGAAGTTTGAGTTTTACTTTAGACTCACTACTTACATCGGTCCTGCCGATACGGTCACTCAGCTCCAGAAGGAGAGGTATAGCCGTGCCGAAAGGGTAAAGACCATCATATTCGGTACTTACCAGGACCCCGAAGCTGCGAAGAATGCAATCGATGTGGCCCGCAGTAATGGACTGCAAGAACGGTGCCCCGGCTGCGACTTTGCGTATATTGTGATACGCGACGGTATCAGGGAACTTCACGGAATGCACTACTTCCTCTTTCGCGCTGCTGAGCTAATGCATCAGACATTCATACCGTCTTTCTTGACACGAGCCGATCAGATTGCGAGGGCGGGCGAGAACTACGATGGAGAGTGGCAGAATCAGGGCTCCTATCGACCTTTCATTCCTCCAGAGCAACAGAACCCCCCCGGATTGAGATTGACCCCGGGACACTTTGGGCCGCCCACAGATTGGTACAAGCACGTGGAGTATAGTGGCGAAAGCAGTGGCTCTCAACCGGCAGAGAAACATGCTCGAGAGAACGAAGGTTACGAAGTACTGAGTTCCCCTACCTTTTCTTACTTCATCGTATATCGTTTCAAGCTACCCCTTACTGACTCCGCTATAGTTCGAGAATAGCCAGCAGAAGCGCACCAGACATTATTACGGCTGAGTGTCACCATTCCCCACTGTTGGTAGGTACGTACGTAAGGGAAAGAGATAACAATATGAAAGGTGGTGAGACTGGTGTTATATTCTGGTTTAAGGTCTATCTATTTATCTGAGAGGGATACGGGCGAAGCCCGTATCCTTATATAAACGGGAGATAGGTATATAAGTACATCCTATTAATATATGGGTCCATATTAATAACTACTAGTATGTACCTCCGCGTGGGTTTGCTGCCTTTTCTGGCAAGTTCGTGCCACCGCATTTGGTAGCCTACTCACACTGCCAAGACTTGGAGATTCATCCCTTCAATCTTTGACCGCCTTCCTTAAATGGACATAACCTCTGACCGCCTGCCCGTTTCGCTTGCCATCGGAGCTTTACGGACATTTACGGAAATGCGCTGTTCTCCGTTAAGTCTGTCCGTTTCTTCTCCGTTAACTTCCTCTATTGTAACCTTTCCATTACTGCTGCCTCTATCACCCCTTTTCCTGTGACAGAAAAAGAATAAATAGCCTTGGATCGGGAATGCCGCTTTATGCCTAGAAGGAACTTGTTTTAGTTGTATTATTGCATCCTTATCATCATAATACCCCTTGTCGCAACTGCTCTATAAAATCCTTGAGAACAAGCTTCCCACGATTTTTTTACTTTTTTCTCCTAATCGCATCAACATGCTACCTACCAATTTCTCCTCAGCCTTTTCTTCTCAACAGTCCTCCTAAACTAGAATGCCTATCATCCATGGAAAACCCCGACGATGGCACCAACGTCGTGGACTTGGTCGAGGACGCTTCCAGTCCCCCGCACGAATGTCTTTAACTCCGGACCCCGACATGGACGTAGGAGCAAGCCCCGTCAGAAAGACCTCGGAAGTGGGCACCAACTCAAGCTCGGAGATTGACTCCGAATCCGAGTCTGAACTGGATCCCGACATCGAATCTAGTTCTGCCGCGCCTCAAGGGAGGCCCGAGTTCTATTATCGATTTATCACCAATTGTGAGCAGGATGGACCGACAATGGCGAACCGAGGGGAAAGCGCAAGGAAGATGATACGTACAGAAGAGGCAAACTGGAACAAGTAAGCCCATTGCACCAGAAGCCCGACATCCTTTATATTAACTGATTTGCAGGTTCTGTCAATTTATGAATTGGGATCCGGATGCATCCATGCGGGAATGCAAGGCCGCCATATTTAAGGCTTACCTGCATTGGAGATGTCAAAGTTCCCGGATCAAGAAAGAATCGTCTATCGTGACGTACTGGAAGGTATTTAGCATGCTATACTGCGACAAGACAACTACATGGATGGATGGTTCGGTATTATATGACATAAATAACGTAAGGAAGTCGGTTCCTATACAAAGCAAATAGCAGTTGACTAACAGTTCCTTAGTGGATCTCGGTCGAGCTTGCGCCTATGTTCGGACTCGATAATTCGAAAAAGAATAAGTCCGGCCTTTACGTCGCCGACTTAGATCTCTTGCTGCACCATCACTGGGTTCTCGATGAACTCGTTTTTACCCATGAACGCCTACGTGTTCAGTTAGCCGCAGCCCTCGTTCTAGCCGGGGCGACCTCGAGCCGCCCCGGTGCCCTCATAGAAAACCTCCGCTATAAAGATGTGGAATTCCATGTCTTTCAACCTGCGGCTATCGGCGGCCGAGCACGCATCGGGATGGTAGTAAACCTAACTAAAATGAAAAGGTCGGCCGGAGTCTCGAGACCTAGGAAATACGGTTTCCATGAAGAGGATACACTTTTGCATGATCCTGTTCTGTACATACAAAGCTTGGCCTTTGCCGACGGCGCGTTCGAGGCGGAGCTTCATAACCTCGAAGATATCTATCGGCTGATCATACCGCAAAAAAATAACCGCATCATTCTTCCCTGGAAATCGGAGTGGCGAGGCCGATACATTTTCCGCGACACCCAAGGCGCTGGGAGCAATGCCGTCGTTACTCTCGACAAAGCATTTCAGTACAAAAGGGCACGGGATTATCTAATACGCCATGGCCGCGCACTGGGGTTCGAAAAGCAGCTTGAGTGGTACGATCTGCGCCGTGCATCTGGGAAGAAGCTCAACAGTAGGTACACTTGATGCTGCGTTAATATCGTAGTTAGCTAACGGATCTTAACAGAGGCGCTCTCTCCGGAAGAACGTAATCACAGTATGGGCCACGCACTAGGGGATTCGTCCACTTATGTGCAGTTCTATATGACCGATTTCATCGAGGTTGACTTTCAAGAGATCGTGTTTGGCAGTGAACCTCAGCGCGACTTAATTCATCTGATGGGTCGACTTCTCCGTCGCGGCGATGCCCCAAAACACCTGACTGAGCAACAAAAGGCGGAAATACAGAAGGACCCAAAGTTAACCCAACTACGGCGGAAACGCGAACAGGTCCTGGCTAAAATCCGGGATCGAGGATGGACACTGAAATCAGCGGAAGATACAAGCCGCGGCAAGGCCTTGATTCAGAAGTACGAGATTTACAATCGACAGTCTGATAACCGAAGAAAGAAATTGCATGATGAATGGCTAGGCCGAGCGATTCAAGAGTTCCACGTCTCGGCTGATGCCGAAGAGATCAAACGGCAGCTCGCCGGAATACGGCCCTCGGAGTATCTCGCGTCTTCAGCAGCTCAGTACCAACTTCCTGAGCGGGCACAGATTGCAAAGCTGTTCTCCGAAGCCGTCGGGATTTCTGACAGGGAGAAGTTGTACCAACTTCGCATACATCTTGTGCAAGAGTTGTCTCTCATCTGTCACCGACGAGAGAAGGCCCGCCCGCGCCAAGGAACGGCTGGTAGCAGGCCGGCGAAACCTAGCAAGCCAATTTCTCCTAGAAGATCTCCTAGGCTTGTCATTGCTCGTTCCAGTTCTATCGACTCGACGGAGCTGCTTAAAGCCGCTAACAAGGCCGCTACAGCTACCGAGATTCAATTATCTTGTCCATTCTGCACACGTAAGTATAACAAAGCCTACATCGTCAAGCATATCAGCGAGAAACATGGGGAACAATCAGTGCCATTCCGTTGTCCATATGATACCTGTTCAGGCATCGTTGGAGGTGTCATGTATTTTGCCCGTCATCATGAATATCGCCACGAGACGGTATAATTAGGTAATGATAAAGAGGTACTTTCTTGATGCAGATAATACCACAACTGGAGATCCGCAGCTTCTGCTACCGGAGAACATATCCTTCGTACTTTATTACATAGTTAGTGACGCTATTTTTATGATGATGGTATTATAGTTGTCTCAGGTTTACTTCTATTAGTTCGGTTAATACGGCCTGGAGAGGCCTCGGGGAGGATATAAGGTCACAGGACCCACGGAGAGCTTGACAAAAGGAAGCTGAAGACTACCCTCACTCGACCGCAGGGAGGTTGCAGCTTGGATCGCGTTTAGCGGTATGTCTTCGGACTCGATTTGCTAGATAGGTATCTATGTATTGTTATATAGAATAAAGCCTAGCCCAGCACGCCCCGGTGCCCCTAGGGAGGCTGTGGAGCAGCAGACAGCTGCTCCCCCGGGCGTTAAACAATAATAATAATAATAATAGATCATTGCTGTGGAGGGATCGTAGATTAGTAGGTATCGGGCTCACTAAGCTTATGTCCCACCTCTTAGCACACCGCCTTCTGAATCAGACACCAATTGGATACCGCCTGCCTATTAAGTAGGTGCTTGGCGTTTCCCACCTGCTCGGCGTAAAGCCGAGGTAGGTAGTGGTAATACTAAAAGCAGGAAAGCAAGATCGTAAACAGCTCTCCACGATCTTGGCGGCCCATCGCTTTACTGTCCTATCCAGGCAAAGGCTTAGAAAATCTTGTAGCCAAAAGGAGGTGCACTGTCTTGACACGCTACACTGACTGTCGCAGACCTTCTTGTGCAACTGAATAGAACTAAAGAGCGTCCGAGCCCGCCTTAAATGGAATCAATCGCCGAAAAGAGAGGCCACTATCACATGTCCGATGTAAAACAGAGCTATAAGCAACCACTAAAGGAGAGGCATGTACGCAAATAACGCGATAAAAAAACTCGCCAACGGGCTTTCTTATCCAGCCCGCACCGCTAATCCCGCGCCGTCGCCCGCCCGCCGCAGCAAAGGTCAAAGGTGCAACGCACGCAGGTGCCAAATTACCTTTTAATAAATGGATCATCTGAATTATTCGGTCGACGCGGAGCAAAAGATGATCGAATTATAAGGGGGCTAGTCGCTTATAAAAAGTTCGGCGGCAAAAGGAGAAAGCGAAGACGGGGCATACATCGTCCGAAAAGGTCTGTGTTTACATGATGATAGCGTCAGGATGGAAGCAGCGGGATGTGGCCGGCATACCCTTATAAAGCCTGCTTCCAAGTCCGTCTAGGAACCCCGAAGTTACGAGATTTCCCTTTAACGTCGCAAGGTCTTGCACGTAACGAACGGCTTACGTTTATAAAAGGACTGATATTATGCCATGGAAACGTAGTAAGCAGGCTCCGAAGAGGTCTGATACTTTGCGCCCGCGAGAGCACGATGTAATCATGAAACAGGCTAGCTATATACAATCGAAAAAAAAAAGCCACATAGCCGAATTACAGGCCGGCCGATTTACCTAGTCCGTCGTCCTACGGGTGCTAAACTACCCGCCCCTGCCCTCGCCCTTGGACGCCTATACTTGACAGCAAGCGCACATCCCGCCCGGCAGGGCTGTGGGCGGGACCAGGATAGCCGTTCACGCGGAGCAAAGCCTGGCCAGGGCAGTCACCCGATCCTTGAAAAGGTCCGTGAGCCCGTCGTCCGCGTCGGTGTTCTCGTCGCCTCGAAGCACCTGCGGCAGGTAGAACGCCCCACACCTTCTGTGTATATAAGCAGTGTCTAGTCCCAGCCCTGAAAGGGCTCTCACTTAAGTATGGAATCCAACGGGTTACTCTCCTATCTTTGACACGTCGTGCCATTCACGACGTACGGGCCGACGGAGTTGCTCGGCTCGAGGCCCTCGGCTTGGATCGTGTCGGCGATGCTCTGGAGCTGATGCATGTCACGACCGAAGGCTACGAGCACGTCGTGTAGGAAGTCGTCCTGCAACTGCTCGGCATCCCTGTGGGTTCGATGAGTGTCGCTGCCCGCCATCCGCGCGCAGGCAACCATGAGCAGCCTCTGCGTCGGCCCGGCTAGGAACTCACCGTTGCCGTGGGCGATAAGGTCGGCAGGGTTGGCGTAAACGCCCCAATCCACGAGCACCTGGCGCATGCAAGGGATCTTGATGTCCTTGATGCGCTCGGCGTAGCGGTATTTCAAGTCGCTGCCTCCGTGCTAGCCGACGCGTTCGTATGCGAGCAGGACGAGGCCCACTCACATGACCGCCGTCAGCAGAATCCTCCCGGTCACGTCGCATCCGCGGCGGGGGGGGGGGGGGGGACATTGAGTATCCGGAGAGGCGTGCCTTCTCGATGCTTAGTGCGGCAGCTGGGACACTGGGCAGGACAGGTGATAGCGAATGTAGTGTTCGGTTTGGCCGTAGCCAGGATGGCGAAGGGAGAGGGCATGGTATAGGTGGGTCCGGGCGGGATAGACAGGTCTGTTAGGGCGCGGTTCACGTTAACGGTCAGGCAGCGAGATCAAGGGCGGACATGTGCCGATATTGTAGTCGCTCACCGGTTCTCGCGCGCCGGTTCTTCGATTTAGGTGACTGGGCCCGCGGTGCCTTTGGCGGGGTCCTTGATTGATTTCACATTAGCCTGTACCTCGAAGCGGAGATGGCAGCCCTGGGCAGCTGTGCGCCCGAAGATGAGGATAGTGCGAGTGCGATACTTACCAGCGATATGTGTACGTAGGCGGTGCCCGCGAATTTTTGCGTACGGCTTAGGTGACGGCTTGGATGACGAGGGCGGTGGGTGGGACAGGACAAGTAGGGGTGGCAGCATAACGATGAAAAAACGGTGGGCAGGTCTCAGAGGGAAGATGACACGGACAAGAGGCGGGGTAGGGCAGCTGTCATCACGGGTTCTAGCCCAGGTCCATCCTTTACGGTCGCTACTTAGATCTGCTAGACAGGTATGTACCTGCCTAGCCGTACGGGCAAAGGCATCAGTGCTGGTGTTGGGGAGGCGACGTTAGGGGGATGCCGATATTGTATATTATGATCCGCGGCAGCTACGGAAATGGGCGAAGCCGGGGTAGTCAGGTAAGTGCGAGCTGCGCATCGCGGAGGCGCGGAGGCGCGGCAAGATGCTAGAGGCGGTTATGGGCGCCCACCGTAGGGCGAGGATTGTTATGACCTTCCGATACGTCTGCGTCGTAAGTAGTCCCCGCGGGCGTCGAGCGTCGGGGTTGTTGTGGCAGCCCCTAGTGAACGGGGCCCAAGGATTTTATCCTGGACGCGAATAAGAGATCAACCAGAAGCAGCGAGCAAGCGGTTGAACAGGAGATATTTAAACTTGCAACTTTTACCCAGTCCTTCCTTCCGGGCGGGCAGTCGTGGCACCGCCATCCCCGCATGTTATGCACGTTAGCCCCACGCGCTCCGGCAACAAGGCGAGAACGGACTCCACGTCCGCTTTTCTCCCGACAATCTAGTCTTGGAAATAAAAGACCTTGTCGGCAGGGATGTGGAGCGACTTGGGATCATGCCGGCGACGTTTGATGTAATCATAGTCAGCGGCACGGCGTCGACCGAAAATTTCCCGGTCGGAGTCGACGAAGGATTTAAGCATGGCCCAGTCGCACTATAAGCCCCCTTACTGGACGCAAAAGTTACATGTACTGTCGGGATGGGCTTCTTTCTGTATTTTACCTCTCGCCTGCTTACGAGGACTCTCCTCGCAATCGCTGCGCTTAGCGGGACTGGGGTATTCGTGGTCCGGGACGCATTGCGACGGTAACAGTCCTACGCGGTCTGCACTAGATGATGCATTTTTCAAAGCCACAGTTATCATTGTAGCCTACGGTATGGGCGGTACCGACAGAGATATTCGAAAGTGTATAAGTATGCAGCTGCTCTTAGACCAGGCGACCTGATTGGGTAGACCTGCAGGTATGGTGACCAGAGTAGCCTTCCCTGTAAGCTGATGAGGGGTAATTTCGGCGTATT
This sequence comes from Eutypella sp. D-1, assembly GCA_023313575.1. Lineage (NCBI taxonomy): Eukaryota > Fungi > Ascomycota > Sordariomycetes > Xylariales > Diatrypaceae > Eutypella > Eutypella sp. D-1. Next base: position 273,357 of record JAJTTP010000026.1, read on the forward strand.
TGCCTAATATTGAATCGACATGAAAATCTTGAAATACTGGATGCAGCTGCGAGAAGATAATTAACCCACTGAGCATTGCCTTAAGCATTGCCTCAAGTAGACCTTTATACTGTTATGCCGGCATCTGCATCTTGCAACGTGTTCGCTCTTTTATTCAACCTCGCGATCGCGCTTTGGCAACACACAAGTGCGTAACGCAATGGCGGAAGTCCTCGGCATGGCCGCAAGCGCCATTGCAGTGATTGATCTGTCGGCAAAAGTGGCTTCGCTATGCCTACAATATTCGAAAGATGTCAGAGGAGCCCTAGATGATATTAACCGACTTCGGACAGAAACAATAAGTCTACAGGTTGTATCTGAAACCGTGAAAGACCTACTTGATGGCCCTCATAGGGAAAAGCTTAAGGCTTCTCGGCAACTACAAGACACGTTGCACGATAGTCGAGCACAGCTCGAACAGCTAGACAACAAACTTACCCCAAGCACAAGCCGTACAACTATGAGGCGTTTTGGCCTGCGCGCTTTGAAATGGCCGTTCCAAAGTAGGGACATCGAAAAGATTATTGAAACCTTGGCGCGCTCTACGCAGACGATCTCTCTATGCTTGCAGGTGGATCAGACGTAAGTGTTCTTGATCTAACTTCTACCAGATGGCCACTGACGGAAATGTTGTCCAGCTCTACTCTACTCGCTGCTGACCGCAACGTACTCGACATGGACCAGAAACTGGTTCTCGCTAACCTCCCGGTCGCTGAGGGAGCAGCCTTCGATTCTCATTCCGAAGAACACAACGCGACCTGCCTCCCAGGCACACGCGGCGAGCTGCTCGACGATATACATAAGTGGGCAGATGGTTTTGGGGGCAAAAGCATCTTTTGGCTGAACGGCATGGCTGGTACCGGCAAGTCCACGATCTCGCGCACCGTCGCCCGGTCATTTCACGAGGGCGGCCAGCTCGGTGCTAGCTTTTTCTTTAAGAGGGGCGAGGGTGATCGAGGCGGAGCATCCAAGCTCTTTACTACGCTGGCTACGCAGCTAGTTAAGACCGTACCAGGCCTTGCTCTGCACGTTAAAAATGCAATAGATGCCGACCCTACCATTCCTACAAAGACGATGCGAGATCAGTTCACGCAGCTCATACTCAAGCCTTTATCGCAACCTCAAGTTGCTGCGAAAGCTGGTACCCTCGTTATTGTCGTTGACGCCCTCGATGAATGCGAGCGAGAGAAAGACGTCCGAACTATCATTGATCTCTTCTCTCAAGCTCGAACGCTACAGTCTCCACGACTACGGGTCTTCGCTACCAGCCGGCCCGAGCTACCTATCCGTCTCGGGTTCAAAGCTATCGACGGCATGTACCAAAACTTGGTCCTGCACGAAATAGCTAAGCCGGTTATAAAGCACGACTTAACTGTATATCTCGAGCACGAGCTTGTTCAAGTCAAGCACGAGTATAACGGACTCGTATCTGAAAGTGAAAAGCTCCCGGCGGACTGGCCTCAGTCGTCAGAAATCGACAGGCTGGTTGCCATGGCCATCCCTCTTTTCATCTTCGCAGCGACCACTTGTCGTTTTCTCGCCGATTATAATAGCGGCGATCCCGGCAGTAAGCTTCAAGATGTTCTGGCGCAAGGAACCAAAGCCCAGGAGTCTAAGCTTGACGGAACATACCTACCGGTTCTAAACCAGATGCTTACGACATTATCCCGACGGGAGAAGGATAATGCTTTAAAGGAGTTTCGAGACATTGTAGGGTCGATCGTTATTCTCGCGAGCCCCCTTTCCACATCAGCCCTAGCACGAATGCTTAATACGGCACAGAAAACTGTTGACAACAGGTTACGGCTGCTTCATTCGGTGCTAGACGTTCCTTCGTCACCAGATTCGCCTGTCAGGCTATTCCACCTTTCATTTCGCGATTTTCTGTTAGACCCGGAGAAGGGCCAAAACCCGAACGCTAGCCAATTCTGGGTGAACGAAAAGAAAACTCACGGACAGTTGGCAGAGCATTGTCTACGAGTCATGAACCAAGCTCTTCGAAAAGACATCTGCGGAGCCCAGTGGCCGGGAACTCGTCGGGCCGCTATCGAATCCAAGATGATAGCAAACAGTCTGCTGCCAGAAGTTCAGTATGCATGCCAGTACTGGACTTTCCATAGTCAACAAGCAGGGGATCATTTATCCGACGGCGGTCCAGCCCACAAGTTCCTTCAGCAACACTTCCTCTATTGGCTAGAAGCGTTAAGCCTGATAGGAAGAGCATCGGAAAGCGTACAAAGCATCAGAACGCTACGATTACTATTACAGGTATTTTAACCATTATATGATAAATTGTTATGTCATTTTCTGACTGCCTATAGCACGATAATTGCAACCAATTATCAGGCTTCCTTAACGACGCCATACGGTTCATCCTGTCGAACGTCTTTACGATCCAAGATGCACCGCTCCAAACGTACTGCTCGGCGCTTACATTTGCGCCGGAAATGAGCGTCGTACGAAAGATGTTTCAAGACAACATCCCTAAGTGGATAACTTTAAAGCCAAGAGTAGCAACGAACTGGGATAACTGTTTGCAGACGCTCGAGGGCCACGAGGGCGGGGTCAACTCGGTGGCGTTCTCGCCCGACTCGAAGCTGGTGGCGTCGGGGTCGGGCGACGAGACGGTCCGGCTCTGGTCGGCCGAGACGGGCGCGCTGCAGCAGACGCTCGAGGGCCACGAGGGCGGGATCTGGTCGGTGGCGTTCTCGCCCGACTCGAAGCTGGTGGCGTCGGGGTCGGGCGACAACACGGTGCGGCTCTGGTCGGCCGAGACGGGCGCGCTGCAGCAGACGCTCGAGGGCCACGAGGGCGGGGTCAACTCGGTGGCGTTCTCGCCCGACTCGAAGCTGGTGGCGTCGGGGTCGGGCGACAAGACGGTCCGGCTCTGGTCGGCCGAGACGGGCGCGCTGCAGCAGACGCTCGAGGGCCACGAGGACTGGGTCTGGTCGGTGGCGTTCTCGCCCGACTCGAAGCTGGTGGCGTCGGGGTCGGGCGACAACACGGTGCGGCTCTGGTCGGCCGAGACGGGCGCGCTGCAGCAGACGCTCGAGGGCCACGAGGACGGGGTCTGGTCGGTGGCGTTCTCGCCCGACTCGAAGCTGGTGGCGTCGGGGTTGCGCGACAACACGGTGCGGCTCTGGTCGGCCGAGACGGGCGCGCTGCAGCAGACGCTCGAGGGCCACGAGGACGGGGTCAGGTCGGTGGCGTTCTCGCCCGACTCGAAGCTGGTGGCGTCGGGGTCGGGCGACAAGACGGTCCGGCTCTGGTCGGCCGAGACGGGCGCGCTGCAGCAGACGCTCGAGGGCCACGAGGACGGGGTCTGGTCGGTGGCGTTCTCGCCCGACTCGAAGCTGGTGGCGTCGGGGTCGGACGACAAGACGGTCCGGCTCTGGTCGGCCGAGACGGGCGCGCTGCAGCAGACGCTCGAGGGCCACGAGGGCGGGATCTGGTCGGTGGCGTTCTCGCCCGACTCGAAGCTGGTGGCGTCGGGGTCGGGCGACAACACGGTGCGGCTCTGGTCGGCCGAGACGGGCGCGCTGCAGCAGACGCTCGAGGGCCACGAGGACTGGGTCAAGTCGGTGGCGTTCTCGCCCGACTCGAAGCTGGTGGCGTCGGGGTCGGGCGACGAGACGGTGCGGCTCTGGTCGGCCGAGACGGGCGCGCTGCAGCAGACGCTCGAGGGCCACGAGGACTGGGTCAACTCGGTGGCGTTCTCGCCCGACTCGAAGCTGGTGGCGTCGGGGTCGCGCGACAACACGGTGCGGCTCTGGTCGGCCGAGACGGGCGCGCTGCAGCAGACGCTCGAGGGCCACGAGGACTGGGTCAACTCGGTGGCGTTCTCGCCCGACTCGAAGCTGGTGGCGTCGGGGTCGGGCGACGAGGCGGTGCGGCTCTGGTCGGCCGAGACGGGCGCGCTGCAGCAGACGCTCGAGGGCCACGAGGACTGGGTCAACTCGGTGGCGTTCTCGCCCGACTCGAAGCTGGTGGCGTCGGGGTCGCGCGACAAGACGGTGCGGCTCTGGTCGGCCGAGACGGGCGCGCTACAGCAGACGCTCGATCTTGGCATGATATCCCACAACTTATCTTTTAATACTAACCAATATATCCTTACCGATGCCGGGGCCATTTCCATCAAAGACCTGCTTCAACCAAAACCTCTTACAAAGAACGAGCATTCCGTCCCATTGTGCCAACATGTACCTGACCATATGCAGCATTATTGTATCGGCTATGGCCTTAACAAAAATCAAGACTGGATCACATTGGATGAAAAGAATTTACTTTGGTTGCCAGCGGACTTTCGACCTTCTTGCTCATCTGTATCTGGCTGCAGTATAGCGATTGGGTGTCGTTCGGGAAGGGTATTCACTATGCGGTTCTCTGCATCGGAGTCTCCACAGGCATAAAACTTCTAATTGCGTGTTACGGAACTCACCTGGTTGGCAGGATTGGGGTCTGGCTGGTCCGTGACCTTGTGTCTCCTTATTGTTCCTACCGTAGCCCTGATTGTTTTTCTTTGTTCCCCTAATGAGAACAATATTACTATTATATCCATAAGGCCTACCAAGATACACCTGACAACACTTATACCTATCTTCAAGCTTTTTATCGTAATCTCTTAATAGGTCTCTTATATATTTTGTTTAACTTTGCCCAAGATGGGCTCCCGGGGCACCATGAAATTTATAGCCGTTAGCCTTTGTCATCTTATATTCGGTGTGTAAAGAGCTAGTTTATATGTATATTAGATATTTCGTAACAATGGCTTTGTTTATGGAACGGCTGGTTTCCGTGAGGAACCACTGTTAAGGCAAATAAATGCTGAGAAAAAAGGGCAAATGGGTGCGCCCAAGCTAAGCCCTAGCAGTCCACTAGAACCAGCCCACACCAAGCACTAAAAGGGCTGCCAGGCCAATCCGCCCGACGCGCTTTAGCGGTTATGCCAGACTTATGTACAACCACTTTTAGTGGCAAAGGTTCGTATAGGCAGATTCGTTATTAAATGGCCGGCCCAATTACATCCCGTCCGAGATAGCTATTATAGCGAAAATACAACCATGAAAGCCACACGTATTTTCAGCGATATCATTATGCACTTTTAAGTGAACAGTTTGGTATTAATGCCCGAGAAAGGCGTCCAAGCTTCTTCATAACTCCCGCCCATGATAAGGCCTGTCTAAAGGATGCGGGTTCGCTGCAAAGCCGGTCCAAGGCATACACCACTATAAATATACGCTGTAACGTATCGTTCCTTACCATTTACTTGGTCACATACATATGTTATATCGTCCCGACATCCTGGCCTTGGGATTTACTTTTTTTGGTTTTGCAGTTGGCTAGTCTTCATTTTAACCCCCGTTTTCTGGACTTCCGCAGTCCATCCCTTTGCTTATCCAATTTAGATGTCGAGTTCCGGGCCCCAGGCTACCCCCGCTCTTTGGTCTCTTCACCTCTTCAGGCTTTATAATAATGTTTCCCATTACAACGTCTGGCCTGATCTCTCATCTGATTGCATTTCATCGTGTCTTAAGCATTTATAAACCCTGTCACTGGTTTCTCATTGTGGGGCCATGCCCGGATCTTCACGAATCATGCCCCGACGGGCGCGGCAGCGCTATAACCTGCAACGCAAGAGAACCGCACTTGGTGTTTCTTTAGCGCCTGGCCAGATGCCAGTGGACGCGCTGGATCCTGCATTTAGCCCCCATGCCGGCTCTGAATCCGATTCGGACCTCGACTCTGGCTATAGCTCTCTTAATGATGACCCGCGCGAGCCCACCGGATTTTACGACGACTTATTAACTAAATTCGAAAACGAAGGCCCAACTTTGGCCAACCATGGCAAGAACACGAAAAAAATGATACGCGAGCAGGAGGAGAAATGGAACAAGTTAGTAGCCTTCTCGCGACGGGAACACGATGTGACCGGTAGATAAACTAAACCCAGTCTGGAGCAGATTCTGCGAAACCCGTAATGTGGATCCAATTCAGATGCTGAACAAGTGCGATCCCGCCTTGTTTAAACTTTATCTGGTCTGGCGCATTCGGAACGCGAGGATCCACAAAGAATCGACCATCATAACGTACTGGAAAGCTCTCAGTCTGCTCTACTCACAGAGAACGGCCGGATGGATGAAAGAAGACGTCTTGTATGATATCCGCAACGTAAGTTGGTTGTTTCGGCTCGTCCACCGATGTTCTCGTTCTCACCTCAGGCAGTGGATCCATACGTACCTCACTCCAACTTACGGGCTGGACACAACGAGAAAGGAAAAGGCCGGGATCTTCGTGGAAGACCTGGCGGCGCTCTTGAATTATCACTGGATCCGGGACAGCGAAGTCTTCGCCCACGAGCGCTTGCGCGTGCAGCTGGCGACCAACCTCATTTTAGCCGGCGCTACTGCTACGCGGCCGGGGGCGCTTATTGGCCAGCTACGGTACGAGCACCTGGAATTCCAGCTATTCCCGCCACTCGCGAGCGGCGAGCGTCCGCGTGTCGTCCTGCGAGTGAACCTGGAGCATATCAAGAGATCTGGGGGGAGGTCCGAGCCGAAAGCGTTTGCGTTTCGCGAAGACGACATGCTCCTATACGACCCCCTCATCCCCATCATGGCCCTGGCCTTTGCTGACGGCGCGTTCTCTAACGAGTTCAAAGATGCCGGGGACATCTATAAGCTCGTCGTCCCTGCGGATTGCGACCGTATCCGACTGCACTGGAAGGACGAATGGCTCGGGCGGCCCGTCTTCCGCGACGTGGAGCAGTCGGACGGCATCGTCCGGGTTTCTCTCACCAAGCCCCTTCAGTACAGTAAAGAACGACGCCACTTGATCCGCCTCGGCCGATCTATCGGGATGGCCAAGTCCCTCGAATGGTACGATCTTCGTCGCGGCTCGGGGAAGAAGCTCAATGGTAAGTTGACTATCGTACGGAATACGAAGGGGTGCTTACTCGTCTAGAATGTCTCACGCCCGAGGAACGGAACAAGATCATGGGCCATCGGCAAGGGGATTCGAGTGTGTATGTGCTGTACTACATGTCTACCTTCATCGACGCAGACTGCCAATCCATCTGTTTTGGCAGCGCTCCGCAGCACGACCTGGTCCACCTAGCCGGGCGGATCCTACGTCACGGCGGGGCGCCAACGGCCCTCACAGACCAGCAGAGGTTCGAGGTCAGTCAGGATCCAAAGCTGGTGGCATACTGTCGAAAAAAGACGAGAGCGTTGGAGCAGTGGAAGTCGCAAGGGTACCATTCCCGGCAGGCCGCCGAGGGAACCAAGATGGCATCCCGCTACGACTATTACAAGAAAAAGGCGGACTCTCTCAGCAAAAGGTTAAAGGCCGATCGGCTTCAACGTGCCATCAAAGACTTCCATGGCTCGATCCATATTGAAGAAGTGCATCGACAGCTGAGTGGCATCAAACCATCGGCTATATTGGCACCACGGACGATTGAATACGAACTTCCGGAACGGGCGCAGGCGGCACATTTATTCTCCAAGGTCGCGGACGGACTAAGCAGGTCTGAGCTTGACGTGTTGCGTATAGATCTTATCATGACGCTTACTAAACTCTCTCAACGGCGAGAGAGCCCCTGTCGCCGTAAAATGACGGGTCGCCGCAAGCCAAGCAGTCATACAACGAGTGGTTATAAAACGGCAAGCAAAAATAGTGGTAGCCTCACGCAAACAGCTTCGCAAGGCAGACCGGAATACATGGATCTTTCTCCGCGATTCTGCCCCTTTTGTCGTGAGGCTGATAAGGAAGTAGGCGATACGCAACGGGAGAAGCGGTGGCGTATCGATAGTCTAGGCAGGCATATTTGTAGCCAACACCTCAAAGGGAGGTGTGTCCCGTTTACATGTCCTTATGGTGGCTGCACGGAAGTTCTAGAGGACGCCGAGCATTTTGCAAACCATGCAGCCCGGCAACACGCGCTGCGTTTGCCACCAGCAGCAATTCCGAGATAAGTTACGGCATAGCTTATATTACTGCACTTAGCCCGATGCTCGCTCGTGGTGTAGTCGAAGGGTGTATACAAGGAGAGCCGCGGGATTCAAAGCAGCCAAATAACTAGTTATGTTCGTCGATAGTTGGTAAAAAAGGGCCAAATCCAAGTTGTGTTTACATAGATTCGTATGGATAACATAGTTGGGACTAGATTTATATTACGCACTACCCTGTCCTGTAAGGACTATGTCTCTTTCTCGTAGCACCGCCTTTTATTTTATCCCTTGCATTTATGGAAATAGTCTTTGCTATGTTTAGGACAGATACTCATCGATCCTACCTGGTCGTTCTGGTTCGCCAGTTTATTGCGGAAAAAGAGGAAGCAAGGACAAAAAGGAAGAAGCAAGAAGGAAGTAAGGGATTTCTCAAGATACGGGTATTACGTGCTATGAAAAAAGGATCCAGGGATCTACTAGTATGACCATATTCAGGAATAAAGGATACCGCTAATACTTCATACGGTCCTGACCTCTTTTATAAAGTTCAGATGCTTGCCAGATTATCATAAAACCTCGTTACTCAAAACACCCTCTCGATCACCGACGTAGCCAGCTCCATTCTGATTAGGACCTTAGAACATTCCTACTGATATAGGCCCCCGACTGGATTCATGGCTAAAGATAAGCCATCCCTTACGATGCATCCCTTCGGCAAGAAGGTTATGTACTGCTAACGGCAAACTACGGTCGAGTTCCTTGATGCATTTGGCAAAGGCATTCATTATGCGATATTTCCGTTTGGCCCAGCCTAATGATTCTCTGTTCCAAGAAAGCTTTACTAAGGGAGCATCGCTAAGGGATAGTACTGCTACCCAGAAATCGTACATGGCCGTCGTGTAAGATGTGTTGGCTGTACTGAAGCGTAATATGATTTCTATCGCCCCTCTACCCCGTGCCCAGTATCAGTGGCATTGTCGATATCGAATCGCCGTCGTCCCATAATAACAAGCTGAAGCCGATGCAAACATGATAGCCTAGATCGTCGCGTCATTTATATCTTGCAGCGCCTATGGACTGATTTGCTTTCTTTTATACCATGGCTACGTCCATATTACTTCTCCGCTTCGCCCGATCCCCGGGCCCTTCTAGGCTACAACTACCAGCCTATGGCGCTTCCTGGACCAGTGCAGAGAACTCAGCCGCTGACACACCGGCGGCTCCATGAAAAGCGAGGGCCTGCCGTCCGCATAGCCGCGACCGTGGTCAGCCTAAGCGATCCAAGCCTCCTACCGACCGTATATGCAGCGCGCGGCGAGTTCTTCAAGGTTTGTTCATCGGTTTGACCGTCGGGTCAACTTTGCGACGGAAAATCCAAGTTAATCGGGAACATAGTGACTTTTATTCCATCAGTGACGTGGTGTGGGGAACGAGAATGATCGAAACCATCTTCAGCACACGAAGTAATGAGGCGTATAAGTCCCTCATCCGCCCAATCTGGCAGTTCCACTCGAACAAAAATATTCTCGGCATGGAAACCCTGATAGACAGGGCCATTATGACCTTATGCCAGCAGTTGGAGGAGCGTTTTATCGACAGCAACAGCAGGGCATGCAACATCTCCGACTGGATCGGATACTGTACGTGACCCCGGATGTAATAGATACCGCCCTCGTACTCCTGCTAAGATGCCCACCAGTCACGTGGGATGCCATGGGCAAGAGGAATTTCAGCAGACAGTTAGGCTTTCTTTAATCAGGTTCTGACGTTGACGGGATGATTCACAAAGCCAAGAAAGCAACCTGTTACCTTGGCATGGTGGGCCAAATCCCTTTTCTTCACAAGCTATTGAAAAGCTTCCCCTTCCTAGGCCAGCTCGCGCCTTTTACCAAGGCGACTAGATTTTGCGTGCAGCAGCTGCAGGAGCGCACGGGTCGTCCAGGACTGGAAAAGGAGAGCGATTTCCTAGGGAGCCTTTGGGAGGCTAAGAAAATATACCCCACAGTAGGCAATGACGAGGTGATCGGGTATCTTTTACTCAACGTAAGATCAGAACCTCCTTGATACGGTGGCCGTGTTTCGGCTACTGAGGACTTTTAGGTCCTTGCAGGAGCCGATTCCATCGCCGTGATCCAGAAAGTGATCATATACTATGCTCTGCGACAGCCTCATGTTGTCGCCAGACTTCGAGACGAGCTGGATGCTGCCGACCTGTCTGACCCTGTCCCATATAAGCAGACATGGCAGCTCGCGTGCCTCGATGCTATCGTTGAGGAAGCACTTCGCATCCACCCACCCATAAGTGGTCTTCTCGAGCGGGTGGTGCCAGAGCCCGGCCTTTTGCTACCGGACGGTCCTGCTACCCCCCCGGGAACGATTGTCGGCATGAACCAATGGGCCATCACGCGCAATAAGGAGGTGTTCGGCCACGATGCTGAGGATCTTTTTCCGGAGAGATGGCTCGTAGAAAACGGCAAGTGCGAGACTGACTACCGCGTACGCCTGAGACGGATGAAGGAGATTGCCGGCTTCGCGTTTGGTGGCAGGAACAGGGCCTGCATCGGGAAAGACTGCCAAGAGCGGAGCTGTATAAGACGACGGCTACCTTGTTCGGAAAGTACAACATAAGACGTACGGATTGCCCAAGATATTGCCGTTCGGGTCCTAACCACGCTCATAGATGAAGCTAGCGGACGACAGCCACGGGTTAGCCATCCAACCCGGGTGGATTGTGTCTATCGGCGACATTCACATTCGTCTATGGCGGCGATAATAATTCACTCGTGCCAAGGAAGTCACTAAGAGTATGGCAGAATAAGGCAGGGCCCGGTTCGGGGTGAACGGTATAGTGGCTTCTTGATCAACTTGCTACTGGTTCGTCTTCGTATAAAGAATGAATGACCAGATACATAGGAAATGTGTCCGTTTATAAAATTCCTGCTCTTATGTATTTGCTGTTGCTTTATAGTGCTTTGTTATCCGTATGGATCACCAGCTTTGTATTTTGTAACGGTCTGTGGTATCTAAAGGAGCACCACTTACCAGTGATTTTTACAGGTCGACAGATGTAGGACTCAGATCTCCGTATTAGACCGGCAATATCCCTAGATCCAAGCTACCAGCTTGTTAATGCGCTCATGACCTCTTTCGTAGTTCGAGACATGGACAGTTTGTAACGCAAGTCGGCTACGTAAGATACCAGGGATAAGAACCCCCAGATCATTTAAGCCCATACGGTCCCCTTCATTCTCGGACCCCCAACAAACGATCTCAAAGTTATTGTTCGGAAGCATCCCACTTCCACCTATCATTCTTGATAGTGTCCGGCCCGTCTATTCCGTTGATGGATCCCAATCGGACCTCTCAGCTGCCGTCTTAGCCCTGGCTCTAAGCGGCGCGGTCGGACGACCCATAAATTCAAGCCCTTGCAAGGAGGCAGGTCAAGAACGACGAGCTCCTCGGTAGCTAGAGGGAGATCGACGGTGTGCACGCTCGACTTCGCATCCTCGTAGTATAGTACGGAAGTCGTTATCCTGCCAGACTCGGCCTTGAACAGTCTTGCTGGATCTGGCACATCAATGACGGTGCCAGGTTCGAGAATATGACATACATTTAGGGTGAAATCCTTAAATGTTACTTCGAGGTTCTCCCTCGAAAAGCATGTTGAGCGGAGCGATGGAAGGAAAGCATCCGAGCATTTCATCTCGTCTGCGATGTCCTCGACGTTGCCCGTAAGCACTAATATTATATAGCTCTTGGCGGTATCATGGTTCCCAATTGCGTCCAGGTCGAGACCAAAAATGACAGGCTGTAAGCCACAGGCCGACACCTTGTTGATCCAAGTTTCGTCTTTGAAAATGTTCGTCCAGAGTCGTACGTGAACCCGCTGCTGATGTGTTAGGGCGCTATTAGCACTTTCGTTTGATTTGAAATATCGAAGCTTATCAAAAGGGCTGAGCCAAGTGGTGCCCTCACGCCGGATCTCTCGCGGTAAAGAGTTCATTTGGGAGTTGGTTCTAAGGAAATAATGAATAGTCAATATCGAAAGCGTATAATGATTAAGCACCAAATTGACCTGCGATAACTATAAATTAAGAAGAACATAGCAGTTATAAACCGGCCGGGCATCCATTATATGCTAAGCCTTTTTATAAGTTAATTCCTGATTTCTGCTAGTAGACAAAATGGTAGTTCCTGGGTTACCCCTTTCAGGTGCCCGACTCTAGGTTCGCCAAGCAGTGCCGTCTGGCAAGTATGTACCCCCGAATTACGGGTAAAATGCCGATCACATATACGGCTAGCAAAAGCAACGGCGCCAACACCGAGAATTTCTGGCTTTGGGCAAGAACTATACGGGAAGGCGGAATTTTGCTGGTGGACACAGATGTCCAGGCATCCAAGAAAGTGGACCAGCAGACTAATTTATGAACGGTGAAACCTACGTCACGAAATTATAATGGTCGGTGCTACCAGGCTCTTGGATCACATTTTTCTGATTCCGTCAGCCGATGGACGTTCTCGTTTCAGAGATGCCATTCGATCGTTGACGCCGCTAGCGTCTACCCATATCCGACTGCCTTGTCTGTTTAAACCCCCGATCTGATCCAACGCCGGCATTGCCTGTTTTCCTTCTCAAAATGCCTGAGATACTATCTATTCTTTGTTCCACCCTGTGAATACAATCGTGAACGGTCTTGGCTGTATCAGCTACCTCTTCTGCACCGCCATATGTTTGATCCACCCTTGCAATTTCTCGCGCAGCTTCGTTTATTGTGTTTATAAGCAAGTTTGTCGCGATGATATCGGCACATATCCTAATAGCGAGGTTAATATAAGCTGAGAATATAATAAAAAGATTTTCTGTTCATAACCAGCGGCATACGTTTTCCCGTTTTCGATACCAGCAATGCTCACGTCAAGGGCCTTTACGGTAGGGTGATGTTCTGAATTTGGAGTGTCTGCCATCGTTCCAGGTGAATTTTAATAACGTTGTTATGAATAATATGGCAACTGGTCCATTTCTTACCCATTAGTCCAGTCGAGGGCCTATGCTAGCAGGAGTTCTGCGGGTTAGTAAGGAACAAGTAACTAGTCCCGTTCAGACACAGCAAAATAATCTGTGTCGATAAGTTATATTATAGCCTGGTAAGTTGTTTAAACCGAGAAAAAGGTAATAAACTTAGCTATATATATTTACTATGTCCACTATCCTGGACACTGGGGAGTGGTGCTGTTTGATTGGCGCCTATTCTTCGGATCTATATCACATAAGCTGTTGCCCAAAAAGAAACATGTGACTGTCTTTAAGGCTCCGACAGTTTTTCCCCCTTCCTGATGAGACCTGTTTTTTTCGGAGTGATTTTTATCTGATGGAACTGTATTTGTTTATTAGATTCAGTAGGCCCCAAGATTTTAACGAGGTTATAGCAAATATATATTTGCAAATGGGTGTTGTTTATAAATAAATATGGTGTTGTTTTGCATTTAACGTTTTATTGCTTCCTGGTATGTTCCACCTTCATTCCTTATATTTTGTCGTTTATTTTTCATGGTTGTGTAAAATTGTCTCGGAGCTTTTGTTAACTGTCAAGGTGCTTAGTCATAGGTTGAATAATAATTTTAACCCTACTACTTTAACCTATTCTTAGGTGTTCTGTCCAGTACTGAATGCCGTAGTCAATTATGTTGATCCAGTCCATAAAGATCACCATAGACAAGGCTTTATGACTTGTTTGATATATTATGCGGCCAGGTATGGGGCTGGTGTGTTAAATACTTCCTATGCGGTAGGAATCCCTCCAAAAGAGACGAAACCTCGGATAAAGAAGTTACGTAAGTGCTCGAAGAAATCGAGCGACGAGGCCATAAAACCAGCAAGCCAGCAACATATTTAAATAATAAACATAAAGGTAACAGGAGAGGAAAAACAAGTAATTTATACATGCATGTAACATCGGCGCGATATGATTCGGACCCCGGGCTTTACATGGGCGTCCGTTCGGCATTCAGAGCACCGTATCAACCAGCCTGCCCACGTCGATGCACCGGACGTCTTGAAGGCATGTCGGGTCTTTGCAATTAGTCCGACTACAACAAGGTCGACGGCAGGATGGACACGTTCGGAAGGCTCCGACCCCCTGTACCAACAGGCCTTCTAAACATCTCCTGCAATATATGTGTCCTGTCTCTGTGTTAGCTTCCGAGCCCTGTCCCATCAGGTTGCGGCGGACCAACCACACGATTTCAACCTGGCAGGACGGTCCAATCGTCCATAACAGATTTGGCAATTGTCATCTAAGCCGTACAGTTGTATGACTTTTTGCCGGCCATAAGTACTGTCGTGGGTGTCGATGCCGCATCGGCCAGACTTCCCAGCTGGAGCACAGCCCGAACAAACAACCTATTATGACCGCTTAGCTCCAGAGCTCACAGGAAATCAACAGCAACGTACACATCCGCAGACACTGAAAACTCGTGGCTGTAAACCCTCAAGTTCTCTGTAACATGAACGGCAATTATTTCGAGATTCTGTCATGTCGATTGTTGGTGGCGGGCGGCGGACGAGCGCAGCCCCTGATATGCCAACCATCAGATGTTCCCGTTCGAAAGGTGTACTACGTGAATAGACCTCCAGTCGGAGGTTTTGTACGGTATCGACAACGATACTCTGTAGTACCGTTTCTGATTGTTCTAGTAGCTGTTCAGACTGTCTCACACAATCTTGCAAACAATCTCGAGAATACCGGACAGGATCAGGGTGATGGCCGACATGCCACAAGGCTTCATTTCGCTGTAGCTCGAGCTCCCACAGGTGTTTGCCTACGCAGGCACGTATGGCAGTTGTAACGAGTTCCTTCATCCGGGCAGTGGTGTCGGGAGAAAACGTTAAGCCGTGGCTCGCCATTGCATAAACTTAAGGTCAAATGAATATAAAGAAAAGGTTTGCGGTGTTTAGTAAAAAAAAAGGAAGCGGTAAAGAAAGAGAAGAAAAGGAAAGCAAAGGAGGAAACGAGGGATTAAAGCAGAAAGCATAGTTTTATAGGCCTTTTTGATAGGTGCTGGGATGAAGCTGTGCTATAAATTTCCTGGGGGCTGATGCTATGTGACCGAACCTTTTAAGGACGCACTACTACGATGTCCGAATGTACGTTCTTGCCCCTGCTTGCCCAGCCGGCAGGAGATATAAGCTGTCCATATCTGCGTGTACTGGCCATAATGCCCGGGTAACGTCTGTTTTTTACCGCTGTATGTAATGCGGAAGTGCCCGTGGTTCCAGATAGGTGCGAAGAAAATAGTTCTAAAAGGTAAGTCTATGATTCATTCTATACGGTCTCCTAACAAATCGTATGAGTCGCGGCTTGTACCGGTATATATACTGGCTAAATTAATACAAGACACTGATTGCTTGCATAACTATATTTTATTCTTGAAAAATGTTGTACACAAAGTGAAACCAGACTCCTTGACCGAAATATAACAACAGTAAAACCGATAACGTCAAAATCATACCTGGAACCCACAGCTACGTCCCACCCTCCGGATGAAGCTTGGCGACGTCGCTTCCATGTTCTTATCTCGACAGATACATCTTGACCCTGCGGTCACGACATGTAGCGCCAAGCTCGAGGCCGCCAAAACACCTGCTATGGTCTAAACCGTTAGCCCCATCACGAGGACGTCACAAAAAGGGAAACAAGACTTACCAGAAGCATCTCATCCCGAAATGGAGACCGAAGCGCAAATGTACTCGCATAAAAAGCCAATATGCGGACTACCAGGTGGACCATAACAAGACCTGTCGTCTGCATCGAATCCTGTAGAATACGTACCCATTCCCAGGCCATCCAGAGATGGTATGTGAGGATGGTCGTTCCAGCTAGCCATGGACCCCAAGTCATAGACCTGCTACTTATGAACGTCCCGAGGAGGAAGCCCAGGCTCGTCCCGAACCATACAGAAGCCAGGGGAACCGGAGCAAATGACCTTTGGCCATAACTCCACGTGCCACCCGCTATGAGGGACTGGTATGGGCTAATCAGTGCATGTCCGCCCAGCACAGAACGGCGTTTGTACGAACCTCTCTTGTCATGGTTGAAAAGCTAAGGATGGCGAGTAGATAGGTCGGCCAGGGCGTGTTATTGGTCCACGATAATATTGCGAACGACGATGCGGCCGCAAGAAGCATGATTGACGATAATACAATGGTTATGACGAAAGTGCGCCTGTATATCATATTCAGGGGTAAAGGGGGCGGGTATGCGGTTGTCCGGCGTTGCTTGAATAAACGTACGAAACTACAAGTTGTTGATAACATCTCGAAGATCAAAGTAACGTACATGACATATTGTTGAGGCGTACTTAACGGCTGCATGATTAACAGGTTAAAAGAAGAAGGTGACGTAAAAGCAAAGTTTACGAGCAAGTGAAAGGCTAGAGGTTGTCGCGGGGGCACGTGAAATTTATACCTAAGGTCTAGATGGTACAAATCTTTTAAGTAAACGTAAAACAGGTTAAACCGGACTGTTGTTAGACCGATAAATAAGGATAATTTTTAACATAATCTTGTTAAAAAATAGCCCTAAAGGCCTAGGATTTAAATGGCAAGATCAGTAGAAACGGTGTGATACGGGAAAATAATACGAATATAATAGTTTATAATACAAAGTAATAGCTTTTTAGCCCAGGCAGTTTCAAGAAAGTAACAGGCAAAATATTATAAATGCAAGCTATAAAGCCGAACGGGAGCAAAAGCTTTGCTTATAGTTTGGCCTTACCCATAGAAACTTTACTATTATGTTAGATAATGATTGCGCGATGCCCCGTTACGGGAAGGCATGGTCGGAAAGGAAATATGACGGTGCCGGAAGATATGCGAGATAGATAGAACCATAGCGATCTAGAACCAGGAAGGAACGACACAATGAAAGGAAGATGACGCTTACTAACATACTGACGTACTTATAGCCTACAGTCCTCGCCAACTTACAGTAGAGCCTGGCTGCCAGAAGCGTAATCACTAGTTAGACAATATCGCAAATACGTAAGTTCAATCAGCCCGGACATCAATAATTTGCTTTCGCTTAGGCTAACAGCAAGTACCTTAGCATGCATGTATATAGGTGCTAAAAATGCTGGCTTGGTCACATAGTCATACCATACATAAATCAAAGCCAGAGGTATCTCGTGTATTTCTCCAGACCGTAATAAGCAAATTGAACAAGCTCTGATTAACCCGTATCTTTGTAGCCTGTGTTGAGGATAGCATGTGAAAGAAGCCAGACCCGCGAATTGGGGCGTATCACGACAGACCAGGAGCCGGGTTTTGCAGCTTTTCCGACCCAAATGATCCGTAGACTGGGAAGCATGACAGATCTCGTTACCCGAAAACTATTTGATAATATTGCAATGCTATTACACTTTTCAGGATCCGTTAGGACACCTAGCATACCTGAAAGCTTGGAGCCATATTCCAGGATGGTCCAAAATATCGGCGCATCAATAGTACAACCCGTAACTAGGGGAATAGCAAAAATTACAAGGCGGCTGATACCTGACACTATAAGTACATGTATGGGATCTTCCCAAGATAATATCTCTTCCTCTTGTTTCTCCAAACCACCCGATTTTCCAAGATCTATCATTAATCCCGTTCTCATGGATCTTGACAGCCCGTTTACGAGCCCGCCGAGCTCACCAGACGTCCAAGCTTACAGTGAGCCGGAAGAGCCGGTGCCGAGAAGGGCCAAAGGAAGGAGCATTTCTCGAGCCCCAGGAAAGGCCGTCACCCATTGTGAATTGCCATGTGAACTTTTACGTAAAAATGCTCTGAACGATTTCATTGCATCCTGCAAGATAGGGTTGATCAGCTGGGCCTATCTTCTGCGGCAGACCACCGTCCCAAAGAATACAAGAAGCTCCGATGCGCCGGTGCTTGCCGCCTTCAAGACGATAGACAGTTTCATGATGAGAGACAATGACAAAGTCCTCCGCCGGCTGGCTTACGTGCAACTGGCACACCTATTAGACTCCTTGGTAGATAACATCACCACAGACAGAACACAGGGCCTTATCCACCGCGCGGCAGGATACAGGAATGCAACGATCGCCATAGATATCTATATGAGTGCACAGCAAACGGGTACCAACGTTGGGCCGTTGAGACGCGAACTGCTGGAGCGCAAGAGGACAGGCCAGCGATGGCTGCAGCTCGCAGGTCCGTCGCCGTTTACGCTCGTTCTGTATTCGGACGCCGCAGACCAAGCCATGTACGTATGATCCCGCCAACGTCCATTGCCGACATTTGTTGACTACCAGCCGAAGATCGTCGGGGCTCGATGACGCATCGTTACGGACCATTGCCTCGGAGGCGCTAGGGCGTGCTCCTCCCAAGCTTATACACGCGTGTATTCGGCTAGGCGATATCATGTCTCAGGTGGATGCGCCGGAGCTGGACTTCGACGATATCACGAAGCAACTCGAGCAGTATTTGCAGTGTTCGTATTTGCGCTGATGAAAATGGTAGCTCGGACGGCATTTGAGGTTCGCTGAGAACTGAGGCACGGAGGCACTTTGATTGCATTTCTGATGACGGAAGTACGTGATTGTACGTGATCGGTCCTAGAGGCCGGACATGAGATGGACGAGGCGGCATGGATACCCTAGCAATGTATTTTATGGTTATGTACGTCACAAATGGGACCAGAAGAACGGCCTACAGGATCAGTCAATGCCATACTCAGAAACGACTACCGGGATCAATGTTTGTAGGACGTAGAACACACAAAGGCAAGGGCTCCAAAGAACAGTACTATATCCTTTACAAGTTGCTCCTACCACATTCCTCACGGCATCGTGCCAAGTCGTCGGAGCTAGCAGCTATTCCATGTCCTTGGAGGCCTCCGTGATGTGATGGCGATTATCCTGGTTTAGGGGTTGGGGTTGGGGCAGAAACCGAGGACGGGGTATTCTAGCCAGGGCGTAGCAAGGAAGGGATGACCTGAACCGAGGGATGGCACAAGGGATAAATCAAAACAGGGGAGAAAGTCAAGAAGGGGAGAGTAAAAAAAGGGATGGCCTGAAAAGGAGAACTAGGAACTAGCACGTAGGTTCTACCTCGGTAAAAATCATTCTGATTTATCCGAAGCGCGTCAATGGACATAATCTCGCCGCATATAATAATGACATGGCCCCAGCCGTGAGGGAATTCTGTATACAATGAAGTCGTAACGACTATCCACCTGATATCTATCAATTACACCATTTAGATCAAGACATAGCGTGGTGTTTGTGGGGAAGTGTTCGCTGTGTAATTCTCAGGCGCGCCCGCCCTCTATGCTGTCATGTCGTCGTGGCTACTAGGATTTGTCGTACTGGCCTGCTCGACCGCGACGGCGCGATGGACAGCCGCCCCAGTTGTCGACCTCGGCTACGCACTATACCAAGGATATTACAGCTCAACCTACGACCAGACCATTTACAAAGGGTATGGGCCGTCCCAGGCTTCGCGCGACTACCGGCACCGCTAACCGCGCCCCCAGGATCAGGTATGCGGCACCTCCCGTCGGCAAGCTACGATGGCAGTTGCCGCAGCCTCCGCCCGTCCACCGGGATGTGGTCATTCCGGCAACAGAGAACCCTCCGCCATGTCCCCAATCTGGATTCGCGCCAGGGTACGTATGGTACCGCCGGCATCGTGTTGGACATTGCTGATCCGAGAAGGACAGGAACACTGGACGGCGGCGGCGACGAAGACTGCCTGTTCCTGAATGTATTCACACCGGCCGACGCAGCAGACCTACCTGTGGTGGTTTGGATCCGTAAGTACAATTGCGTGTCCACATGGGAGCTTTGCGGCGGCCGGCTAATCCAGCCCTGGATAGACGGTGGAGGATATGGGATGGGAGGCGCGGCAATGCACGATTTCTCGGAGCAGATTTACAACAACGACAATGCCTACATTGCTGTCGTGATACAGTACCGGCTGGGCGCGTTCGGATTCCTGTCCTCGGCCGAGGTCGCGAGGTCCGGCGTGCCAAATGCTGGCATCCACGACATATACGCTGCACTTGTGTGGGTCCAGAAGTTCATCCGGCGGTTTGGCGGCGACCCTACACGGGTGACAATCTCCGGCATGTCTGCCGGTGCCGGCGCTGCTATGCTGTTGGCGACGGCGAACGGCGGTAGCGACGGCGCTGGGCTGTTCCAAGGCATCATCGCCGCAAGCCCCTATCTCCCCACGCAATGGTAAGCAACTGCATGATCTAGGAGGCGAACGAGAAGGACCCGCAAAACAACACTAACGCTTGGATCCGCCGCTTTCCCTCCCCGCCCAGGGATTACGACGACCGCCAGCCGTCCGAATCGTATTACCGCTTTGCCGCCCTGGCCGGCTGTCTCACCAACCAGACTGCCGCCAGCGGCTCCGTCTTCGACTGCCTGGTGTCGGCAGACTCAGCTACGCTGCAGACCGCGAGCAACTACGTAAGCACGACGGGGCGGTACGGCCGCTGGGCCTTTACACCTGTCACCGATGGCGCGTTGATCCGCGAGCGGCCGTCAAGGCAGCTGCTGGGAGGAGGCAGACTGAACGGCATCCGCGTGCTGTCCTCGAACAATGCGAACGAGGGCCCGCTCTTCGTTCCGCACGACATCACGGACGAGGTTTCTTTCCAGGCTTGGCTCCAAAGCAACTATCCGCTCCTGACAGGGCAGAACGTTTCTACGATCCTCGAAGCCTACGCACCCCCCGAGGGCGCGTCCGGCATTCTTGCCGACTCGGACGGGAGGGGTGCACCTTTCTCGACCACGAACTCGCAGTTCGCCGCGGGCTGGCAGCAAGCTGCGTTTAACCTGTACGCCGAGGTTACGTTTATCTGCCCGTCGTACTGGCTGGCCGACACATTTGCCCGTGTTCAGGATGGCCAATCTTGGCATCTTCAATACTCGGTTTCCCCGGGGCTGCACGGAGACGACATGGGCGCGGTGGCCGCAATGCCGGATGCATCGGCTGTGGGAACTAGCACTGCGCTCCGAACCGCGCTTCAGCAGATTTGGGGCAATTTCATCGTACACGGCGACCCAACCTTAACTGCGTGCCAAGTCGGCGCCGCCGAGGGTGGTGATGTTACGGCGGCAGGTAGGCTGGCCTGGAAGCCGTGGGGAGGCAAAGCGGGTCAGAATCTGATGCTCAACGTCAACATGACGGGTGGCGTGCCGGTCGCTACTTTCTCCACGGCGGTTCCTGGGGTACGTTTGCCCGTTACGAAGTACATGTCTGGTAATGACAGCTCGGCACTTCCTGTCGATGCCGCCTTTGAGATTGTCGAAGGGTCGGCGTGGGAAGGGGGGCGAGGCGAGCGATGTCGGCTCTGGGCTAGTCTTGGACCTTGGATCATGGAATGAGCAGCGGCGGACATCTGTATATTTGCACATGATCTGTACTTGTTCACATGATTCTGTTATCAAACGTCCCGACGTAGCATGATAGCGATACGCTATGATACGCCCCTTCGAAGTAGATGTATTTGACATAAGACAACCCTTGATTTATTCGTCCCTGCCTGTCCGCTAGTGCATGCCGCCCAGGTCCTGCCGGCAGTTATCAAGAAACTTCAAGTCCGTTATATCAAGTTATGCGAAGAAATACTTGTTTGATTAAGGGCCACTATTCGTTAGGTTCCGTAGTTAATACAAGCCTGGTCTAGTTAAAACTAGACGACACAGGCATATAGCCTGGGACATATATCGGCTACCCTTTATATGATATAACCGCTTTTGTATATACCTGGCTTCTTCGTATTATAGGAAAACTTTCTTACGTGTTAAGGAAACATGTTGCGGGATTAAGTTCTCGGTCCTCACCCACGGTTTAATAGGTGGTCGTGCCGGTCACGCAGGCAACGTAGGTAACGTAGTTTAAAACAGAAAACGTCGTTCATAGATACTACGGAAGGTAGACACAGCAGAACAGAAAACTTTCAGTTCCTGTTAGAAAGAATGCTATTAGTTGATAATAAAGAAACTTCGATTTACTCCATACTTTCGTTACCAGTTGGAGCCCCTGGGACGCTGCTGACTGCTATACCCAAACACCGTCTGGCCCAGGATATCGTACCGCTCTGGCCGACATGGCCCCTTCGGCGCTCCCGTTTTGCCCTTTAGGCCAGTGTTATCTCTTGCTCGTTCTGCGACGCGGCTACAAAGCGGATCATCTATCAGTCCGATGAGCATCGCGGCGGACCAGGGGCCCTAGGCTGCTAACGAGTATAAAAGGGGCTCTGCTCCCCTTTGACCCAACGACTGCTTTCTCCCCTCTTCTTTATTTTCGGAAAACCATCTTGCACTTCGAAGCAGCTTACCATGGATTCCTTATGCTACGGCCTCCTTTACCCTTTCGACCTTGGCTTTGACTCCAGCCAAAGCGAATGGGGCCATGGCACAGCTGCCCAGCCGGACGAGGTGAAACCTCCAGCCCCCCAACTCGATGCTCCCTTCGTCTACCAAGACTGCCTTCCTGTCCAGGGTCGCCAGAACGAGCTTTTCCTACGGTATCCCACCATGCAGGATGATAGCCAGTACTTTGGACCCATCCATCAAGCGACGATGCGATTACTACAGGTTCTGTGCCAGGAAGAACGGCAAGAACCCGGCGACCGGCCAGCCAGTGGACAGCCAACCACACCTGTTTCGTTTCGTAGCGCACCACCACAACCATTGTTAAAGCCGGCTTCGCAACACCGGAGGATGGGAAGCGAATATTATCCCGCGCCTAGTACCACCGCAGATATCACCGCAGGTTGGGCAAAACCAGAGAAAACGGCTGAAGATGACACTTCCACCACGTCGCTGTCGAACCAGCCTCGACGCCAGAAGGCTGCCTCTAGGAGGTGGCGCAATGTGTACGTCCGGCTAGAGAGGGTGATCTATCGAATGGATGACGAGGGGGCTGATTTCAATTGGGATCGGCACTGCAGCAGATGGGTTAACGAGGAAGGAACCCCCTGGGACAAGGACGACTTGGCCTGTTATGTGCTGAGTGGCATTCCCGTCTTCGCAGTAGTTGTCCGGCCACGCGGAGACGGATTCCCCGTCGAGCTCTCGTGGGACCAAGAGACCAACACATTCCAAGGGGTCGATGCGATGTGCGGGAAAACGATGCAGGTTGGCGATGCGGAATTGGGAAGCCTGCTGGAGGACCCCAACCAGAGCGTAATTATTCCATGACCACTCCCGTGTATTATCTCTGTTTCTGGAAACTTTGCTGCCTCCCTGTACTATTTCATAAGGGTGTCGAGGCGGCGTTATTGTATAGTGTGCGGTCCTTCGTTTTGGCCTTAGGTTTATGGTGGAATGTCATATTTGCCTATTTCTTACGGTATATAATAGTTATTCTGAAGCGTACCATGTTATATATAATGGTTTCCACTGAGCACTATGAAAAGAATGAAGGGGCGGGGCGGCCCAAATGGGAAATAAGGGGTGTAAATGCAAACTCTGTTTACCCGTTGTCAATCTAAATCCAACCGAGGCACCACGCACGATCTGGGACCTGGCACCTTGTGTCGGTCTGCCTAGCAGTAAGGATCAAGCTGCCATGTGCTCGAGATCAACCTCAACATACTTCCGTTTTCTAGGAACCAGAGAGCCCTGCCTGCTTTCTTCCGCCTTGTCTGTGAATGGCTGAGTCTTGCTATTCTCTGGCGGCGGCGATATGCCGAGAACATCCCCCGTCTCGTGAGACGTGCTTCTGGGGCGCCCGTGCTCCACATTACGGCACTCTTCTTGGAGGATCTGATCGAGCGACAGGTATGGAATGGAGTGGTGTCCATCAACCCCATTGTCGGGATAGTCTGCGTCCCCGAGTAGCAAGTCCTGCGGATCCAACGTGGCCGTATTCGCTGCCCACCGAACAATGTCACTGTACTCGTCGGCTTGCAGCAGCGGTATCTGGGAGATGGGATACGGCTCCTCGCTACTGTCGCCATCCTCACTCTCGTGGCCGTCGGGTCGCGCCCCGAGATCCCACGCCGCATCTGGCTCGCTCTCCAGTACGGGGGAGAGTTCGCCACTCTCCCAAACTCCGGAAGCGGCTACGGGAATGGCCACTTCGTGGTCGCCAGGGCCCGTGGGAACGTCGGAGTCAGGCTGATCTTCGGAATCGCCGAGGGAGATCCCGCTGTCACTTGCGTACGACGACGCTTCGTCGGCGAGAATAGTTAGGGGATCTCCCAGATTCCCCTCTGCGGCAGCTCGCGCGGCATGCGACCCAAGGTACCCAATCCGCACTTGCTTCGGGATCATGTAGGTGCACAGGACGAACGATTCCATGAACTGTCTGTCCATCGATGGCCAACCCTCCATGTCGTACCGCAGCTTCTCTTGTAGGACAGCATTCCAGGCTCCCAGTAAGGACTCGATCTGATCCTTAACCCCGTAATAAAACTCGGCGTCAAGGTCGAGCTGATTCTGGAAGATTCTCGATATGTCGTGCTGGTGAAGGATGCGATCGAAATACGCGAGGTCGTGCGTATCGAACAGGGTATCTGTTGCCGTCACAGGTCGGCCAGCGCCCGTCTCGATAGAATATCTCCTTCGGTAGTAATCTCCGAACCTCACGATCGTCTCGTGGATGTTCCCGGGATTGACTGCCATGTCTTACAAAGAGAAGCCGGCTACCGGACGTTTTGGAAGATCGAGTAGTGCTGTGACGAAGGAAATGATACCGCACGCCTCGGATCTTATACGATATTCCCCGTACTACGAGCTTCCGAAAGCGTGGTCACTGGGACCCGAAGCCTGGTTCTGGCTTGGGAAGCGAATCCCCGTGGCCCGGATCCAGTTTGCTGGTTTCCGGTCCAGGAGGGCGGTAGTATCCATGATCATCCGGAGTTCTGCGTGGATAAGACTAGTTGAACGCCCGAGCTATCTGCGTTCCGTCTTGAATCTGCTTATATATTCCCCTATGGTGCGGTGTGTAATATGGTTGTAAGCCGCATAATCTGTACACAGCCTGTTTCGCACCGGTGCTTCAATACGGAGCCCCGTGCACTGAACCCCCGCAACATTACGATGCCCATGTCGGAGCCCCAAAAGGCTCCGTTCAACCAAGCGCGAAAACGCCAAAACACCAAGATATCGAAGCGGAAGCACACTTTATTCAAAAAGACCCACAGCTTCCACGAGGACTGCGGGTTCGAAGTGTACCTGCTTCTACGGAAGGGGTATCGATCGTATGTCTACAACTCTAGACGGGAAGCACCGCCGCCGCACGCTGAAATTGTAAGTGCAGAGCAGAACTTTGTTACTGCCCCGGCGAACTAACTACGTATTAGATAAAAAGTTACCCACTGCCAACGATTTACAGGCCAAGGAGCCATAGAGACTATACGAAAGATGATGGGGAAGAACGGGATATAAATAGTTAGCCGGGGGTCATCGCATTCCGGAGATCACTCTATTCTGGGCTAGGAGAGCAAGGGATACTCGAGCCAAAAATAAGCACAATAAGGCCGGAGGGCACTGGAGCAAGCGGCACGCAGTAGTATTATGATTATTATTTTCATGATCTTCACATGTCCGGATTTCCTGCGTGATCACTTCGGCAGACACCAGACCATAATGGCCTAGCCAATAAAAATGCCCCTACTATAAGAGAACCATTAGGAACAATATAATTACGCTTGTTACCGTTTCCGCTTCTGCTTACTTTGTACCGTACGCACCGCGATCTCGCTCATCCCTTTGTAGGACATGCTAAGTAGGGCCGTTAAATGGCAGGTCCTAATGCCGAACTCTTCCCGTTTGATAGGACGCCGTATTGCAACTGGCAGCGAGCTTTCGTCCAAACAGAACCGTCCCGTAGAAGGCGTACGTGTAGGGTATATAAATCAGGGCTTAAACTCTTATGTTGTAATCTATTTAAGGTGAAGCCACCCCGCTTAGGCGGAGGGATACTGGGTACGGGGATCAGCAGCGCACAGGAAGCAAGGGTTACAATGCAAGGTATAAATAAAGCACTAGTATACCGACGCAGTGGCTTCTTCCCGGATACCTTCGGCAAAGGCACGGAAGAAGGGCGGCATCTATAGGTCTTATGGTTTCCAGCTGTTGCTATAAACAAAATAGACAAACATTACGTAACAAGGGCACCTGCAACATTGAACATGATGTAACGGGGAAGCAACCTTAGATTCAAGTGCAATTCCCCGACTTGGCATAGCCTAACACGGGACTGAACTGGCGAAACGGGTTAACGAAGAAAACACCCCGCATATACAAACACAGCCGGTATGCCCCTCAAAATGTAACTGGTCTATCACGGAACGACGGTAAGAGTGGTCGTATAGAACGCCGTCACGGTCTGTATCAGTGTAAGAATGGGACTTTAAGTAAGAAGACACTCCGGCGGTTTGCCGAGCTGACCTGTGTAATCGCGAACGGGTCGCCGCCCGGCCCGTTCGCGGGTGATTGGCCTGCGCTTGTTTCGCCAGAGGTGGCGACTTGTGTTGGGGCTCGATTGTCGGGTGACTGGGTGACGGCGGCCTCATTGATCGATACTGAAGATTCTTGGACTGTCGAAACACTGCCCTGCGGCTGAGTCGATGCAATGCCGCTTGGGGGCGACGTCGACGGGAATGTCCAGTTGCCCCCCGCATCTCTAGTCGAGGGCTGGCTCTCGGCCTGGCGTATGAAGGTCGACGCAGGACCGATCCCTGCGCTCGTGGTGCTAGAGCGTGAAAGGCTACCCGTAGAGAGGACCGTCGCCGTCAGCGTCCTATTCAAGGCCGTCCTGGGCCCCGAAACGGCCGGCGGCCTGCGAGTTGCACAGGACGTATGGGTGCTCTCAGCACTAGCCGCGAGCGCCTCCTCTACACCGTCTGGCGTCGAACACCGGACCAGACCTGACCGTTCGGCATCCTCCGAAGAAAGGGATCCGGTCCCATTAGAGATCTCGCCGCGAAAGCAAGAGGAATGTCCTGCACAGGTCCTGGGCCGCGTTAGATACCCAGTAACAGACAAGTCAGAAATACTGACCAGATAATGTTGGCCCCTCCGTTTGGCGAGACGCGAGGCACCGTGAAGCTCATGATCGCTAAGCCTGAACAGCGCTGAGCAGGGAAGGAATACGTGATTGGAGTGAACGCGGGATCCGCGAATTCGACAAGCGCGCGGCAGTCTTGCCCGAACGGGTCATCATACCTAACAATACAATTGTTATTTATAGAAAAGCAACAAGAATACCCATTATCAAAGGTGGCTGCTCTTACGTCGCCGATACTTCCGTGGTGCCTGCCACTAGCTGCAACGATGGACCTGCGGTGCAGATCAGAGGGTCGGCCCCATAAGCCCAGCCGAGGCCCAACATCATAACGAATGCAGTTATGGTCGCCATTTTAATGAATATATCCGTTGGTTTCCTTTTTGGAAAAAGTCTTACCCCTTTCTCGTAAGCCGTTGGAATGTCTTGTCGGTAAAGGGGCGTGGGATGCATTTTAAATAGAAAGCCAAGTCAAACACGAACCGAGTCCCGGATGCTGGCTGCGGCCGGCTTCAGGGATATGGTCTCCCATGTACGAATCTGACTCGGCATCCCTTCAGGGAGGCTCATCTCCGTGGCGCATATAAAGCCGAACGCGACTGTCTATTCGCGAGTGCATGTATGAACATCGAGTAAGCTCCTCTATTGATTAGATTCAGACCCAGTTATGATGGATGCGCTGCCTGATACTCTTTTTCAAACCTGGCCCGATACCTGGGACTTGGGTGCGCTTCCAAGTAACGAGACGGACGCCCATGCTTCTTCGGAGCCCCTGGATTCAGGATGCTTTCCCATAGCAGACACGCATACCACCAGCAACGGGGCCACAGACGGGACCACGGACGGGGATATCAGAAGGTAACGTACCCTTGTGGAAACCAGCCGGCTATGTACTAAATCCAGGCCAGTCTCCTTATTATGGTGTGTGCGCGCCTCGACAAGATAGAATCGGGTATGGAGAAGATGGACGAGAGCGCGCAGGAAATCAGAGGAATAGCACTACAGGGGTGCAGCGGCGTAGAGGAGGCGATGAGGGTCTCACAGCAGGTTCGGGACTCGGTGGAAAAATTAAGACAAAGCTTGAGTACGTTTTCTCGAACTCTCTTCGACATCCTAAAGGATGGGATAGACGATGGGGGGGCTAGCAAGTGAGGAGGCAACACGCCAGCTTGAGGGGTGCAGGGCAGCCCGGATCCTGGGTGTGTTGTAGCAGCAGCTCTGTAATTCTACACTTAGTTCATTATAAATAAAAGGCGAAGCTTTTGATCAGACTATAATTGATTTGCGCATGCGGGCCACGACGCACCCATGGGAAACAGGTGTATTGAGTACCTGCAAGGCCTTTGGGCCGGTCTCCGCTCCGCCGCCCCTGTCCAAGAACCGTCCCAGGTGCTGCAGAAATGGCCGGCGGCCGAGAGACCAGCCTACAGCCCGGCTACGTGGCCCGACGAGGAGTGTAGCCCGCGACTCGAAGATAAGCTCCTGCCTCCCTTGCCGGTGTTAGGTGTGAGCCCGCCATTGCCGTTGGCGCAACGGCGCCCGCTGCGTGTTGCGCCGCCTGCTGAGAGGACCTGGCATCGCATAAAGAGCTGGTCAGAGGATCAGATCGACTTCCTGCAAGAGGAGAACAAGCGGTTGCGATATCAAATTTCGAGACAAAATAGGGCGGAATCTGAAAGCCGCGAGGCCGTGGCCTTGTTGCAACGGCAAAACGCCTGTTACCTGAACGAGATCCACCGGCAGAGCGAGAAAGTAGCGGAGCTAGCCGAGTCCGTCGCGGCCGTATTCCAGGAGTTCAAGGACCAGGAATGGGGGGCATCCAAGAAGCAGCAAACGGACGTCGGGCCCACCATCGACGAGATTATCCACATCTACAGCGACCTGTAAATAGGCACTCGTATACCGCGATCCCGGCTTCAGCCCGTGTGCCCGTGTATGGGTACCATCCGAGCGATGGGCTAGGGTCGTGCTGTCAAGTGGTTTGCCTATATAATCGGCGGACTGCATCGGACCGGTCTTTTTGGTTGCATTTGGTCTATATACAGTAAGCCCGTTTATGTTCTAATAGGCCTGGCTACATTTATACTTCCGTCCTCCTTGGAAAGCTCTACCGACGCGATGAACTTTCACAAGCTCGTTTCTCTCTTTGGCGTGGCGTCTATTGTGAATGCGCTCTTGTACGTTGTCCTATTTATTATGAAGACTGAGACTGATGAGACGTAACAGCGAGCATTCCAGAAAGTCAGCAGGCAGGGGCCCTAGTCGTCGGCGGTCGCGCAGGCATTACCAGTAAATTCTGTTTTGCTACGGCGTGGTGGTACGTGGACCGAGGCGTGTTGGGATCTGGGTGCTTCCTCTCCTTTATTTGCTGCGCCCGGAATTCGGCCATAAGGGTCGTTTGATACTTGTATTATTCTATCATAGATCTTAACGGTCGACTATCCTTGTTATCCACTACGTATAACGTGAAAAGTGAAGATGATTGATAGTAAGATCCTACTCGTTTGTGGTAAGGCTTTAAGATTGCGGCGCTGTAGCCCTGAAAGTGGCTTGAGAATACCCTGCACTTAGGGCTTTTTAACTAGACGGCAGGAAAATATCCATGTGCCCTATCTCAGTGGACTGTTGACTAGCCCCTATTCCTTTCAGCGGAGTATCCACTAGCCCTTATTTTTGTGGATTATTCCAATTTATGCCACTTCAACCTTCGAGATGGATATAGTATTAAACTCCCGGCTGGAGGATACGAAGCTAGTATTATACCATTGCCGTTTATATACTTATGTTATATTTAGTCGGCCTTCTTAATGCGGCGTTTATTTGAGCGGTGCTTTCGCTAAGAACTAGTCTATTCTCTATTACTTTTCCGGTTGTTTTTAATACCGGTGAAGCTAAATCAAATTATTATCATTGTATACCTATGTTGTTATCGTGGATATTGTTTAATGCCTAGGGAGCGGCAACTACTGTAGCTCCTTCAGAAAAACATTGTTCAGCCATAAAGGGCGCGCTAGGCTGGGATGTATATTCTATAACAAGGTAGACACTTATCCGGCAACCTAAGCTTATAAGTATATTGCCGAAGACGATCGGGGCAATAAGGTTGATCATTATACATTGGTTCCGCTATTTGCACAGAAAAAGCCAAAGGTCTTAAATAACGTCTTCAAGAAACGGGTAGGCGTTAGGTCTTTGCGTAATTATATATATATATATTACACCCGGGAATGGATGTGCCAAAACATCCGACGATGACCAAGATATCTACAAAACAGCGTCAGACGTTCCGCTGCAGAGCAGTTTCTCCCAATGCGATAGGATAGATTGGATTGATATGCTGTAGTACTTGGTATATCCAGCTCGTTCTTCCAACTTTCTCCCTTTCGATACGTAGTGGTCTTCCTTATCAGGCGAGTATAGCCGCATTGGATCGACACGGCTGTAAGTGTAGCGAACAAACGAGATAAGTCAGATATCTGTACCAACTCAGTTGTGCGAATTCGGAACATCTCAAAATCAGCCTTGCCCCTTGGCACTTGATCCTCTCATCTCTGTTTTCTGCCTAGGCTGACCTTAGGAACCAGTAGCTTTTTCTTGGCCACAAGAACGTTCGACTCCGATCTACGTGATCCACGTTACATAGTATCCACCATCTAACCTTCCTGATACATCCACTACGTATCAGGAGAAGCTGGCGCCGACCTTCTGGCATCATTCTGCACCAGTTCTGTATCACTAGGCCAGTCCTCGTCTTCGCCCACAGGATAGTCTTGTTTCGTCTCGGCAAAGCCTTCGATGCCGCGCGTCCTGCCGTGCGTTCGTCTCATAACACCCTGTTCATGTCTTACGTTCCGGGACGGGTGTGCGTTTTCCAGGAGTACTGGGCGCGTGACGGCGTCGGTGTCCTGTCGCGAAATTGGCAACGGCCCTCCATCTACGACAGATCCTTCTCGAACCTCTCCATCGGTAGGAACTAGAGCTTCCGGTGCTTCGTTGCCCGGGGAATCGTCCGGGTCCTCTAACAAAGATCTCCGGTGCCGCATAGATCGGGGTGCGGGCTCCTGCTCGAGTGTGGCCGCTAGACCGTCGCTACCCTGCGCCGGCTGGCTCTGTGGGCTTGGTGGTGGATGCCTGGACTTTCTCGTCTTGGCCGGCCTTGGACCTGCTGGAGCTCGTATGGCCGTTACCCAGGCTTCGCCGGCCTGAGAAATCGACCTTTTGACTCCCCTAGCCTCTGGCCCCCGCAGCCTCCGCCGTTTCCCCGGGTGCTGTCCCTGCGCCGGCCGCACGTCCACCCAGGGGTCGCCTTCCTGGGACTCGGCCTGCGTCCTCTTCAGCTTGCGTACGCGGGGACGGTCATCCTCCAATTGAAAAATCGGCGAATGCCGAGGCGCTTCGACGGACGGGGGCCGGGCCTTTCCCGTGCGCGACCGGAACGTGAAGCGGGAAAGAGGAAGCTTGCTTTTTCTAGTACGGTCCAGTTGCTTTTCGAGACTTGTTTTCTGGCTCTTCTTGATACCATTGCCAACTCGCCGGCGAGTCTTCGAAGGATTTTTGCGCTGCCGGTCGACCGGTGTTTGAAACATATCGGTAGCAAGAGGACGTGTAGGCGGAGGAACATCCCGTCTAGGGATCACTGTCTCTGCACGCTCGGTTGTCTCCGAGGATGTATTCGCAGCTGGGTCTGGTTTTATGGAGGGCAGCGGTGCTTGTAATCTGTCCCCGTGGTCGGGACTGAAAACTGGGGAACGCTGAGCTAGCCGGTACGACGGCCGAACGTCCAACTCGCGCGCATGGTCGGCCGGGAGAGGAACGTGAGGTTTCCTCCGCCGCCCGGGGGCCTTCCTACTCTTCTCAACCCGCGAGTGTGTCCCCCGAACTTCTCCTCGTGGACCTGCTAAGCCTTGTGGTTGTAGGTTGTTGCCAGCGCCCTCGTACTGCGAAGGGTCGAAACCCGGACCCAGCCAAGGGGCCGGAACACCATGGGCTGGCATGCTGGGCTCGCCCGTATCCCGGGGTTCCACGTCCATCATATAAGAGGAGGCGCCGAAATACGCAAGCATGAAATGCTTCAGAATAAATGCCGGTGTGGTCCCAGCCTCGGCATCGGTTGCGTCCAATGTCGGGAGAAACGCAACCGACCGCAGCTGCCGAAACGTGCGGATGGAAGGCTTGCCGCATTTCCAGGCAGTGACTCCGGATATCGATATGACGTGGTCTGTCATGAGTGGGGCTATGCGAGGCGAGAGACGCAGTGCGTGGTTGATCTTCGCGGACCGGAAGCCGAGCTTCTTCGCTCGAGAGCACAGGTGTAGGACATACGTCTCGCTCGGGCCAGCAGCCATTCCCTCGCCCTTGACGTCTTGGAGTGGCGGAACGTTGTCCAGGAACGGGAAATGCCGCAGTGCGAATAGAAACAAGGCACTGAACGCCGTTTTTCTCTCGTTCTCTACCAGCGGTTGGAAGACACCCTCGCCCGTCTCGATGACGGGCACGGTCGGGCTGTCCCATGCAAGCGTTGCGAGAGATGTCGTCTCGTACTGCGCGTCTTCCTGGTCCCCTACCAGGCACCGCCGCAGGATCCTGGCCCCGATGGTGAAGTACTTCATGCTGTCGTGGAAGGTCTCGATACTGGGTATGACCGTATCCAGGACCAGGACCTGGGCTAGGAGCCGCGCTCGAGCCGTCGGGTCCGTGACACATTTGAAGATCTTATTCCGCCGGAACAGATGCTGGATGTACTTCCTGTCTACCGCTACAGAAGGTGCGCGGAGCTGCAGACAGCGCACGGTCTCCGTGTCAAGAGCTTCGGGTGTGGCTCCTGCCAAGATCCTAAGCCAGACATCACGTATATGTTCGAGATAGTGCACAATCTGCTCGTCGCAATGGAGAGCTAGGTGTTTATGTATGTTACCGATTTTCAGCCCGAGCCAGAGGCCCGGGAAGGCTAGAAGTTCGTCGAGCGCTTTGACAATTGCCGAACGCTTTTGAAGCAGTTTCACGATTTTCTGCTTACACAGCGAAAGCTGGCACAACCATTCTCGCGCCCGTAGCTCCGAACCTGGCCGATTCCCCAGCTCGTGGAGTCTCATGCTGCGGTACACGTCACCGTCTGAATACTTGGTCTGGTGAGCAAAGTTCTGGGTTTTGTCGTCTATCAGAGCACGACGCTGCCCTGCGATCGTCGTTAGGCCCCTGTATTTTTTTTTTGGGGGGGGGGGGGGGAGTGTCAGGGCATACCTGGCGGGGCATGATACAGCTTCACCGGCCACCAGACCCCTTTGCCAAAAGCCCTCTTCGCGGCGGCAAGCCTGTGCCTCCCGTCGAGACAGAGAATCTGCCCATCCAGGCGCACACGCGGGAACTCGCGTCGGTGTATTGTGGACCGAAATTGGTCCTCAGTGCAGTTGAGCCTCGCCAGGACGGCTGCGAATGTATCCCTATCAATGAGGCCTTTCACGTGGTTCTCCCATTGCTGGGACCGGCAGCGGGTCCTGCGGAACACATTAGACAGCCGCTTAACGATTGTGCGGGATTCCTCCCTCCCGACGCCGGGCTGGAAGGTAAAGGCCGACAAGGGGACCTTGATAATCCCAACCAGGTATTTTTCCGCCATGGAAAGCTAGCGTGATCCGGCGAAGGCACATGGAAAATATCCGCATCACCATTGCGAGTTCAGCGGCGCTCTTCTTAGCGGAGTGGTACCAGCCAGCTTTTGTTTCGATCTCGACACGTAACAAATCGATCCATCAAATCGGCACATTCGGTCCTAATCCGGGTTCCTGGGCCGTCGCCACCGCCGCCACCGCCGCCAACGCCCGGGTCCCGGATCTCAAGCCATCCTTATTCCAGGATAATCGTTCCATGGAGCGAGATGGGATATTTAAACCGCAGCGAGACTTACGACTCCCTGGAGTTTGCAGCTTAGCTAACTTGTGGCGCGACATTGTCTGTTCTTACCAGATTATTCCAAACCGCCCAGAACGTAGGAAAAATGCCGAAGAACAAATCTAAACATGGCAAGGTCGATGAGAAGGCAGAACATCGGAGGGCACGAGCATTGAAACGATTTAAGGATCAGAACCCCGACCACGCTTTCGCAAAGTCAATCCTACCAGAACAGGAGGCGGAATTGGCCAGGATTGCCGGCGACGAAGCTTGGCCTCCGACACCTTCGGAAAAAGATACCTACCCAATCGAATGGGCTGAAAATAAGAGAAGCTTTAACAAAGCGCTGGAAAGATTTCAGGAATATATAATTTCGAAAAACAGTGACATGCAAGCTACCTTGCCGGAGGCAATGGAAACATCCAGCCCACCCAGTCCTCAGGACGACGACGCGCCGGCCAATCCGGATGACCCGACGGACCGCACAGATCATGCCCGGCTTGGCCCGGAGAATGTCGCTCCCTCTGGTTCAGCAAACCCCGCGCAGAAAGCGGATCACGTAGCGTCCCCGGAACGGCTGCCACCAACGACCAGTAGTACGACAGAGACATCTGCCGGAACGAGCAAGGAAGCATCTTCGCAGCTGCCACATCCCGCTGGAGACGAAGCGCCTCCACCATCATCGACAACGGATACTACGACCGCGTCTTCAACCACAGGAAAGGAGCTGCCGCTACCGCCAAAAGTCAAGGCAGAACCTACAGAGCACGCTTCGACAACGGAATCGACTGCGACAATGGAACCAACCTCGACCACCGAGACTACCCCGTTGCCCACAGGCCCCTCCAGTCATCACAGCCCTCAGCACAAGCTTTGGCCGCCCGGGTTCGAGATGGATGGGCCCGCCTGGCAGGCTTTGGTAAGCGAGTGATAGGGCATTACGAAGCATGCACGCACCTCAGTCCCAAAAAGGCAGAAGGTATGATATAACCCAAGAAGTCCTGGCTTTTGTCGGGTATCCAGGGTGAGCACGTCAAGCGAGGTATATCTCGGAGCAACATATAGATGTTTCCCGGCCGGCCCTTTCGCTCGTAAGAAATAGATATCGTGCTATATCCAGAAATTGCACGGGATTCAACTGCCACGGCAAGCTTATATAAGTATATAATATTGACGAACAAATGTTTTGGCGCGTCGTATCGCATGGAGGCGGCCGACCCTAGTCCAGGTCAAATCAGTCACTGAACCCCCAGGACATCATCACGCCCGTCGAGAGCGGCTTGGCCGAAGGCTAGCAGGGATCTCCATAAGCGATCAACCAACAGCGTTCGGTCAGACAAAAAGGAGGCATAGCCACATGAAGCCTGGGCATGGCGCAGGAAAGTATGCCAAAGGATCGACTCATACGCGTCCAATTCGCCCTCAGTCTCATCCTAGATGCCTCTCTGTCCGGCGGGGTCGCGCACCACACTCGACCGACATTCCCCAAACATCGGGCGGGGGCCGGAACTGGCACGGCTGGATACCATCGGTCCGAGACCAAGTCTTCCAGAGTCGGCTAGTCTGGCATGCCAACCGTATCCCTTTATCACACCTGCGGTCTTGCCAACGTCCCTGCCGCCATCGCTGAGCGGCCACTAGATGAATCTCTTAGGAGAACGAACGTTGCCGGGCTTTCGCTACATGTTCGGGTATATAACCAGCTATGATCTCAGATATCGTCAGCTACGCGCCACGGCAAAACCGCCTGGGTCCTCAGGGCACGGACAGAGCAGCACCTTGTCACGCGACGTGTGATCCCAGATGGAGGTTGACCAAGACATTTTTTTCCAGGGGCAGCTGGAGCTGTACCCGCCAATCTCCGGTGCTCTACCGGTCAACCAAAGCACCTTTACTTCACACCATGCACACGTGCCGGGCGGCCATTACAGCCAATTTGATCAGCCCGTCTGCAGGTCCCACTCCTCCTACAATCCACACCTATACCTAGCTACAACTCCCTATCCACCTCCTGGCAGCAGCGCAGGTGACAGCTCAGCCAGCGCTACGACAGGCCAAATGGATGATCTGTTCCAGAGTCTTCCAGCACCGGGGTTCTATAATCCTGGTGAGGGGTCCCACGACGTCCCTTCATCCGACTGGGACGTCCATACGAAGCTGCCCACTTGGGATTCCTCGTTAAGCCCGGTACACTTCAGCACAACCCACCAGGAGGCGACTTTAGGCGATGAGACGGGCAACACAACAGACAGCCAAGCCATATTCGCTGACCAAGGCTTGGAAGAACAAGATCAAAACGAGATTTCCGATGTGGCCGGTGCATTTAAGTGTGACAACCCGGCCTGCACATCACGCAAGCCTTTCAAACGAAAGGAGCATCTGACAAGACATAAAAAGACGTACGCACCCAGACATAAGGCTGATAACTCCCGGCTAACATCTATTGTAGCTGCCACGTACTGAATCCGACGGGAGCTTATCGCTGCGACTTCTGCCAAAGACAATTTAACAGGCGGGACAACTGGATACAGCATCTTCATCGTCACACCCTGGAGAATCGCCGTGGAGCACGTGTGGCGTACCACGATGATGCTGTAGCGGTCTATGCGGCGGAGAAAAGGAAGTGTCGGAAGCAGTCCAAGCAAGGATATTAGTTGAAATTCGTAGGTCTTTATAAACCGGTCAGCTTTATAAGCTTTCTTTTTAAAAATTGACACGACGTTCTTGTTGCCGTTATAATGCAGTAGTTATTTCTACTTACTGACAGACTCCGTTATGTAACGGGTTACGTTTGTCATCACCGCGCAGCAAGTAGCATCATAAGAATGGTATAAGGTCCGTACCGTAGGTTTTGCATGGACATTCCATCGACGTAAAAAGGGCTGCATCAATATGTCGCAACCCTACTAACGCCACCCGGGGGAATACCCCTGCCGACCACTTTAAATGCCAACGATTAAGGAGCCGACCTCAAAGTTCCTGTCTAGCACATCCCTTTAGTCCATACAATCGTAACGTTATCAGGGCTTGCTGCCATCTTCAAAGGAGACCAATGTCCCCAGTTTGATGTATTTTAATTCGTCTCTCGACCATAGCTTTTAAAGCAATACTGCCTTTACGGTATTTCATGCCATTATTATTAATAATAGCAGTATTTAAATAAACATATCCAGTCAGGGCCGCATGAATCGTCGCTTTATACACTCGATGGAGCCTCAAAATTCCCAAGAATATCAGCAAGGCTTAGAGGAAAATGTACGGAATGATCTCATTTATATTTTCGCCCGCTAACCATGGCCACAGGAATCGTGTTCTACGCAAATTCTCAGTCTCGAGTCTATCGATAGTATGGTTCAGCAACAGAAACGAAAACTATTAGTGTATCAGGCCGCATTTAACGCCGCGCAACGCGAATGTTATCGGCTGACCTGCGAGAACCAAAGGTTGCAGGGGCAGCACAGGACCTTCTTGCAGATGGCAGCCAAGCAACTCGACGAGTCCGAGGATATTACTCATAAGCTCGAAGACTTGAACAGGCTACTGGTATCCGAGCTGGAGACTAGCCAACAGGCTATACGGAAGCTGGAAGAAGAGCGCAAAGCACATTTGGCCCTAATCGAAGACATCCAGAATCAGTCCCAGCATGGAAGACCCATTGCAAAGTAAACGAATGCCGAAAAAGTCAGCTGCGAGCACATTGGGAATCGTACAACAGCCCGTTTCAAAGTCAGGGCAAGAAACAAGGCAGTGAGTCCAACAGCTTTTACTAACGGAAGGGAGGGGTGCAGGAGGCTTGCGCTAAAGCATACAGAGTAATAAATCGTGGCAAGGGGTTCGGACTGGGAGAGTTATTAGAAAAATAAGTGATATTGTCTAATAGCTCCAAAAAGAAACAAAGGGATAAAGGATAAAGTAAGGGATAAGATATGAGGAACGCTGCTATGAAAACGAAGAATCGAGTATATCCTTCGCAGGCCACTCAACCTTGGA
Organism: Eutypella sp. D-1; assembly: GCA_023313575.1. Classification (NCBI taxonomy): domain Eukaryota; kingdom Fungi; phylum Ascomycota; class Sordariomycetes; order Xylariales; family Diatrypaceae; genus Eutypella; species Eutypella sp. D-1. The sequence continues at coordinate 311,259 of JAJTTP010000026.1, forward strand.
ATGCTGGGAAATCGACCCGCCTTTTATCGTATTGCGCCATCCCATCATGACAGGGCGGCGATGGCCTGTCTGGATGACGTCTCCATCGCGCCCCTAAGCGCTATGGCGCCTGGAGTGGAGGGTTGCAACATGCCCTCCTTGTTCAGTTGGTTTCCTAGCTATGGTAACTCATCGAATGGTGGCTAGCCGACTCTATATGGCTCACCGCCATACAGGATCTAACACATGGCACTGTTCCTCGAAACAATTCCAAGGCCGCGATATACCTTATCCAGAACAGGAAGGTTACGTTTAAGACTATACTGTTATAAAGACTAGTTGCTAAAGAAAAAATACATATTGTAGGAAAGGCAAGAGGAGAATATGACCATGCGGGCCAGGCACGCGACGCCATTTGATCATCCACACATCTCACTCATCCGCTTCGGCACCTCCAATAGTAGCGGTACTGTTTCGTCGCTAAATTTATGCCCCCCCTTGACATAGCACCCACGAGGGGTAACCTCAACAGCGAGGCCATACTTGGACTCCGGCTCAATCTTCCGCCGCATACAGTCCGTAAACGGTTTTTCGTCCACGAGGGAGACAACCACGTCGACAATGGAATGCATCGGTATGAGATGCTGCTCGGGGAAGCAATCCCACTGATCATCATTCAGCAAGGACGTGCGGACAGGCCCGGGGCACAGGGCATGGACCCGGATTCCATGATCTTGGAACATGGGTTTCGCAACCGCTCGGACGAACGCGATAGAACCTGCCTTCGAGGCAGAATATGCCGGGAATGCTTCGACCGGATACTTGGTGCGGTCAGTTGTGGGATGTTGGACCAGCTGGTTCATGACTCACCAGACCAGCGCAGCTCGCATTTACGATGAGAACTGCGCCTCGGCCCCCGTGGGGACTGAAGCGGAAGTATCGCAAGGCGAGATGGCACGTTTCCATGACGCCCTTCAGGTTGACGTCTATAGGGGACATAGCAAGGGGACCACCAGCATCCAGACTGAAAAAGTCCTCACATGGCATAACGCCAGCATTGGCAAAGACGAAGTCGACCCGACAGGTCTCTAGGAACACCTGAGCGAATGCCTTTGCTAGGGAGTCCCAGGACGTAACATCGGTTTGGATGAAACGTGCAAGAGGCAGCGACTTAGCTGCCTCGTCCGCCCGCGTTTGGCTGCGGTACAAGACGTACACCTGCCAACCGTCGGCATAGAGGGCTTGGGCCACTGCTAAACCTATCCCCGAAGCCCCGCCGGATATGATGGCGACTTTGGTGTTAGACATGCCGCCGGTGTTTATGGATATGTGTAGCCAGCGATGTTGTCTTAGATGAAGTTGAATGCAGTCGAGCGAAACTGTAGGATATCTCGGGATGTGCGAGGTTATCTATAGCAGCAGTGAAATCGCACTGATATACGTATAACCCTTTATGAATGCTTCTGAAGGGATGCCGAGGGACGGAGTACCGGAGGAAAGGGAAGGGCGTGAAGGCAAGAAGGGATACAGGCAAGGGCGACGAAAGGGGGGACACGATACCCATAAAAGCAAGGGATGAGAGAAAGGGATAACAAAAAGGGATACGAGAAGGGACACACGCGATTCCAGATGACCAAGTATAAATGTAAACCATACGTACCTTGTGCCGTGCGTCTTTGGTAAGCAATCGTTCCGCCATTTGCACCGAAACGTTCCTTCATCATCACACCAGCGCTATGCTATCACCCACCGAAACCACCTGGGCCGTTGGCCCCTGTGCTGTGATTATTCCCGTCCTGGTCAGTCATAAGTCTCTTCTTGCCGCCAGGGGCGCCTTGCTAAGTTGCTGGCTATAGGTCACTTCGTACTGCCTAGCCAAGGTCGTTTACAACCGCGTTTTCCACCCGCTTGCCAAGTTCCCGGGCCCCATGATCGCGAGCGTCTCGGACATATGGTACGCCACTCGATGGGCCGGCGGTCGCTGGCCTTTCGTCATGGCAGATGCCCATATGGAATATGGAGCCGTGGTCCGTATTGCACCCAACGAACTGTCGTTCGCGAGTCCGGCCGCCTACAAGGACATCTACGGCCACCGCCCGAAGGGCGAGCCACCCTTCCTCAAGTCCTCGTGGTACGATACCGGCGATCCGGTCCCCAGCATCGTGACCACCCGAGACCCTCTCGATCATTCCCGGCAGCGACGGACCCTTGCACACGCGTTCAGCTCCAGATCTTTACAAGATCACGAAGAGGTGATCCACAGGTATACCGACCTCTTCATCTCCCAGCTCGCCAAGCATGGAGGCCAGGGCACCCAGGGCATCAATATGTCCGAGGCGTACAACTGGCTGACGTTCGATATCATCGGGGACCTTGCCTTTGGTGAGTCTTTCGACGCTGTGGCGACGATGAAGACAAACTACTGGGTATCCGTCATGGTCAACAGCGCCTTCTTCGGGACCATGCTCGGCTTGTGCAAGCGCTTCCCGCAGCTGCACCTGTTCCTCTCTTTGATCCTGCCTGCTAATGCAAGGAGAGATTACATGGCACATCGACAGCTGACCCACCAGAAGCTGAAGCGCCGTGTCGATCAGGGCGACACAGGGCGGAACGACTTCTTGGCGCGCATCCTCAAGTCCAAAGACTACACGATGGACGGCCTTGCCAACCAAGCTGGCACTCTCATCCTTGCCGGGTCAGACACTACGTCGTCCTTGCTTGCCGGGGTCACTTTCTACCTACTCAAGCACCCGGACGTATTGAGCAGGCTGCAGGAAGAAGTACGTGGCAGTTTCTCCTGCCTATCCGAGATTACCGGCGACTCGACCAATAAGCTCCCTTATTTGAACGCCGTGATCGAGGAAGGCCTACGCATTGTACCGCCGATCCCGTTTGGGCTCCAGCGTATCTCGCCCGGGGCCACGGTCGACGGGCATTTTATCCCGAAGGGCACCATCGTAAGTGTCGACACCTGGACCGCGATGCACGACTCGCAGCATTGGCACGAACCTTCATCTTTCCGACCCGAGCGATGGATCGGCGAAGGCTTCCACGATAACAAGACGGCTTTCCAGCCTTTCTCTCGCGGGCCCCGTGCTTGCCTTGGCATCAACCTTGCCTATCTGGAGGCACGCATCATCTTGGCGAAGATGGCCTGGTACTTGCGGTGGGAACTAGTCGATGGTGGCGTGGATTGGAACCGTGACGCTAGGCTGTTTACTCTATGGAAGAATCCAGACCTGCGGGTTAGATTTTACGCGCATGCTAGCTAATCGGGTTTATTATGGACGATTGTGGACAAGAAACAGGTCGTTTACTGTTATTTAAATACCACGCACTGAGATTCCTTATACCATCCCGGGAACGACACGGGGTTTATTAACGTGAGCATTTACCCTATACTGTATGTTCCTAGGCGAGACCTGTCCTTATTTCGGTATCGGCTATAAAATTTAACTCAGATAAAGACCCCGAAGTAATATTGGGTGTGCTGCTTTATTAAAGGAAATGAAGGAACTTATTTAAGCCCAGGGCGGTTGGTTTTTGTTGCTGTCTGAGATGTGGCGAATTGCATTAAAGTAGAAAAGTAATTAAGCTGATTACAAAGAATATCGACCATAAAATGAATATGATATATCGAGCTTTAAAATAATACAGTAAGAAACCGTAATTTAACTTAATAAGGAAAAAGAAATCATAAGTAGTTGTATCTCGAAATATTGTTCCTCCCTGATCGGTATTACCGGAGATAATGATGTGTACACGAACTCGTTCTGGGAGAGTCTGCTCTCCGTCGTGGCCAGCTTCATGCTATACTTCCAGGTCCGAAGACTTCATTTACGCAACGAATCGCTTCCCAATGAGAACAAGTCCTTGTCATCCTTGCAAAGCAGTATACTTGAAGTTGTATCGTGGACAGGTTATGGTCCATACAGGCGTCGAGCTGGTAGGGTCGTAAGTACGGAATACGTAAGGGTACCGTGTTGAGACTGCATCCAGTTCTGATGACGGCGAATACCACGCGCTCCAAAAGACCTCCATTTTGTTCTTGGTTTGTGTTCTTAAGGTTCGATACCGCAGTAAAGAACTCCCCGCAATACCGAGCCGGAACGTAAGCGGCCGTCCCACCCCGGATCCGATAATAAGAAAGGAGGGTAAGAGTAATCAAGACAAATTCATCCGGGGTCATGTCAGCCTGCAGCTTGTCCACCAGCGCTTCACAAAACGCGCTGCCAGAAGGACTGGATGCCCAGGAGATGCGGTCTTCTGGAGTATTAAGGTTGGCGCGGAAACACAGGTCGAACATGGGATAGTTCTCCGGGGTGGCAAGGATAGGTAGTTGACCTCGAACTAATCTGTAGGGCAAATTAGTAATAAATAGCTACAAGATTCGAGAGCGTGACCGACCTTAAGAGGCCAGACGAGTACAAAGCATCTGAAACACCTTGTGGCATGGAGAAAGAGGTCCCGGTTGCTGGGGCAAAGAATCCCAAATATCGACCTATGAACCCAGGACTATTGGCTAGGAGCTGGGTTTGCCGGTCTGACCAAGCAGTCCCGGAGGTGAAGACGGCCTGGGCAGTGTGAAGAGCGCTTGGATCAGAAGACTCCGGCTCTAGGTAGCCCATGGACTCCGCAACACGTGATGGAGTATTTGGTTGAGTGGCACATTCAGAGGATAGGCTGCTCCCTCCCCTTCTTCCTTCACCATGAGAGATTTTGGCCGTATGATCTACCTTTGAGTCAATAATATTATACAGCATCAATGTTTTAAGGAGCAGACCTTCTTCGATAGCGGTAGCTGCCGTATTGAAAAGACCGGGGATACCAGGCCTCCCCTGATTTTCGGTTCTTCCCAATTCGGAGATAGGGTACTCCCTATCTAGGCTAGAGGCCGGTTGATTAGTCACGGGAGGCATTTTTCACGATGAATGACGAGATGCGGTGAAAAGAAAGGATCCTGCCCTTCTCGGGAAATAGTAGTCTGGAACAAGTCGTGTGGACACTGGAGGGGCCGGGTCTTTATATACTCCACATCCAGCTGGATTAGGCTCGTATTCAAAGTCTTGTAAAATCCTAGCTTCTACTATAGCCCGGAGTGTGCTCTTGTGGAGCGCGTTAGAAGGTGTATGTTGCGAAACCGATGTAAGAAAAGGGGCTACACTGTCCGCTCTCCTTCCTAATCAGGGGCCGGATATTCTCGGTAAGTCCTTCAAATTATATTATGCGACAGCAACGTACTAAAGAACAACTTAGTTACTGGTTAATAGACTCGTTTACGAAACGCTGTCAGAGCTTCTTGGCGTGTTGAGACGGGCTGTCCGAGGTAAAGAGCATAGCTTGAGCCAAATCATAGGGCCCCGGTCAGCAGCTGATATAAACCTTGCCATATAGGTTCGATCTGTAACGCTGATACATCTTCATTATTCTTATCCCTTCAAGTGCTTTATCGGATGTGCCGATGTTCTATAGCAGTTCAGCCTTCTTTTGTAACATTTTTTATCCCTTGCGTGGCGTGGATTCGCGTATATATGCTTTGGAGGATATAATTCGGATTATGATTCAGTCTACTCGGGTTTATCTTCATGGTTTCTAATATGCTAGTAGTTTCTCCTGCTTAATCCTTTGATATAGAGGTAACAAGTTCGAGGGAGTGATAAGTATCCTATCTTCCGGATTTCCTTCTTCAGGCTATACGTACTACCTAGTCCTATCAAAAATGATGCCGAAGAAGGGTATGTTGACACTCGTCCTGGATAGAATAAGCACTGCCGAGATAGTGTGTCGAGTGATAAGATACCCAAAGGTAGCAACAATAACGGGCTTAGCACAGAGTATACCCGCCCCAAATACAGCTCCCCTCCGGATAAAGGTCGACCCATGCATCGGGATAAGGCGGTGTCTGCCTTCGCTGTCTCATAACCCCAAAATGCCGGCATCGCAGGATACGGTGCTGTCGACACAAACCGTTATGTCTCCCTCGAAGTGGCAATATAAATCGTGAAAAACAACACGGAGGTTGTGCTCCACATTATTACGTTCCGTATTACCTTCCTGGATTTTATAAGATGCCCCGAAAAGGAGGGGAGGTGACTTTTCTGTGACCTCGAAGTATTATTATTATTATTATTATTGCTTAACGCCCGGGGGAGCAGCTGTCTGCTGCTCCACAGCCTCCCTAGGGGCATCGGGGCGTGCTAGGCTAGGCTTTACTCTATATAACAATACATAGACACCTATCTAACAAATCGAGTCCGAAGACGTGTCGCTAAACGCGGTTCAAGCTGCAACCTTCCTGCGGCCGAGTGAGGGTAGTCTTCAGTTTTCACATTTCAAGTACTTCGTAGGTCCTAGGACCTTATGTCCTCCCCGAGGCCTGTTCAGGCCGTATGTGCCTCGTTCCGTGGAACTCTGAGTCACGCGCTGGCACGCATACTGAGTAAAGTGAATGAAAAGAAAACCAGTAAACCCAAAAACAAGATCCGACCTTTGCCGAACTTAGTGCATCACAGCTTCACAGAGAGTAAATCTATAACGAACCTACCTATCCGTGGAGGACTAAGTGTAACTTCGAAAACTGGGGGTTATCTTCATTTACAGGTAACAATGGAGAATACCGATTCAGGGGGTTCGTTAAAAGGTTTTTTAAGCACTTTTATTAAAGGATGAAATCAATTGTTTTTCTTGTAGTCTTAGGCTAATAGCTAAAAAACTTAAACAAGTAACTAGGTATATAAGAGATCCGTAGGCCTTTTATGTATCTCTTCCCTCCTATGTTCTATGTTATCTCTGTACACATATAAAGACAATTTCCCGACATTTTGCCCGTCTGGTGGAGACTCTTAATCTTCCTTTTATTGAAAGGAAGTGGGGACGTTTCTTAATTTGCAGCATATGTTAGTAAACCCAATGTGGCACTGAATTTTATTTAAGCTATAATCCATCCGGCTAACTGAAAAGTGGTCACGAGATTGACCTACACGGCACCCAGCTGTTTAATTTATCAGATTAGCAAAAAATCGGATTCGCATCGTAAAAGACACGGATGAAAGGCATAGTACGACAGACCCTGTCGGCGTCACTAGACTTAGAATACGATAACTTAATCGTGGAGTTCTGAAGCAGGAACAGAGTGAGAAGGGTTGGCTGGAAAGGATTGTACCCTAAATATGACAATTATTGTCAACCCGCCTTCTCTTTGCAAATGATCTTTCATGTCGAGTTATATTCTTCCGTGACCGTTTCTCCCCACATAAGCCGCATGGAACCTCTTTACCTGGATTCCCTTCATGCTAGAATAGGGGTCAGCTTTAACTTTGCAGGAGGCATATCGGTATATACGTGCTTATTGGATTTGGTGTGCTTAGCCATCTCCGAGGGGGGTTATCGCTGCCCACAAGTACGGCACGTCTGTAGTGATTCGTCGAAGATTAGTCGTTGTCCGAGGCGTTGACGTGAAATAAAATCGTGTGTGTCTAAAAGCATACCTTTTAAGTAAATTGACGACGAAGAGAACAGGGTAGATATACCGTTAGCTGGTAAGAGCAACTCCTGACGAAAGTGCTCCTAAAGATGCTGTCGAAGGTTGTCCAGACTATCGACATGCTCGCAAAAGTAGCACCGCTTCCAGCCACGCAACCTTACAAAAATGGTCAGCCCATTTCGTGTTTAGGCATAGCACCCCGCAGATATGACAGGCCCGAGGCTGATGCACATTGAGGATATGCATCTCAATATCATCTTGGGGACTTGTCGTTATGCTGCAAAAAGAGCAACGGTCAAAGGAATGCGAGTCGACAAGATGATCACTCATACTGGCCGCCGGCAGCTTTAACGAGCAGTGATCGCAGGAAACCTCTCGATGGCACGTTTCGAAGTGGTCCTCCGTACATGCAGATTCCAGGTCCGAGCAATCCATGCATCTATTCCATCTGTGGCCCTGCTTGAGGTAGACCTAAAGATATCCGTTGCCGATAGAGAATTTATAGATTGGGCATTGAGATCACTGGTGGTAATCGATGATAAGGTTTAAGAATCCTCCTCTTCCTGGTCGGCATCTGCGGCACTGCTGCTAGAAATGTGCCGAACTGAGATGTTCTTCGACGTCAAGTTCATGCAATATGGCGTTACATAAATTGTAGTGCTCAGTCTGAACGTGTAGGTCTAGCCTGAAGCGGTTCGTGCATTTCGGACAGGTATGGACAGAGACCAGATGTTGTTCTAGATCACATGTTGGCTGGTCGCAAAGCAAACACGCAAGGCATTAGTGGTCGTTTTAAGATCTGTACGGTATAACTCCCCGGAATTCAGAGCATCTTGCTAATAAATAAGTCCCTAAGTCTCGGACTTCATCCTTCCTTTTGGTTACCATGCAACATTCGGGACAAGTAGCAAAACCATACACGGTGCAGGTTTCATAAGGGTGTGTGTTATAGGGCCCCACTGGGACTTACCACACATGGATGGCCCAGATAAATGGGTTAATCTGTATTTAAATACGAGCCCGAATCGCCCTGACGAAGGAAGAAGAAGGAAGGGCAAGGTACTTCCTTAAAAGATTATCCCCTATCTTAAACGTAAATATTAAGCAGGTCGAAGGATTACTTGTTATCACGTCGCTTGACGGTAGAAAGAACGTTATCGGAGAAACTGAGACGGTCCTTGACCTGCTTAATAAGGGCCTGATCCTGCCTTAAGATAATATCGCGTCTTTAAGGTTAAGTTTAATGCGCAAGAGCAATGATGGCGGCATACTCTTTTTGCAGGCATACGCAATTTTTAAATTTGGTATAAAGGCCTGGCGTGCCGATTCCTTCCGCTGTTGCAGTTATAATGTAGCCAGTTTTCCGACGCAAAGGAGCGAAAGTGATCGATGGTTTGATAGATGGATGGATAAATGGTACATATCTTGGTGTGGCTGAAATTCTGATTAACATGTTTTTTCTTGGTGATGTTTAAAAAGAGACAGAACGAGCCGTTACTAGGACGCAGTTCCACAATTATAAAAAGGCCATAGCAACAGGCAGTAGGCACTGGCAACCCCGCAGAGAAGGGCTTCTGGATTCAGCATGTCATCGTGATATCGACCGTGGGAACCAGATTTAAAAACGAGGATGGGAGTTTGCTTATTAGTAACATATAGTTGGAAGGGAGAAGCCCTAGACGTTACTACAGCACTCTAATAGGATGTTAAGATTAGTAACGTAGCTCCCAAATATAAGGCATAACGATAAGGTGGCAGCGAAATTTGAACAAAGTAAGAGCGGCAAATCTGGTGAGGAGTTCGTCAATTACGAAGCTATACTGTTTGCGATGATGATATTTCGTGACAAGAATGTTAAGGTAGTCATCGTCAAGACATATCTTGGTCAGCCCGTCCATACGCAGAATGCTAATTCCGACCTGAAAAGGATTCCTAATGCAGCTAAGACGTGGTGGCGGAGGCGAAGCTTAGCAGTTGCCTCTGACGAACTTCATTATACGGTAACCATCCTGTTCCTAAAGACCTGTTCATCGATCCTCCCAGCGCCTTACGCCTCCCCGTCCTCCAACATGTACTCCTCGGCGGCCTAAGTCGAGATGTTTGCCATGGCAGGAGTCGATCGGGGCTTCGTGCACTTGTAGCGGTTGTCGACATCGTGGACGTCATGGGAATCATGGCTATCGTCTCTCTGCCTCTTCTTCGGCAGGTCAGGCGCAGTCTCGCGGGGCTTGAGCAATATCTCGTAGTGCTCCCGGGCCTTTACGCCGTCCTCGAAGCCCGCTCGGGCGGCAAGCTTCTCCCAATCGATCTATTTGGAGATCCCATCAGCTATTGTTGCCTAGCTCGAAAGGACGGACCGAGAAACTCGGGATGGCTTACCTCTGGCTCCTTAGAGAAGCATCCCTACAGCTTGGCTAAGGTGTTCATGTCGTTGGCAGTGATGAGTGAATCGGTAGCCGCGGCCATCGTCTTATCTTCCTGAGGTCTCTCCATTATTCGTGGTATCGTTGGATTGATAAGAAGGTATGGGTAGGAGTGATGGGCTGTGAGGTTTCGCAATGTAGGTGGCTGAAAAGGAAGAAGTGTGGAAGTTGCGCGGAAGTTGCGAAGTAGAGGTGATTCACTTTTTCATAATTATTTAGCGCTTTGGCAATGAATTTTTAGGCGGCAGTCCCATAATAATGACGCAACTGAAGATAAAATCTTGGCTGCTGGCGCCCCCATATACCCCACCTAAGACTTATCTTCGTAGTGGAAATATATAGATCGAACAGTTTCGATTGGCTGCAGTAGGACAAAGAGTGGGGTGCCCGGGACGGATCGCGTTCTGGAATAAGGGACCAATGGGTCCGGACTCAGTTATCCACGTGTAAAACTGAGGCTGCAGCTACGGCTAAGAATGGGACCAGTCTTGGCATCTTGTGCACCAACTAAGCGAAGCCTTGATCGAAAATGGATCTTGATGGAAGCAATTACCATAACAACACTTCTTGGCAAGCAATATATACTATGGTTAACAATGGATCCTACTTCCTTACGGAACCGATTCATATATTTCCTGCTTTCCGACCTGGATCAAGCAACGCTTCTCATGTCCTTGATATTGTGCTTTTATTATATCTCGTTTATAAGCGCCATCAACCGGCGGGAATGCGATCTGGGATCTCCTTTTCGGGTAGATGTTGCTGACAGACGGGAGTTTAAAATGTCACTCATATCTAATCTTCACCAAAATCGTCATGGTAAGGTTTCGAAATTCACAGGCCCTTTCCAGCGGGGTCGCCCGTTACCCGTTGCCTGTTGCCTGTTGCCTACAGTCGGTTGCTGTGGCCTTCCCACAACTGCCGCATTCGATCCTGGCAGCCGTCCTCTTCATGCTTTCCATCCTTTTCATACACCACCAGCACGACCGCAAACTTCTCTCTACTCCGTCGTATCAACCAGGACCCAGATTCGGTAGGCAAAAGATCTAGCTCGTCCATTTCCGCATCTACCTTCGACGTACCCTATCACGATCTTCGGGTAAAGATCTCAGGCTAACCAGCACTTCGGCAGCGCTAGGATATAACCCGCCCGTCTTTCATTCCCCGCGATAGGTAGAATTGGCCGCATCTTAGCGATTCCTCGTAGACGCCTTCTACACGCTCAACAACCACCGTACATTCGGTCCCAGCGAAGCAATCACGACCTTAAAAACCAGCTAATTAGGCTGCGGGGATAATCTCACCAGTCCCTTGCATATCGGACTGTAATCCTTCTCAACCGCTACCTGGTTCCTGCAACCCGTCTTTCTTTACAAAGGAAGGCGTCCCGTACGTACGTACAACCACATCATCTATTCAGCAGGCCAATACTAATCAACCTTGCTCTTTCCTTTCTAGAATCCTATCACCTTTCCTACTCATCCCCCGAACGCAACAATGGAGCACCGCCCCCCGAGCATCGATCACATTATCGTGCGTATTGTTGGCCATCGAGACCGGCCGAGCGAGGTCACATTGAACACGTTCTTAAATGAGCGCGGGGTGACCGCTGCGATCCGAGTTTCAAGTCATTACGACTATAATCGGATGAGAAAATACTTGTCAGACGAGATTGGCCTGCCGTTGACCGAGCCTCTCGTATTTAATGGAACGCAGCAAGTACGTTCCCAGAACGAGCTCGAACGACTGATCATCGGCATCCAGGCGGGCATCACGATACTACCATGTCTCGAAGGTCTAGCGCTGCCGCTGCTCGTCTTGGACGCAGACCGACCTGCAAGCGTTGTCGGGAACGACCCGAGTCCGGAGGTGAACGATCTAGAAAGCATACATAACGTGACAGCACCGCCTCCGGTACCTACAACGCCGGTGGCGGTTCTCAAACCCGGCACTGGGTCACAGCCTACGAAACAAGAGGGTGCTAAGCACGGCCCGCAGTCTCATGTTTCTCAAACCAGTGGAGTCGGAAATCCAGCGTCCCAAGTAAAAAGACGAAAGATCCAGCCGCAGCTGCTGTCACAGATCGGTCCAGGCAGACAGCAAGATCGAACGGCTACGTACTTCCGAGATGCCGGCCTTTCGAGCTACGATATTCTCCATCACGAATGCGACTCCGATTGTAGTTGTGACGAACGTGTGTTTAGTTTCCAAGTCGACAGGATTCACCTCGGCCATTCTAAACAAGTCAACAGCCTCCTCAAGCGCGCTACGAATGTGCGCGGGCGATACCCCGCCGCCCGTCGCCCACCGAGGCGCACTGCAGATGCTGTGGCGCCTCTGAACGACCCGTTCGATGATCCGGTCTTGCCACTGTACGGCGAATCCGACGAAGACTACGACTCGGAAACCTGGAACGAGATCCAGGCGGAGGAAAACAGCCGTCAGCGACAGAATGCGAGAAATCTCGCACCTCAGGAGATCGATGTCATCCTCGACGAGGTCGTCCGCACCTACGAAACGAAGTGGCAGAAGGAGAGGTCTTCTCTGCGACACAAGGAACTTCCAACATGGCGGAAGCTCCATGAGGGCTCGGTTTGCAAGAATACTTCCGATCTCTCGAAGGAGCTGCAAGCGCTAGACGGTCGAATTGCGGTAATGCGGCACGAGGTCGCCACGTCCTACCCGTGGTCAGCGAAGGACGAACTCGTGTGTGCCGCCGCGAACCTGGAGCCTTCCGTCCGGGATCGACTCAAGACGAAATGGAAGCTGGAGCTGGCAAACCAGAACCAGAGACCTAAAAGCGTCACAGCACCGCCCCCACGCCGCAAGAGGAGGGCCAGTCTCGGCCTAAAGGATGTCGTCTGCTCTGACCCCGAAGAGGACCTGAGTAGCAGCTCAGACGAAGAGGTCCTGTCAGCTCGTAGACGCCAACAGATCACGGGCAAGGTTGAACCTGCTAACCGGCCCCTGCCCAATAACGTTATCGAACTCTCTTCTGACGACGACGTCGAGGGTCGTCCTATAGACTCGATCGAGCGCGATGAGGTAGCCGATGACGAAATCAGGAGCGAGCGCGAAATGAACTCGTCGGTCGCCGGGGCTAGTAACCCTGCAGCCCTAGAGGACGATGCCGACGAAGAAGCGCACCGGCGGCAGATTGAGGATATTGGCGGGCGCTTTGCCAACCGCAGCATCTCCCCAGGGGATTGGAAAAGCTTGTGCCGCATGTTCCAGTGTCGCGAGGACATCGAAGACCACAAACCCGTCGGGTTCAAGTTGACGCTCTCCGGCTACCAGCTGCATGCCATCTGGTGGCTGCTCACCCAGTTCCCGCTTCGGGGCGTGCCCGGTGGCTGCCTCGGCGACGAGATGGGCCTGGGCAAGACGGTCGAGGTACTTTCCGTCTTTGTCTTGTTCGCCCTTATCAAAAGAAGTTACGTCGAGGTTCGGGACTACTGGAGCAGCGGCAAGACGATCGGCAACCGCGGGCATCTCCCCAAGGACCAGATGAATCTGGCGGATGCGGTCTGCCCCAGTCAGCACCTTATGCCTTCCGGCTTGCTCTGTCCGTGCGTACAATCAGGAGAGACGTATTTCATTGCCACGGAGCTGCCATCCCTGCCTACCATTTGCTTCGCCCCCCCGACCGCGATTCATGGGTGGCGCCGCGAGTTCGAAAACCTGATCGACCGCAACCATCCTGTCATGAGGAAGCTTCGGCTTTCTATTCTGCACGGCGATTTGAAGGGCAACAAGACGTATCACCATAGCAACCGTCGCGTCCAGGCAACGATGGCTAAGCCCACCGAGTTATACATCGACAAGAACGGACAACCGAGTTGCCACCTTGAAGGCAAGGATGGTCTTAGCGACTGGTTTCTGCTGGCCAGTTCTTCCGGGGCGACGGGTCTGCTCGCGGCGTATGATGGCGTGCGCGTCGTTTACCCAGGTGACGGGTTTAACAAGGAGCGCGAGAATACGACCTTCACTACCAACGGCCTGGCCGCCTCGTTCGTCTTCTTCGACGAGGCGCACAACTATCGAGGTACGCTGTCTAGTCCGACCCAGCCGTACGCCTTCTTGAAACGCATCACGCGCAAGTCATGGGAGCCGACTGTGGCGATCTCCGTGTCCGGTTCGATCTCGGCCGGCGGCCCGTCCCAACTAGTCAATACCGTCGACCACATCCTTCGTGTCAAGGGCGAGCATGAAGACGGCACGCCTCAGATTGGTGGCATCACCCGCGCAGCCCAGCTGGAAGAGAAAAAAAGCGATTGGAACTATCTCCTACAGAACCATCATATAATAAGCAAACCGAAAATTAGGACGGAGGTGGAGAAGCGCAAAACGTCCATGGCCGAGCTGATGAGGAGGCTTGTTCCCCACGTCCTGATGGCCCGCCGGAATCAAGACGAGTTTCGCGGCCGAACGATCGGCGACGATGGCAGAGAGATGTTGATCGACCACGTCCGGTGTGACATGATTGACGGATCCGGCCGCGACGCTTTCTGCAGGCTGACGGCACAAGTCCAGACCTATGTCAGCCGGGCGTTCGACGAGCGACACAACGCTTGGATGACCGGGGGCAAGAAAGGGGCCGAGCCGACGCGGCGCAGCGTGGAGCTCGAGTACTTTGGAGGCCAAGGTGACGGTGTGACGGCCATGCGGTTGGGCAAAGCCGGAAGTCGGGCCTGGACGCAGCTGCTTCGCGCCAATGTCTATCCAGAAGTCGCTCGTCTTTATTTGGACGGCTCGGTCACCGAGAAAGATCTGGAGCACAGCAGCGTCAACCGCCACGGTGACGAGGCTTGCTTGGCGGCGACGGATGCCGGCCAAGGAAGCCTCTTGCGGAAGTTGGCCGAATCCCCGTTTTGGCCGCACCGTGCCCAGCTTGTAAACCAGTCTCCCAAGTTCGCCAAACTTTGCGAGTACGTCGAAGAGATGCTGGCCTACAGGAAACGCCAGCCTGATGTCGACGACCCCGGCCCTGCGGATGGCACGAACGTCCGACACATGGTCGTCTTCTCCGACTCGGCTGTCTCCAGCTTCATCACGTTTATGTTGCTTTGCGAGAAGTATCCGAACGTCCAGGTTATGATCATTAACGGGCGCACCCGCGGCGTAGCGACACCGGGCGTTCCTGGCTACGGGCGCCGAGAGATGATAGACAACCTGATGTCCGACTGTACGAAGGAATCGCGCAACAAAATCATCATCTCGACATATCGTATCTGCGGCACCGCGCTCAACATGCAGCGTGCGAATTACTGCATATTGCTGGAGCCGGCTCGCAACGCCAAGGAAGAGGAGCAAGCAGCGGCTCGTGTTAATCGACGAGGCCAGCGCATGAGGCCAGTCATCGTGCGGCTCCACGACGAGCGCAACCTGCCAGAGATGCTAAGGCGCGCTCGTCACCAGAACCAAGGTGATATGGAAACTTGGCAGGCGCAGGGCATCTGTTGGAGTAACTTTACGTAGTGGCCTGAAATGCAGCCGCGTAGCGGATGAACGCCATGCAAAAGACGACAGGAATAGTGTGTGGCTCGGCTTTAAGCAGTTGTTTCGTTACTAGGTGGGATAAGCTGTCGGCGTAGATGGCTGTATAAGATATAAGGATAAGTGCTCGAGTGGCCAATATATTTGTTATTCTGCATCCTGTACATAGCTTACCCGTTCTCGGTATGCGTAGGATACGCTTGGGAACATTGCCCGTTAGATGTTGCCATCCTCCATGGACATATAGCTGATACTTCTGGCCGGTAAACAATAAAGTGGTTATATTATGCTCTGGTCTTTATTTAAATCCGGGAAAGATGCGGTGGAAAAACGTCAAGAATTACTCGAATTTACACGAGAAACGCAAAAGATCTAGGCGCCCGCTCCAAGGTGATGACAGTTCTGTTTACGACAAAGATCACCTGAACAATAGCTACTTTTTCTCGCAAGGACTTTTCTATTTACCAACAACCTTTGGATCCTTCTGAGCATCGCAGAGAATCTGTATCATCTGAGAATACAGCTCCTCATCTATTCTTCGCCGGAGCCCACCCTCCGGAAACATAAGCCCCCGTAATTTGTTGACATGAGGTATCAAGGGCTGGTAGAATGAGGTGAAGTGTTTTGTTGCGGTCCACAAGAAATATTCTTCCATCGCAACCGTACCAAGTTTCGAGTGGATCAACTTCTCATCATTCTCATAATTCCAACTTTCAAAAATCTCTGAAACCCTGCCTTTGTCTGGCCCGTCGTAATGAACGCAAATCCAGAAAAGCACCCAGAAGAATGACTCAAGGTCATGCATGAAAGAGTGGAGCTCGCTACGAAGGATACCGATCGCCATAAAAGCCCTTGTACCGGTCCTTCCCCTGGCGCCTGATGATCCCTGCCGGTCCACGGCGATGGCGAGATCAAGATCTATCAAGAAGGCAGGATAAAGTGGGCTCTTTTCGTCCTCGGCAAGCATAAGGTTGTTGATCGAGATGTCCCTGTGGAGGAAGCCGGCCCGGTATAATGATTCATGGCCCTTGATACATGCTTCAAATGCAGCAAGCAAGGCGGCCGGGGAACTTGCCTTGTAGATGGGCTTCCCATAATCGCGAAGGACGACACGGCGATGCACCCGATTTGGTGGTATGGGATCATTGCCAGGCTTTATCGGAGATATCGAACGCGATCGCTTGGCAGGGGGTATGGCAGCGCCAGTCTGACTAGAGGATCGTTTTTGGCCGGTAACGCTGTCTTGGGAGATGGTGAGAGTATCGAGCCCCCCCGGCAGGGCCAAATGCTGCTGGCGGTAGTTAGAGGCTTTCCTGATGTCCAACCCCTTCCGGATGCCTCCTTGCACATCGTCCGTCCTGCCATCCAGAAGATGGATCGTTTCGTGGTAGTAATACCTGGCCACGTGGCAGACGTCCTTGCCGGACACCTCCCGAAAAAGCTCGCCTTCTTCGTCGCGCTGGGAGTCCTGCCACGAATCCTTGACCACGAGCGTGGTGGACGGACTTCGTTCCGGGTGGGCCTTCCAACACGTCGTTGCCCGTCCTCCGATACAGGGCGTCCGTAGCATGATATGGTCGATGACGAGACGTTCTGGTGCGCCGTCCCGCTTGATCTCGATATACCGCTGATCATCTGATGCGATGACAGTTGGATCGAACCCCAGCTCTTCCTCGCTCGCCCACAGGAAGCCGAGAATGGTCGACACGAACTGGAGACCATCCTGGTTGACGTTAAAGCGCGCCGAGGCGATAGGACCAAGGCGATCGAACTCCCATACGCGCATAAGGGGCCCGCAAAGGGTAAAGGCCAGGACAAAGCGGCGGGTATCTTGGTTGGCAAGTACTTCTCTCACGTATCTTCCAATGTCAGTCCATGCTAAAGGCTGGGAGTCCCATTCTGGATTGCTTTTCAGCTCGCCGGGCACGAGAATCTGGGACCAGTGTGTGATGGCGCCGGGGTGGCTTATAATGCCAACATCCAGCTTGCGCTTCGCCGTGGAGCCCCCGAGTGGCTTGTACGGCTTTGCCACTAGCCTTCGCAGAGGCGCTGTTGGTTCACGACGCGGTGCCCACTGTATGAACTTCTGGACCAGCTCATCGAGCCAGCATTGGACCGCTCCTTCCTGGGCACCTTTGGGCCAGCCAGTCCATCCTTGGTCGAAGAGTGGCTCTGGTTCTTCGCAACACTTCTGGAAGACGGCCTCGGATGCTTCGTCAAGTCCCCGAATGCTGCCGAGGATGGCCTCGTGAAAATCCGGGATGTCGACGTACATGGGGCCAAGATCAATCTTCAGCATATCGTCTGTGTCTTTTCGAAATTCCGAGGAGTTGACAATGCCGCCCATGTTGCGGGATGACGGGGTTTGTTGGATGGAAGACGCGACGGGTCGAGGAGGCGGTGTCGATTCGGTAACGGCGTGGTAGACTTGGTTCCATATTTCCTCGTCAGATTTGTCGGTCAGGACTGCATTCAGAAGAGGTTTTACTTGGTCCAAATCGTAGGCATTAGAATTCAGTGCCGCGGCAATTGGTATAACATCGGCGAGAAGATTTGGGCGATAATTAGTAGGAGGAAGTAGCCGAATTGCTGGACAACCTTGTAAGGCCAGTAAAAGATCGAATGCAATAATCGAAAGCTCTATACACAAGTTAATAAAATATCATAGAGTGAGTTGTTACTTGTATTTACCTTTTGTGCTTGGATTAAATATGTCTGGGCTCCATTCCGGATGGGTAGAAAGGAAGGATTCGCGGAAGGCTTGAAGGCGGCCGCCGATAGGGTTTGCCTGGATGATTTCGGATCGTGACTGCATTATGATGGAATGATACTATTTCACGACGGAGATTAAAGTTGTGAAGATGTAAGATACATTGCAACAATAGTTGTCGGCATTTGAAACGATGAGCAACGCAATAACGATATTCTATATACGTTAGCGCCCTAACGATAACGCGTGCCATCCTTAGGCAGCCTAGCCTATGCACGGTCCAGTGCACGGTCCAGGCCATTGTAGCCACATGCTTTGTCTTGGCACAGTAAGTCAAGAATTTAAGCCACCTAGAAGCACCTCCTATTTAGGCACAAAGACCAAGATCAAGATGGGGGAAGAACTACCTGCCTAGGTAGGCACCCACCCACCTAATGCAACCTGGAAGTCTCCTGTCAATCCGTTATGCTTCGCCCGCCTTTATGACGTTGCCACTTGGTAATCCATGGCCTCAACCTTAATCCTGTCACTCGAGCTACGAACTGCAACCATGGCAACGTACCTGGCACCTGGCACCTGGCATCTGGCACCTATTATATCCTCCTACCGTCATCTGCCTCGTTATACCTCGCGATCGTTGCTACTCAGTTTATACTGGAGCACAGGTCGAAATGGCGTAGTGCACACATACGATAGCCCTAATGTATGGCCAAGCTATCTTATGTTAGGCACGTCTCTCCACCTTTTCCTTATTAAACGGCGGTCCTGTTTTAATCAAGCGGTTTTCTGTTTGCCTCGGTCGGTAATTTCTATCCTGCTTTAATGCCACTTTAAGCATTTCACTTATATTTTCAACACCACCGTCCACGACCTAATAACTCCGGTACTTTCCTGCGCAATCACGATGCTGCCCTACGAGTACTTCAGCCCCCCAGACCGAGACATATTAACGATAGGCTGATCCCCAAGAGGTACGGGTATCCAGCTAGCATTAGTTTCCGAGTCGATGATGCTATTTACTAGAGGTCCAGGATGTGTCTCAGGAACTGGAATGGGAAAAGAAGGCAACAGGACAAGCACTCGGGACATGACCTTACTTACCAAAGGAAGATTATCACGTGCTAGCGAAGACGGCATTCCGGCCCTGAACACCCTCTTCTATCTCTACCCGCGGGGCCCGCGCGCCCCTGCCGTCGACACCCAGTTCTTCTACGGCGTGGCCCTGCTTGTCTCCTCCATCATCGAGGAGAACGCCACTGCAAGGTCGCCAGCCGGGCCGCCCGCCTTAATATCACAGACCAAGGCTTCGCTGACATCCTAGTCTTCCTGTGTGATGGCAACGGTGCCACGCGACCCGTACGACCGAGCCAACGAGCCAACCTCAGACACGAGCGAGCTCCTTTGTGCCAAAACGAGAGTACTACCACCCTTCCTGCTGCTCCCTGGGAGACACATTTATGACGGCTCCTGGACCTGTCAACTCAGAAGTCCCTTACACCCTAGGCCCGAGCCCAAAACCGACGAGCTCGCTGGGTTCAGATTCGACCAACCAGAACTCTCTGGTACATTCCAATAGACAAGGTATCCAGGATCTTATTGGAACTTACAGAAAATTGCCTGATCCTAACACTTCCCCTCGTTACATTACGAAGACTTGCTCTGTTCGGACTCTAACACCTCTCGGGCTCTGGGCTTCTCCGGCTTTTCTTTCTTCATTTTCTCGCGAGGAAACACAAGAGTTAGTAACGCCTCCGACTTCGCTTCTGTTGGGAAAGTCAGATTGACTGAGTCCCCGACTCCTTCGACCAAAATATACCCTTAGAGTGCCTTATTTAAATTGATCCTAAACCCTCGGCCCGACCTCCGGAATTCCCAGAAGTGGCGGCTGAAGAATCGGCCCTTCAGCCACCGAAAAGTTGATTTGCACGCAATGCCTTTGCATTAGCAACTTGTCAACCACAGCCTAAAAACCGAGAAAAGTCCCCCCACACTCAGATTCATCAAGGCGCACCCCCCAACGTTCTTGTTATGACACATATCCTATTCTATACTTACAAGCATGGCGTCTAGGCCGTTTCTCGATCTCACCGGCTACGGTCATTTTAACGGCGAGGAGTCGGCTGCCAGATGGCTCGCTCGAATGCATAGGCAGTTCAAGATAGCTTGGCACTCAGAGTCGTCTCTTCTAGCCTTACAGGTCCTCCAGGCTCTCGAGACGCAGCGTGACGTTGATGCTGCCACGTTCATAGACAGTGATCCGCAGGTAAGATCGGCGTTGTATCGTGCTTTTAGGGAGGTCGCTTTAAGTCTTTAAGTCTTGTAATGGCCTTCTCAGCATTCTTTAATCTCTTGTTACCTCGTAGCTCGGCTGGAGTTCGCCATATCCTTGTTGTTGAAGCGTGGGGTAGAGGGCGAAGGATCTGAATGTTCGACCCACGCCATTTGTATGGGGTTGCGCAGCCATTAGGCTGGCCGGTCACTAACAGTGGAGTGCCAAGAATAAAAATTTTAAGCGAAGGTGAGGTTGCGCTGTAGAGATACTAAACGTGCTAGAGGGCGGAAATGGAGATAGTGTGTAAGTGATGCCAGCTGGTCATGCGAAGCCTTGAACTGAAAGATACGTCAGAACGCGTCCCTAATTCTGTTACCTCGTACATCGACCCTGGCACCCCGCACCTCGCACCCCACATCATACACCCCTGGACTTCGCACCTTTTATATCCAATGAACGAAGCTTCTGGAAAGATATATAAGGACTGCTTTTCTTACTTATCTTTTCCATTTCCCACTCATCAGCATATCCTGCCGAGCCGAACTTTTACACACAACCGTTGGCAACATAGTCCCCTTCATGTCTTCCCTGGACCACCTGCGTAGAAATCTTCCGCGAGCGGAAACTCCGCCGTACATTAACAGATTTAACCACCTTCCCTATTATGTGCACACCAGCGTCGAACGTGAACAGTTACCAGTCGCTTACCCAGCCAACTATAGGATGACTGCTGTGCAATCGTATGTAGTTCCCGTCCAAGTGTGTTGTGCTGACGTCCTAGTCCTGGGAACCGAAGACGACGACCGCCACGGTAGCGGTATAAAGACTTCCCGCCAGGACGTTCTCGATAGTCGGAGGCAGGGAGCGTCATACGCTTACCTGTAAAGTCCCTACCTAGAAAAACGAATGATAAAGATTGTCGTCGAAAAATGGGACATGTGGCCAGCGCAAAGTCAGGGAGAGGCGGGAAGGACTGCACGCGAAATCAACGGCAGGATAAGAGGACAGGGCAGATGTTTTTCTAGGCATTCAAAACGAATATTATGCGCATACTGGCTTTGCATTTTATTGCACAATCTCCACCCCATCCCGCTGCATGCATCAAAGCCTCTCCCTGCCAGACTCCACCGAGTCTGTCGGACAGCCTTACCAAGTACGTCTCCGTCAATTCATTGCATCTAACGATTTCAGATACGAAACTCCATGGGAGCATGAGAGTGCATATGAGGCTGCTGGATCTTTCCAATACACGTCGACCCATACAAACCAGGACGACGCAGGTCCTAGCGACCAGGGCCAGCTTTCTGGATTCTTGCCCTCAGAGATTTTTGATCATTGTAGCGAGACCACTCCCGCTTTACATTTTCTACCGGACCTAAGCTTCGAGAGTTCACTATGGACCCCTTATTTTGACGTTCTTGATAACGGGGCATTTGCCAAGTCTGGTGCAGCTGGCCAAGCTCTTTCGCAGACTGGACAGGCGTAAGTGTGATAGAAACCTTAGTTAAGTTAAGTGCGCTAAGCTTTGAGGAATAGGATGGAGCTAGAATGCACCCTGCCTGTCAACGCTACTTACCCAGGGCTTTTACAGAACCAGGTGGTCGTGGCGCCAGGAAATTCACAGCCTCCGTTCCATCCTTATCGCCATTTTAGTCAACAGGGGCGGAAAAGGGGGGTCAATGCGATGGGTCGATATGATTGTGAGGTTTGTTGGAAAGATTACGCGTCGACGCAAAGTTTAAGAAACCATCAGAGGAAAAAGCATGAGCGAACGGCGACGTACACCCTGTATGGATCGACCAGATAGCGAACGGTTGATAACACTCCTGAAAGGCGGGTCGGCTTGTTTATAAGCTGCGATCTAAATTTTGCCTGTAGTGAGATGGCTTGTGGCGGACAGCTTTTATTGGATTTGCTTCATATTAAACAGAAGGGTCGTGTTTCTTTTCCGCGTATGTTTGTTCTATACATTCTTGCACTCCTCCTTAAGATTATAATACCTGAACATGATACCGTAATATGGATTAAGTGGTTATATTTATCTCGGGGAACCCCTTATTAGCGCAAGTCATGCTTTTTAAAGCCATCACATTATATGGTTATGGAGATATCAGCTACATAAAGTCGGTTCCGCTCATGTGCCTATCAATGCTGTTGCAGTAGCCAGATTATATTATTCTGCTCCAACGAATCAAACCGAGCCAACCGATCGGATCGTAGCAGCCCCCTCTCCCTGCCACACCACCACCACCACCCTAGGAAGGGAGTTGTTCCAGTTGTAGACCTCCAGATAGGGGTGGTGAAAAAGTGAGAAAGAAGGATGTGTACGCTTTAAGAAATGCTATTTTTGTAATATTAATAGTATAAACCAAGATCATTTACACCTGGGTAGATAATGAGTTTGAGAATACAAACGGCATATCTCTAACAAGCTCTACCCAGCTTTCGTCAAATCGTCGTAAGCCTCCGAACAGAAGGGATACATGCCACAGACAACTTAACCTCGAAATCAATCATCTTTTAACACATATAATAAAGTAGGCCCGAGGGGATAGCTCGCTTGAAGTATGCTGCGATAGAACGGATCGTCCCCCTTAACTGCAATTTACATACCGTCAGTCTGGGTTCGGGAAGGGACTGCTTTCAAGTCTGAGATATCGCCACTTTCGCACTGGTCGTAGGTCCAACGTAACGTCCGTGCGTTATTGCGAAGTTCGTCCCTTTCCCCCCTGACTATGGCACACTCTTGTTCTAGCAGCTTTATATGCCGCCGTGCCATGTCCAGCACCTCGGCCCGGCCGACCTTGTGCCCAGGCGAGTCGAGCCCCTTGTAGCTGTAGCCTCCATTGTTTCCGCCTGAGCCCCTCCTTATATCCTCCAGAAGCGCGTTAAGAAGGCTCTCAAACTGCTCGTTCAGCCTGTTCCGGTACTGCTCCTCTACCTCGTTGTGGTACCCCCTGCTCCTCCTCTCCTCCGCTGTCGCCGGCGGGTTGTGGTCAGCGTTCTTCGATGCTCGAGAGGCGCTGCGGAGCTTCATATTTCTGCCCTTGATGCTGGGTGACATGGTCAGCATTTCTGACTTGGGCCCTTGCTGACTCCACCTTCTCGTCGGTCTTGAAGCGGCCCCTTGCTTCTCCGAAAAGGCTCTGGTAGAGGGTGAGGCCGTGGCCAAAGTTGCCACGGATGGCAGATGCCCCCCATTATGGGCATCTGCGTCCGAGGCTGGATGAAATTGAAGTTCGGAGGTAGCATCATGTGCGAAACGAGCCAGAGATGGCTCACCGGAGGTAATCCATCCCTCCAGTGGGCCATACCCAGCCGAGCTAGCCTGAAAGGTCATCTGGTTCCCTAAGGGGAAGTGCTGGCTAAAGTCATAGGACGTAACGTCGCACTGGGGTGTGACCGCGGGGCTTGCAGAGTCAAGGTTATTCGTCATGAAGTGATCTTCTTGTGATACGACCGGGCAGTTCGAGATGAATTCAGGATCCGTCGTCGAAAATGGATGCTCTTGGAATGCCATCTGTCGTGATTGTCAGCTTACGAGCCCATTATTCATTCCCAAGAAAGGGTCGATGCTGATCGACGAACGAAGTTGGCCATTTCGTTGGCTAGCTTATTCTCTTTCCATTCGGGAGCCCAGGATAGTGAGGGTATGCGTTCCAGTTGCGCCGGCGTCTCTTCAATCCGCGGGACAAACGATTCGGGCTCCCTATATCGGTCTGAGGCTATAAACGACGATCTCTTTGCAAGAGACTTCGCTGGCTTTGGCTCCTTATTACATGTTATCCCTTTCTTGATACATCGACTGCAAGGGTCACCTTCGCACTTGACTTTTTTTTGGCGACAGGCTTCGCAAGCCTGGAACAATTGTAGAGGTCGTCCTTTAACACCCGGCTTAACGAATCTGTAAACCTTTTGCAAGTTTGGCTGCGAAACCTGAGTTTGGCAGGAGGGCAACATCTTATCGTCCATTATCGAGAACCTAAGAGACTATTGCAGCAATAAGAAAAAGCAACTTAACTTCGAGCGATGCCATAAGAAGATCAAGCAAACATATAAATAAGCTCGAGCAAAGGCAACCCCGATCGTGTACAGGCCAATACGTATTTTGATTGTGCTAATTATCCCCTAGCTCGCACCTTTCGGTGGTCACTCGATACGGCTCAGCTATACGTACTTCCCAGGTTACTTCTGAGTATATCATTCTTGCGACTAATTGGAGTTTATCTACACCTGCATAGGAGATGTCACCAAAGCTCCCGTGAATCATGTGTTTAATGTACGATCCAATGCTTCTCGACATTGGCGTTAATAATGCGACATTCTTCGCATCTGGTTTGCAGCCCATGGCCGAGCACCAGTAATCTCCCAAAAGACGTGGAAATTCATAACCGACACGGGGTTGGGGTGGGAGAGGATTGGAGGACTTTTGTCAGCGCTATGCGAGCCTAGAAAAATTGAGAAAAGTATCTCGAAATCCCCTGCTACTACTAAGCCGGGCTCCCTTGCTTAGCGTAAAGAACTTGACAGCAAATTCAGACTTGCCCCTAACACCATAGTACAAGATCCCCATGGGATGTTACGTATACATCGGTCGAAAACTTATTGGATGACATCAAAAAGTCTTCTTCTGGACTCCAGTTCCGTACGTATGGAAAATATATGTAAGTGGGTGTAGAAAGCATGGATGTGGCGTTACAGTGGTTGGCTGTCGACTGCTTGGAAATAAGGCTGTAAACTGGTTGAGTCATCGAACTACTTCTCAATTCAGGTTATCATCTGGGCCCATAATCTAGGCCAAGCTCTGTGAGACGGAGCAGCAAATGTTACGGCGTCCCCTCTTGCGTGGCTCTACCCCGTCCTTCCTGCGCCAACGGCTGGGACCTGTGAGGCCCTAGCGCCTGCTGAAGTTGTGCAAACTATTTTCAGGCCGCCCATCGACGGCCACGATGCCATCTATTAGGACGTTTTTGTTAAATAGTGCGTGCGAGACTCGACCGAGTATCTCGGATTGTGAAGCTGCACCGAGCAACTAGCGACCCTACGAGTGGTTGCCTTGTTCCGACTCGTTCGCCTCGTCCGCCTTGCAGAGCCGCCTTCTTGCTACCCTAAGCCGTTTTCTTGTTACCATAAAGGCTTGATCGTCTTCGTAAGTTATGGCGAAATCAGCAACTACCATAATAGTGCAGGTTATCATCCTAAATCTTTCTAGGCTTCTATAAGCCTACATTATAGCATGTATACAACCTTACATACACCGCGACAGACTTACCATGATGTCGAATGGTATCTCCGGGAGAGCTCACTTGGCTTCTGGTAGCACCCCCCAACGAACGACTAATGCCGACGGCGACGCGAACACCGGATTTCAGGTGTAAGTGTATCTTACAGTATATGGATATCTTAGGTACCTGGCTAAGTTCACTTAGGCTACGTGAAGAACAATCCCTCCCCCCACCAGCCCACTTTGAAGGCATTCTATCGATGACCGGACATGACTGTGGCGACCTATTATCGTCAAACCAGGACTACCCGATCACGAGAGTGCCTAGAAGATTTCAGCGAGCACCTAACGAACCCAACAAACCTATGATCAAGCAGTTAGAGACGCCCCCTATAAGTGAGACATAACTAATTTCAGAAATAAAAGGCATCTATGCCGGGCCTGTTAATGCTTGAGATGAGGTGTATTGTACTTGATGAGTCACTGTTAATGGATCTGCAGGACGAACAATGCCATGAGCTGAACAATACACAATAGCAAGCTGTAGCAAGGTTTCACCGGAAGCTGATAAAGGACTATCACTACTTTTTCCTGGCCTCGCAGCATCCCACAGCCAGCTCACGTCTACGGAGACTTGCTGATAAATATGCAACGCCAGCTCGAATGTGGCGACATGGGATTCACGCCTTTCTGGAAGTTTTGCGCAAACGCCTGCCTGGTTCTAAGCAGCATATGCTATTTTTCATTCATTTCTCATTCACTTTTCTAACGTTCTTCACGATGCCACTCCCGCTTTTAGAACTATATGGGAAGAATACTTAGGGGTATCGGCAGATACGGGTACGGTTTAACTCATGATCTTAAGGTATTCGCTTCTAACGCTTATAACGACAGGATGGCGACCGAGAATTGAAATATCGGGGATAGAACCCTCTCGAATTCCTCAATATTGGTATTCAAAAGTTTCTGACGGAACTCCAGCTACGGGGCGCCTTTACCACCATCTAGCTGTCTTGACGGAACCAGATGCGCTGAAGCAGCTTTTTTATTATGGGAAATCTCTAACAGCTCCCGCCCCTTTTGAACCAGCAAGAAGTCCATTATGACACTGTTCGAGCCTGTTTTTCGGGTGAGTACACTCTGTCTTCCAAGGAAAAGTAGCTTTCTGTCATTAACCCATTCCTAAGAATCAAATATATCCAACACACACGCAGACCCTGCATACATCAAGGCTTAAGACATCATCTTCTGTCGCCGCTCGATCGACGAATCGGACTCCGTCGTTGACATATTTCTTGGCCGGCTTCATGGCCATATTATTCATGCAGAAAAAGGATGGATTCGACTAGGGTAAGATATCCAGTCTTGATTACTACTCATCAAGCTAAAAATGTATCAGATATTATTGTTGGTTGTTATTGGTCACTGGTATGGACCCACATACCAGTAGGAAGTACCTATGTACCTATCTCCCGTTTATATAAAGGATATGGGCTTCGCCCATATCCCTCATAGATAGACAGTAGACCTTAGACCAGAATACAACACCAGTCTCACCACCTTTCATTCTGTTATTATCTCTTTCCTTTACGTACGTACCTACCAACAATTATATTGCAATCTCGAACATCTGTGCCCTAATGTCTTACGGCGAGGACAACAAGATTCGGTTGATTACCACGCCGCAATACCAGACCACCGATATGACGTCCATCACTAACTCATCTATACTTACCAAGTTGTTTGAAGAGGCGCTCCGTCTTTGGCACGGCACTTACAAGGCAGTCTTCCTACGCATCGATGACGACAATGTACTGCCTTTTGTGCATACTATCTTAGTGTTTATACACTATTTAGCGTAATACCCGAAGGCATTATTCTAATTGCAGATGATTTCATGTGGACGACATTATCGGCGTTACTTAACACGCGGCTGCAGTCGTTCAAGGACTACGAATGGATCGCAAGTAAAGAATTCTCGAGGCAACCAGAGCACAAATACCAGCAGCCTTGCCAGAGGATTACGCGATGAGAGGCCCAGCTTGGGTATATGACTATTTTCCTAGGGACTGGTTTAGCAGTGACAGGGTCGACTTTACCGAAAAGCTTCTCGAGGTACCCTCGATGGCGCTGGTGTGGACGGTGCGAATATTATGGCTCGCATACCGTATCGCGCAACAGGATAAATGGCTCCTTTACGACGAACAGTTACATCGGTTCCGGGCCGCACCTAGGGCAACGAAAAAAAAAGGATGTGGACTGACGGGGATGGATCAGTGCGACAGCATAGATGACGGTTTCCTGTGATTTAGGGTTCAAGAAAACAAAGGGAGCCAAAACTGTCTATCTGTATGCCCCATCTGCCAGGGCTTAGTAACATCCTAATCCCGATAAGTAGAAGCGGGAATGGGGTTATACAGCCTAGCATAAATCTTAATTGAACCTCCATCAGTTTTGTTTCCTACCTATTAGGAAAAGATTCCCTTACGCTTCACTTCGTACCAGATCACCAGAAGATCTCCGCTTGTTTAGATAGTCCTTCTCTTTGTTCGAAGTTAACCAGATAGGAATCATCTCATACTAGATTTCCATGCTCCTCCTGGATCAACTGAACGTGAGATTTTGCCATCCAGCCAGTACCAAGGTCCGTGGAAACTGTATGTATCAAGCGATGGAACCCCGGAGTGTCGGAGGGGGGGGTCCAGATCTGGCTGTGCAGATTAGCCCGGGTTTTCCCCTTCCCCGCCCCCTACCAGCCCCATCCCTTGCTTTTGTCAATGGTATGTCTGTTATGGCAATGCCGGTTTTGCTGGCTTAAGCTCGCGCTACAAGCGTGGCCAAGCGCCTCTGCCGCCCTTTAAATTTTCGTTTCCATGGGATATGCAGAAAAAAAAGATGATTGGACGAGAAAGCTTCAGGCGCGGAGATAATAGGCAATTAGGGATCCTACGGAAAGGCGTTGTTGGGCTGGGCGCTTACTAGACCGACACCTAGTTCGCGGGCTCGATACATGGGATTCAAGACGATTAGAACATTGGCGCTGTAGCCGCATAGCGATTGGCCACGAACGTCGACCGTTCTGGCATCCAAGCCTTTCCACACCCCTGTTGGGGATAAGTAACGAATAAGATACAAAGCCGAAACATGGAGGGAAGTGACAACAGAGACGCCTATACCCCGAGTGGCAGAGATAATGCATTAACACTGTGACTAACGGGCTAATGCGCGGGCGTATCCAGATCGACGACCCAACACAGTTAAGTTATCAGTTGCACCTTCTAGCAAGGGACTTTCAGTTTCAATCATGCGCCGTTTCTGGCCAGTCCCAGTTCCGGGGTGGGGGCCTGCTCGTGCCCAACTAGCTACGAGCGAATATACAGGATTCACGGAGAGTAAACTGTCGCCCGACACCATAAAGCACGTGACGGGCATTGGCTTTTCGCCCCGGACGCAGCCCAGCTAAGAACAAAACGACGCACGCAGAAGAATGGACTACGTTAGCGTTACAAGATCCGAGCCACTCAAGTAAACAAATGCAATGTCTTGGCCCCAGCCTCCCATGCAACATACTGCTACATTGGCAGTGGACACCAGGAGATTTGCCCCTATCTAGATGCATTGGTCAAGGAACGCGGTGTCACCTTCGCCGGCGTTCCTAGACCGTGGGACGTCATAAAGGAGATTAATACAATACGGACGGATGGCCGTCGATGGTATGGGTGGAGGATTTCTATTTTGTACGCGAAACAGCCTAATTGGAGGCCGAGCTATATCGCTATACAGCGATTGTGTATATAATCGAAAAGGTCAGAAGCCCTTGCACGCGGCGCCGTACGAGAAGTGTGGACGACA
Source organism: Eutypella sp. D-1 (assembly GCA_023313575.1). Taxonomy (NCBI): domain Eukaryota; kingdom Fungi; phylum Ascomycota; class Sordariomycetes; order Xylariales; family Diatrypaceae; genus Eutypella; species Eutypella sp. D-1. Next base: position 340,698 of record JAJTTP010000026.1, read on the forward strand.
GGCTCTATCGGGCCTTCACTCAATAGATACACCCCCGCTCGTAAAAACAATCATCATCATCAATCAATCATATTAAAACAACATTGATATGACTTATAGAGCGTCTCACGAAATCTTTATACGGGTGCAGAGTCTTGTGATAATTGGCATCAGTAGCTGCAGGGTAGCAAGAAAATCACGACCCCTACGCAATGGGAATTCTTTTCTCCGGGGTCTTTGTCAGCACGACACTTGGTTGGTTGAACGCGAAGCCTTCCGATGTGAGGGGTATCTTTGACTGCATTTTCAGCCGCTCGAGCACGACGACGCGGTTAACAAATAACTCGTTGTGGAAGAATCTTGGATTATCGTCTCGGCCACATCTGTTAACTGAATTATGTTGCAACAGATTGCGACAAGATGCCGACCACACAAAGAAGCCACGCCAATCGAACAGGTGTACTCGACCCCAAGGACTACAAAGTTGCCTGGATCGCCCCACTTGAGATCGAAGCTAAGGCTGCCATGTATTTACTAGACGAACGACACCACGGCCGGTTTCCCGTTGATCGTGGCGATGACTATGTGTTTCGAGCAGGTGTCATGGGCGGCCACAATATCATCATCGCAACTCTGCCGGCAGGTCAGGAATACGGCACGGGCTCTGCGGCTGCACTCACAGGCCAGGTGAAGAAGTTTTTCCCCAACCTCTGGTTTGGCCTGCTCGTCGGCGTGGCAGCGGGACTTCCTGACCTTTCTCAAGTTCCGGTGCGCGATATCCGATTAGGCGACGTGCTTGTCGGCCTTCCTGTTGGCGAGAGCGCTGGACTGGTTCCGTATGACCTCGGCAAAGAAACGGAAGACGGATTTCAACCGCTCCGACTTGGCCACAGCCTCGCCATGACTGAACCAATTGTGCGATCAGCTATAGGTAGCATCAAACTCCAGGCGCCTAACGACACCGAAATCTTCTTGCCATACTACAAGAAGATACGCGATTGCGAACACGCAACTGGTACATTCGCTGATCCTGGGCAAGACAACGACATATTGTTTCTAGCTTGTAACAATGGACAAGAGGAAGTCGCTGAACGTCCTCGACGATCACCACCTCGACGCACTCGAGTGTGGTATGGCCCGATTGGGTCAGGAGATAAGCTGTTGAAGAACGCACAAAAACGAAAGGAACTGAGAGACAGATGTGATATTATCGGCCTGGAGATGGAAGCGGCAGGAATCATGAACCGGATTCCAGTTGGTATCATCCGAGGCGTATGCGACTACGGCGATCGACATAAGAACAAAAGCTGGCAGCCGTATGCGGCAGCGATGGCGGCTTCATATGCTCGAGCGTTGCTTGACGAGATCCCCTCAAGTGTGACAGCAACGAGGCGGAAGGTAGCAGGAGGGACTGTGGACTTAACTAGTGAGTAAGCATTAAAAGAAATTGAAGTTATACGGATAATGATGATTACTTACGATACGTTAGAGGAGGTTTGTGAATCGTGTTATTATATCCCGTTCACTAAGAATCCACGTTTCACTGGCCGCACAACCATCTTAAGTGCTTTGGAAGATAAGTTCTTCGGCCTGAATCAGAGTCGGAAGGTGGCGCTAGTCGGACTTGGTGGGGTCGGCAAGACTCAAATCGCCCTGCGTTTTGCTTATCAGATTAAGGAAAATCGGCCAGACTTTTCGGTCTTCTGGGTGCCAGTCTTGAGTGGTGAAACTGCAGAACGTGCTTATGTCGAGATTGCGAAGAAGCTTGGACTGCAGAGGAGCAGCGAAGACGACGATGTGAAGGACCTAGTCTGCCAATACCTCAGCTCAGAAAAAGCTGGCAAATGGCTCCTTATTGTGGACAATGCCGATGACGAGGAGCTTGTCCTTGGATCTGCCGAAAAGCCAGGGTTGGAAGAGTATTTACCCCAAAGCGAAGACGGTATCATCTTATTGACAACGCGGACCGATCAAGTTGCGGAGGGGTTTGCGCAATCCGACATGATCAATATCCATCAAATGGATCAGGAAGAAGCGGCGACCCTGTTGAAGAAGTCTCTGGTTCAGAAACAGCTGCTTCAAGCCGAGACATCAGTCATTGAACTGCTCACATATCTGTCCTTTCTCCCGCTTGCTATTACGCAGGCTGCCGCATACCTCAATCAGACCAGAGCGCCCGTACGGACATATTTGGGCCTCTTGCGAAACGTCGAGGACAACGATACGAGAGTGCTTGAGAGAGAGTTCAGAGACAACACCCGATACAAAGGTTCTCAAAATGCTGTAGGAACAACATGGATCGTATCTTTTCGCCAGATCCAAAAGTCAAACCCATTTGCCGTTGATCTGCTGTCATTTATATCATGTATAGAGCCGAAGGCGATTCCCCAGTCGATGTTACCCGATGCCAAGGCTGATGAGTTGGAATGGGCCATCGGTACACTTTGCAGTTACTCATTTCTGGTTCGTAGAGAAGAGAGGGATGTGTTTGACATGCACAGTCTTGTACACACGGCAACGCGAGGTTGGCTTAAGAAGCAGGATCGGGAGAGGCAGGTATCGAACGATGCAATACGCCACCTTGCAGCAAGATTTCCCACACAAGACGATGCTCACTATGACTTAAGAAGGGAGTATCTGCCACATGCGATGCGGTTACTCAGCCAAAATCATGAGGACAAGACGGTGGAAACCTATCAGCTGTTCAAAAAGGCAGGATACTCATTTGACACGGACAGACGGTTCAAAGAAGCGATAAAGTGTTTTGAGAAGGTGTGCTGGTGGAGACAGGGCCTTGATCCTGAAGTAGATCGTGATCGACTAACATCAGAGCACGCACTTGCAAGTGCATACCTTAATGACCGACGAATCGAGGATGCGACTGAGCTGCTGGAGCATGTGGTGGCAGTTCAGAAGGAGACATTAGACGAGAAGGACCATTGTCGATTAACATCAGAGCACGCACTTGCAAGTGCATACCTTGATAACCGACGAATCGAGGATGCGACTGAGCTGCTGGAGCATGTGGTGGCAGTTCAGAAGGAGACATTAGACGAGAAGGACCATTGTCGATTAACATCAGAGCACCCTGGCACGAACAAGGACAAGGACTGGGTAACGGTCGAGTCCAGGAAGCCCAAGGCTGCAAGGGAAAAGCAGTCAACGAAAACGACCAAACCCCAGGGCCAAGCTCAGAAGAAAGCCTCCCCCGGGACGCACTCGGACGACGATCGCAGGCTTTTCATGCGTCTGCCGGAGGGCCACGCCTACCGACAACTCACAGCTCCAGAGGCGCGTGCCAGTATTGCCAGCGAGCTGGACCTGGAAATCACCGACATCCCCCGAGCCCTGCCCGTCAAGACGGGCTGGGCACTCCAGGGCAAAGACGAGCACGTACGCCAGGCGATCATCACTAAGGGAAGAGCTAAAGGCTGGACCATAGAGGAATCGACTGTATGGTACTCATACGCAGTAGCAGATGTGCCTAAGACGCTCCGCACCCATAACGGTGTCAGACCGGCACTCGATGTTCTCCCTCAGGAGATCGAGGGAACCACCGGCCGCAAGGCACAGAACATCCGCCCCTCTCACCATCTCAACGACAACCCCGACCTTCAGAACCTAATTGTGTCTTTCACGGAGCCGGTCAGATCCGGCTTCAGACTTCTCAGCTCGAAGCCGGCCAGACGCATCGAGAAAAGGGTGAAAATCACGCAATGCGAGAACTGCCTGAATTTCCACGATGGACGCGACTGCTTGCGGGCAGCTAAGTGCAAGAACTGCGGGAAAGAACCGCACGGCGAATGTACTATCCCGACACGCTGCGCTAACTGCCGCGGACCCCACCCGTATAACGATCTCTCCTGCCAAGCCAGGCCGAAAATTATCAACGGCAAGATACAAAAGCCGAGTTACAAGCAACTCGTCGCGCTGAGGCAGCTCGGAGAGAACAGCTATAACGAGGTTACCACGCAACTGAACAGAGCCAGGGAGCCCGCGAGCCAGCCCCGGGCGGAGCCTCAAGCCCGAACCGACCAAGCCATGAAGGATACCCATCAGGGCACACCGCCCGGCCCCCCTCGCGGGATTACCCTAGGCACGCCCCAGGCCATCCTATCGTCACCTAGCAGGGGCGCCCGCGAACTCCCCCCTCTTTCTCTGTAATATGAGAGAACGGGCGATTCAACGACGAGAACGAACCGTCAGCCGGAAAGGGAGGCCATTATCACTCGTCCAAGTAAATATAGGCTCTCGATCGGGCCCGAATCACGATGCTGCGCTTAATAGGGCATGGAGTATTCAGGCAGACATAGTCATGATCCAAGAACCTTGGACTGCGCTGATCGACGGAAAGCGGAAAACCAAAACACACCCGAGATACGACACCTTTTGCCCTGTGGAGGACTGGTCCGAAGCCAGGCCGAGGGTCATTACATATATACGCAAACACCCCGCGCTCGAGGCGCAGCAACTGCGCCCGTACAGCTCCCCCGACATCTGCTGGGTGATGGTCAACGGGATCACCACCTGCAACGTATATAGGGACGCCCGAGGCGACGACCACGTCCTATCCTATCTGGAGAACTGGGAACCTCGAGGGAGAACAGTGATCGGAGGAGACTTTAACGCAGTCAACTGGATGTGGCAGCCCAAGCACCGTCCCCACAATGGCCCGGGATCCCGGATTGCCGATTGGGTCTTGAAACACGAGCTACAGATACTCAACTCTGGGGCTCCAACACACAAAAGAGGCAATACAATAGACCTCACAATCACGAGTATTCCGGGCGCAGAGGCCTGGGTCGACCAGTCCCTATACATCGGCTCCGATCACTTCACGATACGAGCGATGCTCCCAGCAGGCTCACCCTTGGCACTCCCGAAGGCGCGCCTCAGGGTTCCCTTAGATAAGATCTGGACCTTTGCGCAAGTGGTAAAACGTCACGCCCCCCTGTCAGGGAACGAAGTCGACACCCCCGATCATATCGAAACGGCGACGAACAACCTGATTAAGGTGCTAGACCTGGCGCTGAAGTCAACAGGACGGCCGGCTCACAACTATGGGCAGGACTCGACCTGGTGGAACGACGAGTGCGAAACAGCCCTCCGCACCGTGCAGCAGGCCAAGGAGGAAGGAGCTGATGATGACACCTTCGAGGAGGCCCGCAAAGTCTACCAGAAGACTATACGGCGCTATAAGAAACAGTACTGGGAAAAGCAGATCTCAGAAGCGAAATCGGACAGGGCCATTTACAAGATAACGGGATGGCACAAGCTAACGGACAGCTTCAGAGCGCCCCCACTCACGCACGAAGGAACAGCCGTCACCGACATAAGATCAAAGATCAACCTGCTGCGGAATAAGGTGCTCGCACCGATGGCAGACGGGGACGACATACCGGACCCATGGCGCCACCTGAACGCGTACGATCCGGAGACGATACACGCAGGAGGATCCGATAGTCACGTCTATCACGCTCCTATCCCTTGGAACTGCGAGGTACCGATGGCGGAGGCAGAAGACGCATGCGTTAACACCCCCAACACCTCCCCGGGAAGCGATGGGATCAATACCCTCCTAATCGCGGCCGTATGGCCAACGATTGGCGAGCTGGTACGGTCCATTTACGAAGCGTGCCTTACAGTCGGCTACCACCCGAAAGCTTTCCGTACGGCGGAGGTGGTGATGCTACCAAAAGCCGGAAAGAAAACCTTTACGGAGATCAAGTCCTGGCGGCCCATCTCTCTCTTGTCCGTCCTGTCTGGCGACCGTGGGAAACCCCCAGAAAGACGTACAAGTGCGTTTATGCTCCACAACCCAAGTCAGGGGCGCAAGCCCATCGACCATCGTTACCAGAACAACATATCACTAGTCCGGGACGTCCGACAGAACCAAACTCGGTACGCGAAGGAGATAACTCTTGGTAGGATTCATTCTGTTGGTTGTTAGTGGTCACTGGTATGGACCCACATACCAGTAGGAAGTACCTATGTAACTATCTCCCGTTTATATAAGGATACGGGCTTCGCCCGTATCCCTCTCAGATAGATAGATAGACCTTAGACCAGAATACAACACCAGTCTCACCACCTTTCATTATTGTTATTCCTTTTACGTACGTACCTACCAACACATTCACAAAAACCGACCGAGGTCAAGATCTCCAAACCAAGTGTGCCATCGATCAGAAAACTCCAGAAAGATAAACGTGGACGAACGCGAGGCCAGATACGACGTCGACGGCCGCATTCGCCACGAGTATATCGAACTCCTGCGACTATAACGAGAAGTGGGCGACAATCGTGGAAACCAGAGCGGTGGATCCCGGATGAATGGTAGTTATTAAGTTAGAAAACATTGTGATTCGCCGGTCTTATCAAATGAACAAAGCTATCGCACCAACATAGAAACATTGGGGTTTACATCGAGATTGGACGGCCATGGAGTTCCTAGATACATCATTAACCTTACATATGTTTCTTGCAACAAAGTCCGGTCACACTGAAGACTGGTGCAGTAAATAGACAGCTACCCCCGTTTTAAGGCCAAAAAAGCGACTGCGACAAATTTGCGTCTTGCTTAACAACTAATAAGTCCTCGGGTCGATTTTAGAATTTTGCCCGCATTGGCACTGTGCTTCGTTAATACTATGTCATGAGACCAGATAAGGAGATGTACGCATGTCCATTTCGTAACTTCATATACACCGTTAGCCTCTACGCTGGTTTCACCATGATAAACGTCAGCCCCTAAATCATTACGCTGCTTCCGAACAGACAACTTAATCTCTATACACTAGCTGCTCGTGCACGTCTACTTAAAAATGCCACTTATCGATTATAACTTACACTAAAACCTTCAGTTGCATATTACATTATGCCTGTTCTGGGTTAAATAACGAACTGCAATCTAATCTGTCCTAATCAAAAAAAATCTCACGATTCTCCATTCCCGTCATTATTGTTCTGGTAGCATAGGATGCTATAAGTCGAGAGGTACTACATCCCAATAATTCTAATCTCCAAAGTCGCAACCATTCCCGTCACCCCCGATGTATTATAAGTAGCCGAGAACTGCAAAGGGCGCGAGTTGTACCTCCGTTACCATTCTAACTAATTGAACGCTTGCATGTAAATGCTGTTGTCCAACTGCTAGACGGAACCAGAAGTTGCTGGTTGGCACAAAGTACTCTCTTTTGCGATGTCTGGGAACAGGAAATCCACAGCAATGGAACTTAGAAATATACATGCTTGTATACGAAAATCTGGGTGCTTCCTGGTATATGTAAGGCGTCTGATAAGTTGGCCCCGGTAGGCGAAGTGCTTGTTCCCAAGTGGAAATATGATGCTTTCAGTTATGAGCCCCTTGCTAACATACTTAAAAAGTTCATAACTTACTATCGTGCCCCGTTCATATCCAACCTGAAGATGTATTCCGGGTGGTGTTGAGCAAGGTAATTCTGGACTATAGGGAGGATCGAATGCAGCCAAATTTCTGCCTGCTGTATAAAGGTAGATGTTGTAATTGGTTCCCCGAGGAACGTTGTCCGCCAGACTCCATGAGTCTGATGTGGGTATATCATGACTACATCGAATTGGATGGGAGGGATGGACTGTGGAGAAACTGCTGTTAAGATATACGACATATGCGGCGTTTGAGTGTTTTCTTGGCTGTAATGGGAATGATTCTCCATATTTAACAAGATAAGAAGTAAAACTGGAGGGCAACAATAACAGGTTTTTAACCTGTATATATAATGGGAATCGCAGGTCATGCCAAGGTCAACCACGATTATCATGACTTGAATAGGAATGCCCCCCTGAACGATACCGAATTTATACGGAATGACAAAGCGGCCATACCAACTACACTCTCCTCAGTTGTCAGCCGTCCTATACATGTTGTAAGATTCCCTTCTATGGCGGCCGAGATAATAAGGGATATGCAGCAAGATAGGCTTTAGTCTGCATATTGATATGCACGGAACTCGTTTGGTCATAATTGGGTCCACGGAATGGAAAACTTCCCGCGTTCAATGGCTTCATTAACAATCCCGTAGGCTACTGCGAATGCGATAGTTATACGAGTCATGTAATACATGGGATCACAAATGTAATAGGCCAGTCCGGTTCTCTGGAGCTGTCTTGGCTTCTCGTGATTGTAGCGACTTCCGGGCCTTCAGGAGGTACCCGGGCGAATGAACCCAGGGATTCCAGAAGGATATAACAAGAGCCAAGTTTGTCAGTACGGCTTGGCAGGTAATAAGTACGGACAAGCGAACATCTGCAAGTGTGGCCCGAGAGGTGCCAAGTCCTACTCCATTAAAGCACTGGGCTAACAACTGTGCTGCAGAAACGCGCTTCTCTGGATTGGTCTTTGCCCATTTCACGAATGACTGAGATTGTATCCACTTTGGACGCTAATAAATGGCATTTCGGGCATTATCAACAATCTTGCACTTGTTCGAATTCTCGCGGAACCCTGCCACATCCAAAGTCCATAGCATCGTGACGTAGAGCGATTATCGCTCAGCCTTTTGACAGTGTTCCTGATCTTTCCGAGGCTATGCTAGTATGGCGGTGCATTCCTATTTAAGCAATCTCTCCCGTGTAGCCAGGATGATATGGTGAACGTAATTAAGATGATCGATAATTTTAATGTAATCAAGGTGAAAGTGCCAAGCATACTAACATCGACCCCTGCTGCTTTCACCGGGGAAGCCGGGCTTTAATTAATGTCCAAGCATGAAGCAAATTTTAGCCCCGCCGCTCAGCCGCTAATGTCACCCGTGCAACATTCCTTCAGTGATACACCACCGGCTTCCAGTACCGTTATCATGCGGCTACTTTGCATATACGACAGCGGGGAGAGTGTGGATGTATCCGAAGCTATTCATCGAGACCCTTTTGCAGTACGGGGAGCATTGGCGGACGCTTTTTTCCAATGCCAAGAAAAGCTTCCCGACACGTTCGATTACCTGCACTGAACAAACTATTCGGGATACGCTTAGGGACTTCGAAGCCGATGATATACAAGGCGGTCAAATATGGAGGTCCGCTCGCTACGTTGGGAATTTTTATGCTACTCTTGATGCCAACCGTAATCTCCGTAACCGAGACACGTTGGGCTTTTTCGTATCTAAGGGTTCTGAAAAATCAAGAATGGATATGATTAAACGTGTAAGCACCTTCCCATGTAGCCATTCGGTCATTACATGGTTACATGGCATTTTTACCAAGCTCGAGAGCCATTCGCAAGTACTAGCATGTATCTTGCGACGCTTGGGTACAAATAATGTAGCTCAGGAGTTATTCCATCTCTCCAGGATAGCCTCCCCGACATGGGGTTTAGACGGAGAAACCATGGGCATCGCTGCTAGGGGTATCCCCATCATCCAACATGAATCGCTGTTTACCGCAGCACTCCATGGTCTAGAGCGTGTGGGCTTCGTTTACACCTCGCAGACGGCGATACGCCTCGATCCGAAATTAGCAGTACTCTTAAAGCGTTATCTTCAGGCCCATGCATGGGCCGTTGAGGCAGCCAAGATCGTGATTCACGCCTTTCCTAAGTACCGAAACATCGATGCAATGAAATACGTACTGGTTCACTAGCTTTCCTTGACATACTGATAAGCCATTAGCTATGATCGGCGTTGCAAGCTTCTGCTACCACACCTAGAACAAGTTTTATCAGAACTCCACGATCCATTATATACACTGTTCGATTACACCTACCTAATGCAATTGGTTGAATCTGGATTATTGGCTTCCAATTTCCGTGGTGAAACGTGGAAAGCATATGCGGTGTCGATAGCCATCAAAGCTGCAAGTGCTCTCCAGAACCGGACAGACCGTGTCTTCTACGTGGCTGCAGCCAATGTTAGAAATGCGTTCTTAGCTCGTCTATATCGCATCCCAGGCGAAGGACAATGGAGCGGGGTGTCTTGTCCTGATTATGACAACAGGTCAAACGCGTTACTATCGGAATTGGCTATCATTAAAGCCCACGAGCACATCAACCTTAACACGTTATCTTCTGCCTTAGAACAGCTATATGGGTTAAATCCTATTCATCATCGGCTCTTTACCTTGGAAATGATGAAGGAGAAAGAGGTGACATTTATGCACGCCAAGGTTCTCCGCTTTGAAGGGCGTTTTTAATAATCCCACGCAATTCTTGCATACCTGGAGCCACAGGATAGCAGAGTTGTCTCACATCTTAGCTACGTGCTCTATGAACCTGGCCGCGCAGATGAAGCGATCGAGCAATTAGATCGGTTGAGCGCAGATGTTAAGGGAATGACACGAATTAAGCTTGCCATGGCTAGTATGCATCTCCTCAAGTGTCTGCAAGGGGTATCTCGTGGGTACAGCCTGGATTGGAGAACGCTCCAAAAGTCTCGGGAGCTTTACCAGGGCCTGCAAGGCATATCTTTCCCACCTACCTATTTCGGCAAGATCGATCATTTGTGCATCTTGGTAGGTATCGCAATTGCTTCCCATCTCGATGGACAGGTTGATTCTGCGCTAAAAGCATGGCAACGTGCGTCCGCAGCTTCACAAGCTTTCCTTCTTACTGGCTATACGGACATGATCTTCGCATATTCCACGAGTGAGCTGCAGATGAGAAGGGGGCCATCTGCGCAGCCAGACATATTGGGCAACTATGCGAAGGCATTATTCTCTAGGACCGGACGCCAACATCCTTTCGTCGGTCTCGCGTCTTATTGGCCTGCTATCCTCCATGATTGGTTTGTGACTCAGGGGCGTGAGCCGATTATCCCAGTGCCTAAGATTGGAGTATGAAAGTAGGAGGCTTGAGTGCGGCATCATAAGACCAACCCAGCACTAGTTAAGAAAGCATGGGGAGTTGATTACTATCAGATCATAGTGCAGCGTGAAAAGTTTTCCGAACGAGCTCTTAGTACCCGGATAGCATCCCGTATCAGTTAAAGATAGATTGCCATCTTCTTAATATACTGATTCCACTCGCCAATTTAAAACACGTTTTAGTTAACCTGGCCTTGTGGAAAAACGAGTTGCTCGTACCTCCGATATTCAGATTCATCGAACCGAGCATAATAACTCCAGTATTTCAAGTCGCTAGCAAGCGACTTCTCCCGTTTTACCAGTAAAGCGTAGTGCAAGACTATCATACCGCCGGAACGAGATTGTGCAAGTCTGGACCTTACCGCTGCGGCATCCCGTTCTAACACGCTAGTGCGTTCCGCAGATTCCTCAGCACACCTTTTTCTGAGTACCAGCCAATCTATTCGGCTTGATACCGGCACATCCCACTGAATTTCCCGTCGTGGAAGAGGAGTCAGGTGGATTCTTTGAAAGTTAGTAATTTTTTTCACCTGTTTTAATCATATCGTACCTTTTCACGTCGAGAAGCCGGTAAACCATTTCTCGAAACGTCGACTCTGCAGGTCCGTCCGTTGCTACGACTATAGGCGAGACATCTGAGGCTTTGATGGCTCAGAGGGAGAGAAGGAGAATCACGGCCCTCGAGACCATAGTTAATTATTAGTTGAATCTGATATACTATGCAAGCCTAACCCCACCTTGTCGCAGCTAATAAAGAATACCCTGAGCAGTGGTAATTTTTTGACTTAAGTAGTGAACCTGAAACCCCCCCCCTACGTAAAATTATAGTCGTTATTTTTAATAAGACCGAGTTTCGCGAAAGCTTTTTTGTGATAAACTTTACCACTGATTGGTTTCAGGAACACAGGTAGTGCGGCATCTGCAGATTATCAAATATGCTCCTCATCTTGGGCTACGAGCTGCTTTAAAGGGTCTTTAATTTTCGAGTGATGGACAAGCATTCGTGTGTTTATCATCTTTATTCTCTTTGGGTGGCTGGCTAATAATAGTGAGCCATACAGAGGGGGGCATAAGGTCAGTAAGGCACGAACAGGCTGGTTATAAAAGTCAATAGGTTTGGGGAAAAAGGAATACGAGGCGATGCTATTAGCTAAAAACCCGGTTTGTTTACTTAGCTACTACACAACTACCGCAACGTCCCAGCTAAACTACATGATCGCGCGGTCGACTGACCACCTGTCCGCGACGACATGGACAGAACGCCTCTTTTCCAGTGTTGTGTGGATCTTTTATTCCGTGCCACCCCATCCCTCCTCGCCAGCGGCTAGGACCTATCAACAGCCTCCCAGTCGATGCCGGGTGCAGGATCTGCAAGGGCGTTGTTTTTTTTGAAAGTGAGGGCGTATGTGACTCAGCCGGATTCCTTGGACTGTACAGCTGCGCAAGCGCCGGTTTCAACACCCGACTCTGGCGCGCGACACTGGGCATAGGGTCTGGTACTGCCCGACTAAGCTGTACAATAGGTTTATGAGGACGCAGTGGTTCGCCAGTAATATATTGTGGGACTCGGCGCCGATCGCCAACGTCGTAATAAGGATCTCGTTGGGGCTCTCGCGGAAATAGTCGCTCTGGATGCCCTCCTTTATACAAACTTGTGCGCCGGTTGTTTTCGTTCTTGAAATTGGAAGGCTTCTGCTCGTATCTATAATATAGTCGATAAATAGGTACTATAGGAGGACGCAGGACCAGGAAGGCCGTTGGGATTGGTATGCGCATGAGCATGTGGTTGACGTTTCTGCCATGTGCAGAACCGTTGACGCCCGCAGCGATGCATGTCCCTGGTCTGCTGACAGGGCTGGGCGACATCGGATAATTCATCTTGAAGCTTTCGTCTGTCGCGCTGGAATAGAGATTGGTTGGGTGCTTTTAGGATATACGCGCTGCGCAATTTCCATTTGATCAGCAGGGCCGTCGTATTGCCGGCGATAGCGATTATAGATGCCGCGAGGAACGTCTCTTGTCTCCTCGCCTTAGGTGGACGGTAGGTGGACAAGTGCATGATTTTCCCCTAGGGGTCTTATATGCCATGCGGCGCCGCCGTTCCGGAGGCAGAGCTTTGTATTCCTCCCACTGGCTAGGGGCAATCTTCTTTATCTTGGTCATCGGCTCGCGGGTAGTATGTGGATGAGTATCTGGGTAGCCAACCCATTGGACTACGCACATGTCCAGATGTTCGTAACGAGTGAGGATTCGGAACACGTAATACTTCAGGAGGTGCTTTCCTCGGTATGAATCGAGCAGAAATTTGTCGCGACCACCCAATTTGCCATAATATTCGTAAAGGACCTTAGGTGCTCGCCGTTGGATGGTCTCTTCACTTTCCCAGGTAGGTTCTGTTAGTAGGCCAACTCGTTTTACGAGCAGTTCAAATCGAAAGCCTTTTCGACGATGCTTAATCAACTCGATTTTATCGTGCTCAAGGGCCATGTCGTGTAAGGTAGGGTCCACTGGCAATAGAGGGATTTGACTTTTCTGGAAAGGGGGGGAGTATGAAGCAAATGGCTCACCACCTGAGATTATCGTTGGTCAATGGAATAAAGGAGTTGAAAGGCTTGAGACATTGCACCGAGAACATTGCTAATACATATCGCACCAACTCACCGGGTAATCCGATCCAAAAACTGTCTCCATATTTGTGTGACTTGTACGCTGGCTGCATATTGGTCGACTTAGTCAAGATTATGCCAGCCTGCTAATCTGCTTATTGTCTGTTATCTCTTCACATCACATAAAAGGAGTGTAGTGAAGTTTCAAGACGAACATCAACTCTTATGTTAGGCAGGCTGGCATAGGTTGCCAAGGACCATCGTGGCAAGGCAGGAGCTCTGGTAGGCCTTACGATATAAAATTCACCGAGGCTTCGCAAACACTGCGCTTAAAGATGCAGAAGGCTTCTATTTCGGTGAAGACTACGGCTCACTCGATCTTGTAGTAGCCACCCCGAACCTTTGTGCGTACGACGCGCAGAATACTACACTGCCACCTTATCCTGGAATGGTCATCTGATCTACAATACTGGTATTCATTGTCACGTCGATAGGAGACCACGGAATTTGACCCCGGCGAACTATTCGACCTCACCAGAGAATACAACTTACGTCAAGTTTACTGGCAAAGAGATGACGCTAAAAGGCAAGGCAACCACGCAGCAATTATAATAGGAAGCCTGGGGAACTAGGTTGTCATCTTTCAAAGCGCTGAGAGCGACTGATTCCGTGGATGTACCATGCAGCAGGTTGATCTCGATCGAGGACAGCTTGTGAGATATGCACTGCCCCCCTTTTCGTTCCAAGAGGAAATACCAGTGGTATTGCGGTGGGGGTGACTCATCTCCATCGAGACGCCAGGTTCTCGAAAGGTGTAGGGAGTAGCCAAGGAAGCCGCGTAGCCAACGTCGCGTACTATGAACAACACAATCCAATGCTAACCGTAACTCGCAGTCACGCTTACACATTTAGGCCGAGTCTCATTGCACCCCGAATCCTGCATGGATCTCTATAGCAGTTAGCGACCATAAGCTATGCCATGCAAACAATCTATGTACATCCTGCACCGACATTGGTTCCGGAGCAGATGAGGTGCCCTGTATGGCGTGTTAACTGGAAGTGCCCATAAATATGATTTAAACAGGCCAATAGGCTCTGTTTCCGCCTTACACATCGGATATAAGTATGGTTTGATGGAGGTAGCACGACGCGCATGCCTTTGCCTTCCGCACCAGTCTCAGTTTTGGCATGGCTGCCTGCTTGTAGCTAACTGGCTAGGAGCAAAGATGTAGAATTCGCCGAGAGTAAACTACTACCCGCGGCTATGAAGTAGGCGACAGGCATTGGATCTTCGCCCCGAACACACACCGAGCGCCCCTAGCGCCTATGTTACTTACAGCTGCACTGCTACAGTAGCGGTGGATATCAGGACATAAATTCGCTCATAGCCATAAAGGACCTCGATAAGGAGCAACCACGCCTGGACAGTCAGTTCAACATTGGCATCTCCCCTATACCCTGCCCCCCGTCGCGAGAACGAGTTTCCCCTTCCCCTTCCCCAGCCTCCCTAATCCCCTGTCCTTGTTCATGATATGTCTGTCACCATCGTGCGGGAATTATTGGTTAGTAGCCAGGCCACGAAAGATGTGCCGAGCGTGTTAGACTAGTAAGCACACAGTATAACGAATGGTGCTGGTGCTTAGCCCGGCCTAGCGATGCCTTGCATAGAACGGAAGTGCAGCCCCGCCTGCTTTAGAAATATTTGAATCTTGCTGTATATGCTTTCGTCTGCTCAATTCTATCCTATAAAGACATAAAAAGGCCGTTATAAAAACAAAAAACTATAACTATAACTTTCCCATAAGAGCTTTTCCTTAAAGATCCACGCTTTGATTTTACAAAGACGTACGACTATCGGAACTTATAAATACGCGTTCATTACCTCTGTCGACTACACTTTAACATATATCTCTTTCCTTAGGAAATGCTTAAACGACAAGAGCGCCCACCATATTTATTTTCTTATATCGTTACGAAATGGGAATGCGTACGTCTCCTTATTTAATTTCAGTGACATGGTTTTAACAAGGCATAGTGCCACTGTAGGCAAAAAAACACTATCGACTCGAGGACTCGCCAGTCGAAAAAAAAGACGAGCTTCTGTCGCGGCCGCTTTTTTGGCCTTTTGAAATGCGGTCATAAACGCTGTGAAGGTTGTACTTCGAGAGACGTAACAGAGAGGGTGAGGATACAGGGTTCCGGGCGATATCGAGATGATCGTTGGTAAGAGTATAGTATACCATGTTATACTCTAAGCTTTATTCGCCTACTTTATATTTCGGTGCTGCCTTGATAAGTGGATACAGGTATAAAGCAGGCCGAGCATAAAGGAATGGAAAAGGGTACGACGTTAACGGGGGCAGTTAGACGTATATGTATGTTAGGGTTACGTACGGTGACGAGGAAGGTTGTTAGCAAAAGGAATGCAATATTATGACTTAGTTACTTTGTAATTATTGCTTTTATAAGCTGTATTTTGTTCGAAAGCTTTGTAGAATTAGAGATAACGGGTGAGGCTGTTAAGCATTTTTTCGAGAGACCTCTCATGTTTCTCCCCGTTCTTTTCTCAGAGGTGTCCAAATCCGACCTGGCAGTCGCTATTCCACCCAACTGGCAGCACCGGAGGTGCCATCCCACCAAGCAGGAAACCTATATCCAGGTGCGAGCTGCATGCGCTGAAACCGGACTCAAGTCCGCGGATGTCGTAGTCGCGATTGGTAAAAAGGTTCCCAAGCTACGTGACTGCTACGAAGGAACTGAACTTCCGTTTCAAGTGGTCCGAAATGGGGAAGAGATAACCGTGAACGTATCTACCTTTCCAATCGACCGCTTCCATTCGAAAACTGTCGTCATCTGCCACGGGATGGTGATCGAGGATGTTCCTATCCAGATTGGGATGACGACAAGAAGCAAAACCGGCAAGACGCTGTACGTTTCTGAGATTGAACCTAGTTCCCTCGCAGATGCATGGGAGATTAAAACGCCATGCTTTCTCAAAAAGTTCAACAAGGAGGATGTCCAAACGACAGACGACTCGGTGAAGCAGCTTAAAGCCCAAATGAAAACCCCGGAAGGTATGTCATTCAAAAGTTAGGGTCGGGTCGTAAAAGCTAACAGGGCCAGATATGATTGCATTGTCACTGGAAAGTGTAGCCGGGAAGATGCACCACATAGAGGTGACGCCGAATAATCCTTGGTCCCCGTTGGTTTACAGTTGGGACGGTCAGAGATGGGAATGCTAAGAGTTAAAAGGCTAAGGTGTGGCGTCAGGTAAGCCATTCTCGGCCATGGCCAGTGCAGAGCAGAGCTATATCCTTTGGAACGGATAGACCTGTACTTAGTTTGTGGACAGTCGAGTTCATCCACTATTGCCACAGAGGCAGCCCAGTAACAGATTCAACATCTGCAACTTGTAACTATTTGTTATATTAATACAGATTATAAAATAGCTGTACTGTCACAGTTATTACGTCCTTTTATCCTAGGCTTTGTAATATGCGTGTCAAAGTTCATTTCGAGTCTAATTAGACTTATAATGGTGTGCAACATGCACTGGGTCTTATCTAATATGTAGTAACACGTATTCCATTTGGGTCGGAATTAATACCTGCTTCATATGATAGATTTGCCTAATCCTGGGCACCTTATCTCTGGCCTTTGTGTGTAGCCGCTTGGATTGCGTAAGCGCCCAGGCCTATCGTAGTAGCGCCTACCACAGCTCCTTCAGTTGGACCTATCAGATGTGTGGTAATTATACAAATAAAGGCGGCTGCTGAAAGAATCCTTAAGCCATCCTTTACCTTCCGCTTATCCG
The DNA here is from genome assembly GCA_023313575.1 of Eutypella sp. D-1. Classification (NCBI taxonomy): domain Eukaryota; kingdom Fungi; phylum Ascomycota; class Sordariomycetes; order Xylariales; family Diatrypaceae; genus Eutypella; species Eutypella sp. D-1. The sequence continues at coordinate 357,930 of JAJTTP010000026.1, forward strand.
TTGGTGTATAAAGCATCCAACCGCCATCTGAGTGCGGGTACTTCCGGAGCATGTCTTTTTCCGCCTCGGTAAGCCCATCTAAAAACCGTAGCTGTTCTTCCGTGATACGCATGATCTTAACACCCTCTCGCTCAACATTGCCAAATTCGTCAAGCCAATTCCGGATCACTTTTGTCGCTCGCTCTCGGTTTGGCATTGTTATCAGTGATGATACAGGAACGAAGCCTAATAATGTGTATAGACTTACGTCGGGCGAAACCTAGCTATGATGGCAAGGTTCGGTGCTTGGTTTGGAAGAGCAATACAATGGTTTGCGCAAAGAAGGGCTCTCCGAGTGCGAGCTTGGTCTGACTTAGATCTGAACTATGCTAAATGGAGGATATGACTTGGTTGACTTCAGGATACAGCTATTTTAGATGGTGGAAGACGATATATATATATATATATGACGGCCTCGGTATGTCAGCCTTGACTTTTCACTTTGGCTAACTAATTACCCCTTATAGCTATGGACGATATTAAGCGGGTCTACTATATGCAACCGCATGGACGAGGTGCAAACGTTGTCCGCACTTTGCCAGGCGGATTTCATCCCGGCCAATACATTGCAACACACCTTGCGAAGGAGAAACATGCGCTAGCTAGGATGTTCTGGCTGCGGAGGGAATGACCACAGCCTTGCCGGGACGATAATATATTATACGTGTGGCCTCGGTGGGCAGGTTACCCTGTGACGTTGTCGCCTGGTCGTTGTCTGTATCATTACTTGGTCTTCCTCGACTTGTAGGCAATGCACGTCAGCCTGGATGCTGGCACGATCGCATAATCCTTTATTACGCCAACAGAGAACGGGTATATGTATAGGTGCATAGATCTTTTTCACTAACAGGCTAAATCATTAGTTATGCAGTGTTTATGTTCAAGCATCAGACATGGCTGGTTGTATGACGAAACTATAATAAGGATGGGTGGCCGTCGGTTGTATAGGTGGAGGATTTCTATTTTTTACGTGAAACTGCCTGATGCTGTATCGCTATATAGCGATTGTGTATAATCGAAAGGGTCAGAAGCTTTCGATGGCTGTCTGGGACAGACCGCTCATAAGTCTGGACCCTAACAGCGAGACCAACCTACCTCCAGGTAATGCCAGTATCGGGCTAGTCTTAATACCTGCATCCCGTGTGCCTTATGTATGCTTTTCGATCTACCCGCCGCCTTCTGCTCAAGGTTCGCTTTTTGGTACCCTTCCCACGTTAAGACGGTACATGTGGCGATGACCCGTTACGCTTATCACCCCCCCCCCCCCCCCATGATGCTGTAATCGGACTATCCTGCCCAATGGCTGTGCAACGCCATACAAAGTGCCTATTACGTCTCGGCGGATCACGTTGAAGGGTTTTAGATTCCGGGTCACGGTAAGTGGGCAGCAACCACCTGAACGCGTAAGAGAGATCCTTTCTCGAAATGAATAAGGAAACTGATGTATCACAACTGCCTTTCCCAAGAATATAGGGTTGTTCAGATCAGATATAAGTTATAACCTATTTTTTTAACAAGCGGACTGTTAGTTATCTTTCAACATCATGGCAGGACCCATCCATTCATACGCATCTCCGATACATAGGACGGCTCATGGGCGCCTCATCCGTGTACGCAACGAAACACCAGTGCTAGATACACATGCCTTATTACATAACATAATAACCTCCACCCGACCGACATGAAGCTCAGTGCAGATCCGTTGTGCCCACTCAGTACGATTCAACCAAGGCTTTTAACCAACTTTTTGTGAATGGTACGGATTCTCGGATGCTTATGCGTATGCGTTGGCTTGCCATGTCACCGTACTACGCTGTCACCATGTCGACACTCTTAGTTATCTCGCGCACTTCATCCGGAGTTAGTGGCGCGCCATCCATGCCTTGATCAGGGGCAGGAATTTCTCTTGGTGCTGAGCCCCTGGTTGGCCACCCAAGGGATCTCCATTTGAAGCGATTTCGCCCCCGATCTGATTATCTACCGGGTCTGCTGGTATATATTTCTCATTCTCGTAAAGCCTCTCCAGCGTTAAAAGATTGGTCCTTGGAGGACTCGAGAAAAGACCTGACGATTCTAATACGCCATACCACTTATACCATAACAACACCACCTAACTTCTAACATATCGTAGTTACATAAAAGCCGTTGGGATAAATATAAAGCGCATTAAAGTTACGAACTGGTATCGGGTGAGGCCTTATAGAACCGTCCGGTTTATTTCAAACTCAACCAGTTGGTCCTGCAATAGATAGCGAAGCCAGAAGGTGCGAATACACAGGGTATCTCCAGGTATTCGACATCTCCAGTAATATATCTTAAATCAGAGTTATGCTGTAAGATAGAGGGTGTAATACATTAAGCTTCCCGCGGTCGTAAAGTAAGTAACAGTCTTCGCCCCGAACGCACCCCTAGCGCCCCAGCCCCTATGCTACTTACAGCTGCATTGTTACAGTAGCAGTAATTCCCTTTCCCCATCCCCTGCCTCCCTAATCCTCTATCCTTGTTTATATCTGCCACCATCGTACGGGAATTATTGGTTGGTAAACAGGCCACGAGAGATGTGTTAAGCGTGTTAAACTAGTAAAGGCACAGCGCCTGCCCAATTCTAACATGTAAAAACCCAACGGAGCCGTTATAAGATTCACGCTTTATAGAACGACGAGAATTATCGGAACTTATAAGTGTGATTGAAAGGGCTGAGGAGTGGTAGCAGCGTTGGGTAAGTCATTCTCAGCCCACGAGAAGGCTGAAAAGACAAGTGCAGAGCAGAGGGCTGGTGGAGGTAGACTAGCGGAGTGCCAGGGCCTACAGCATTATCTGTTCAGCCCTCTTAAAGCGCTGCCATATATCTGAAAGACATGGATTGGGCGGCAGGTTTGTATGGCCAGATGCTCCTTGTAGCTTCACCACCCATAACAAATCTTGTACGCGTTATTTTCTAAGATAAAAACAATACGATTAAGCGGCCAAAGTGAGGTTATTCCAGATGGATGTTGAGTGTATTACCCATAGCTATAGCGATTACTATAATTATCTCGAGCCCTGGCTGCCATTCCGAGGGGCAGCCGATATCTTTGAGAGAGAGGCGCTGGCGTCGCTCATCTCGAATATTGGTGAGCTGGCGTATAGATCGTAAGTAATGGCTAGTGGTTATGGGAATATCGGACTGAGCGGTAATATCTCGTACATTCTCTTGTTTCTTATCGTAAGTTTTCTCAAGCCATTCTGTACTGAATAGATCGCGGGGCAACACCTTATGCCACCCTTTAATCACTAATGGTCGACTTCTTTCGATGACATGTGAACGGACCAATTTCGCGAAGCCAGTAGGACTCAGCCGTTGGATTTGAGGTAAAGGGAGGGTTACGACCCGTTTGAAGTTGGGGGTGTTATCGATGAGAGCTTGAAGATCGAGATCGGGACGGATGGGATCGAATTTGGCCTGGGGGTGCAAGGCTTTCGACATGGTGACTGATTGATGAAGCGTGTATCTTGCAAGTATCGAGCTACAAACGCCGTCGCCAGGGGGCCGATTATGAGGGGATGACGGGAGTGGCAGGAGTGGTGGGAGTAGCGATTAGGGCTGGATAGGATCAATCTTATCTATCCCATCTATCCAATCCGTTTTATCATATAGGATAAATTGGATAGATTATATTAGTGGGCTAGATTGGATAAATCTTATTTATAGGATAGATAGGATTGATGGGATAGGCTACAATAGGCTATAACGGATAGGCTACGATAGATAGGTGGGATGGATAAAATAGATGGGATATAATGGATAGGATTGATGGCATAGATGGCTTGATAGTATTAATCTTATCCGTTATAGCCTATCCTTATAAAATCACTATAATTATCGTACTCCCTATCCCCCCCCCCCGGGCCCCACCAGGCCATCAGCAGGAGCAGTAGCAGAAGCAATAGAAGTAACAAGTATAGCACTAGTATCAGCAACAACAGCAGCAACAGCAAAAATGGCCCCTAGCCCGGATCACTGCGGCAAAAAGCTCAAGCAGCATTCTAGGCAAGGGGTATGTGTAAAACAAAATAAGTGCTTGTCATTGCCGGTAGGCGCCCGTATGCCCTAGCGCCTACTAAAATTCTAATATAAGGGATGAGAGTCTGCTTAACCTACTAAAGTAACTAACAAAGCAAGTTGGAGTTACTGTTTGTAAGGGTAGGAATGGATGGGCAAAAGATGTTGTATTTGTTAGGTTTAACACTACAGTATCCCACTGTGCGAGATATCCATATAGCCACCCCAGATGTTCTAGGTTGGCAAACGTAACTGTAAGTAATCTTGAAAGGTTCTATCGGATGGCGTCATACTTCTTCAGTCCGCCTACCTCTAGCCCCCGAGCCTATACAAGCCATCTTGTCGATGTGCAATCCACCCTTCTAGATGTGCAATTTGTCCCATTATTGTCCAAATAATTTGGGTCGTCATGGCATATCCGGATCTCATTGCGTGTGTATACCCATACGACCTATACGAGGATATCCTACAAGCATTTAAGGAGAGCTCACGTTACGTGCCCCCCAAAAAGAGGAGGGTTGCCCGTGATGAGCGGTTAGCAACGGAGCCCCCGGAGGGCAGCGAGCCGGGTTATTATTACAAACCATGCATCGAAGTGAGATTCAGTGACATCCCCAGAACTAGGCATGGCGTAGTCTTTGGATCGGACCCAAAATGCGACGTGGTAATCCCTGATGAAAGGGTCAGCTGGCATCACTTTAGCTTAACTTTCGACGATGCTCGACGCTTTATAATTAAGGACTGGGTGTCACACGGAGGGACACTGTGGACCAGAACCTTGGCAGCGATCCCTGTTGGTCACGTGAGGACGGGTATATCAATTGGGCCTGTGCGGGGTTGGGAGACTTCTCCTCTTTCCCTTCTTCTTCTTCTTCCCAAGGACCTTGGGACCATAACCGTTTATTATCAAATGAATAGACGTATCAAAGAATACAATATTCCAAGCCGGGATAGCCACCCCACCTTGTGACACCATTGGCGGTGGACGTGAGATAGTACTGTTATTTGGCAGAATTAGGGGCGAATCGTACGATGAGAATGGATAGTAGCAGCCATTTTCATCAGTAGCCACGAGATAGCAGTCGATCAACATATACAAGAGTTAAGACATGGTATCGATTGTGGTATTGCAAAACAGAAAGAATATAGCCTGGAATGCGAACATTACTTGTACGCCTTTAAATAGTTACTCCATCGTTACCATTGCTGATTGTTGCTCTGATTGCCGCGTCCATGCACTTTTTCTTTATGTAGTGACTCCAGAACGTGTCCGTAGTTTTGTCCTGACTATCATAGTATGCTTTTATACTTACGATGGTCCTAATGAAGTCGGCCAGGTCGTCTTTAGCGCTAGCTATCGACACTCGTAATATAAAGTGAACCATCATGGCAACGATCGCTTGAAAATCGGGGAACTTGCTTTTGCCCAACTGTTCGCAGGAATCATCGATGGCAGACCTGGGATGAGTGGGTTCGTGAGGCTCCAGGCCTGGTGAGACTAGCTCTTGGTAGCGCAGCATCACTAACAGACATAATGCCAGTTGCTTATGCCCTTAACCTTCCAAAACTTGATCAACCGCCTATTGGAAGAAGTGCTGGAAGCCTATTTTAGTCCGAGTGAAGCGAATTAGTAAACTAATAGGAGCGCTGACAGCAGCTTGCGCAATTTGTCAAAGAATCACTAAAGGTAAGAACATTAAACAAAAAAAAAGAAAAAGCAATCAATCTAGGTTACATTTGGCCATTTCCTCATGCGGAGCTCTTGTCTTGTACTAATCATCCAACCCCTTCGCTACCATGGTCGTCCAAGCCTTGAATCGTTGCAGGCCGCAAACACAAACAGGAATATCAAATCATTTCTTCGTCATCGGCTCCTTCGTCGTCGGACATTTCGTCGGACATTTCGTCATCCGATCCTTCAAGGCCCAACTCTGCAAGGTCCAGCGCGTCAGGGTCGAGCCCTTTAACTTTGAACCCCTCAATATCTCCGTTCTTCACTGCAAGAGAGATGGCATGAAGGATGATCGTAACCTGATCCATATGGTCCGGAAGATAGGAATGATAAGGGCCGAATTCGTATACTGTGGCCAATGAAAAAGTTCCTTCGTCACCACGGGCGTAGTCAGCCCACCCGACAGGGTATACTAGCATATTAAACCAGTATTCGCTCTTGTTGACCGTGAATATTATATGTCTATCAAGATTCGGTATCATTAGCTACAGAAACTTCAGATTTAAACAGCTTTACTTACTTTCCTTGGTGACCAATGCTTCGTAATCTCTTAATCCTGTCAAGTGGCAGGTTGGCAACCGCTCCGAACATTTCGCATGCTTCTTGCGCTTTGCAGGCTGCTGCGTACTGCGGATAAGTATAACGATTTACCCTCTTCATCTCCATAGTTACCTGACCGAAATCAACACCTCCAACTTTCACAATCCCATCCACTGCGGCAGTAAATTGCTTTTCGCCATTTTTATCTGTAACTGTATATGGCTTTTGAATGGGGGCCCACTCTACGGGCTTGAGCTCTTCAAAAGTGTTACTCGAGATTCGTGCAGCCAAGAGGCCATTGATGACAGCCTCTTGTTCAGATTCCAATTTGGGCTCTTGTTTTGCTGCTTCGCCAGATAAGGGCGATGGTTGCTCGACTGTGGAATCGGGCGAAGCAATACCCGCCGATGCAGATGCCTGGTCTGTATCCATAGCATCAGGGGATAGAACTTCTCTTCGAGTTTGACGGGGGGGCGTTTGCGGGAGCTGTTGTGGTTGCGAGATCTGTAGTAGCGAGATCTGTCGTTGCTGGTCCTGTGGATCTAAGCCTAGAACGGAGTGAAGTCCCAATGATTGACGGCTGGCTTCGTCCGAAGCGGCCTGACGACGTTGATTCCGAGTCAATATAGGGCTGAAGTCAATTGGGCTGTGGGTGTCGAATCGATCAGTAAGCCCTTTGGTGAGAAGTTGAGATTGGAGTAAAACTAGATATGATCCCAACTCCTCAGCTTCAGAGCCTGTTGGCATACTGTAAGGGCTGTGTTCAATCCATTCCAGGTATTTACGACGGGGTTTGCTAGGTGCTAGGTTGCGTTCCGCTAGATCAACGTATTTTCTATGAACGATCAAGTGTGAATTGGGAAGGGAACGTCGATTTTCGGCAAACGGGAGAGATCCCGACCGGCAGATCACGCGGAGGAGAGCAAACCCAGTATTCTCGAACTTTGAGCCAGATTTCAAATCAGGCTCATAAGTATAAAGCGAAGCGTTTTCAGGATCCGACAGCCCCTGTTCTTTAGCGAACGCTTTCCACTTCTGATAGGTGCTGGGCAAGAAATCAGCCGTAATATTAGACATGGTGAAGAAGTTTGGCAGAAATGGTTTTTGTGCACTTGATGTTTAAGACACGAGAAGTATAGTTGTTGGTATGTGACGACAGTGAGGGAATAGGATGAAGCGCATCAGTCCGGAGCTTCGGGCGAGTCTAGGGAGTGCGGAGGCCGATATATATGTGCATGTAGTAGTAATGTAGCTAATAGTATCATGTCTTTACTTAGTATTAAATCAGTCATACCATCATTAATCTCTTTAAGACGGAACTTCCAAGATTTTAGTCAATTCTTTCTCTTCCTCTCTCCTTCCTATCTCCAAGCGTATGCAGATTACTTTAGCCTGATTTAACAGGCTTTCCTGTTAGTTGGGAAGACATATCCCCTTGTAGGCATATGTACATGACAATTATGCTGTTGCAAGCCCTGGCACCGGGGATCATGCGGAAGGAATAAATGTCCAGGTGATCAGTAATGGACTACATTTAAGCGGCTTTCATACCACTTTCTGCCACCGAAGTGTGTACACTTCGAGAGATATGCAACGTTGGTCGGCTAGTCCTTCGTTAAAGAGGAAGGAAAAGAGGGGTCCGTGGTCTGACACTAGGACGTATATCACAGATTATCTTGTTTGTCGGAAACATGGACCAAGGAAGGTGTTTGCAGGCGACAAAGTCATTCGATATTTCATGTTTCCTTTCCACCGAAGATAACGTTACATACCTATTATGCGTGTTCAGGATCACATATCCGTCATATATGCCGTTGGACGCCGAGTTGGTATCCATTTCCGGACAGCGTGTTACACTTAAGATGCATACTAAGCATGCACATGGGATCAATACCTGGCTGTAGTATATAGACAATGACGCTAAAGAGAGGGTATATGCATGAGAGTATAGAGGAGAGGGAACTAAAAGCCCTCAAAATGGATTATGCAGAAGGATGGATGAGAAAAATGGAACCAAATGACAGATAGTCGCTGCCACTTTCATATCAAGGTAGGTACTTATCTATGATGCGAGCCTCGTGTCATCCTAAAGTGGTCTGATATTGAATTCGACCTTGCAGGTTCTTACCTAAATGTTGTTTGTGTTGCTGACATTGTGAGAAGGGGGACTAAAGCCACAGCGACTTACGATATCGTTACTTTCACCTGAAAGCTATGACTATATATCTTCAGAGATCTCTATGTATTCCTATGTAGTATGTAGGTTATTACTTTCAACGAACAACGAACAGAATAACCCTCTTAGATCTCCTAACCTACAATGTTAAGTCGATAAACGGGATATTTTTATTGAACTCCCTTTAAAGGCAGTCGGCGTAGTAAAGTTGGTTAAGTTGCCTCGCAACAGTTTAAACCAATATCTAGCTGCCAACCCATGAACGACGCAAAGATTCAATACTTGGCCCTTAGGCCCCTAGTTTAATGAAAAGTGTCTGGGTATACCATACTAATTACTTTCATAATATGTCAGCCCGTTATGCCAGCAGTTAACCGTGGCATCATATACCGCTGGAAGATAGCAGCACTGTGTATAGTACCTATGCACTTACATAGTAGGCAGTTGGCAAAAGCATTTCCTTTCTAGCTGGTTTGACTTACTTGCAGGGGTTAGCCCCCTTACTTAGCCTTCTACAGGTCGCCAGGATCATAGTTGTTAGCGCCCTCCACCCCCACACCCCCATTATTTTCCGAAAGAAGGAAGATATGCACCGCCCTATACAATTTGTATGGTATGGGAAATAACATGACGATTTCAAATAATTTAATTTTTAAGCTGTTTACCCTGAGTATCGTGGCATCGTTTTATCCTAAACTACTGCGATATCCATCTTGAATTAGTAAAAAAGGGTTGGGAATAGTGGCAAAAACGGTGGTGGTGCTGGTGGTGATAATACAGAATAATGTTGATGGCCAAGCTTTAAATGTATCTTCCCATAGAAATTCTATGGGATTCTACATCAAAGCTTTTGTAGGCTGCACAGGGGTTGGGTGGGGGGCGCTAACAACTATGATCCTGGCGACCTGTAGGGGGTGACTCGTACCCATGCACCATGTATGTAACTTAGTGCTTAGTTAGATCAACGTGTATTAAAATGCGGAGACTCCTTATATTGGTCCAAGCGCCTAAATTGCCTTAGGTAACGCAATCAATTGACTGGCAAATCTCCGTGTGTTTACTTATATAACCTAACGATATCACCTCAAGTACCTACCTACCTACTTTCCACCACTTTCCTCACAACTCATTCGCATCTCTTTTTGCACATCAAAATCTCAACATCTCCCACAATTCTGTCATACAGCCTACAACCTCATCCTTTACAATGGCTCAAACTCAAACCAAGAACTCGAAACCAGTCAAGGCTTCGTCCAGTGACTCCAGTCTAACATACAGAATTGCTCAAAGTGTCATTATCAATTCCAAGAAATATTTACAGAATGATGAACACAAGGATAAGCATCTCAATGACGAGGATCTGTATCGGCTTGGGTTCAAGCGTGGCCACATCGACATCAAGACCGGAGCAACTAGCAATGGACGTTTCCATGCTCTTAAACCGAAACCTTTTCGCGACATGACCCTCAAGCCAGAAGATGCATCCAAGTACTTCAAAGCTATCGCCGGCTTCGGGTTAAATACCAATTTCCACATTGCACGTATGGTGGGGGTAGCAACCCTGACTCTACTCGAGTCAATCCCCCGAGAGGATCACCCTGGCAAAGTTGCAGTAGAATATAGCCCGTGGTGTATCCAGCAGTAAGTGATCTATCACGATAGACTGGCATGTGTATATACTTATATGAAACTAGGAAGTCCCAAGTGTATCACTTGTCCTTTCTAAACTTCTTTCACCTACGTCCCCGTAACTCCGATACTCTAGATCTTAGATGTTTCAACGCAGTCGCAGACGACTTCCAGGATGGCACTGTGGCTTTTAGTGAACTTTTCGTCGCATGTTCCTGGATCGAGAAGGAATTAAAGGAATCTGGCTTTACTCGGAAGATTTCTGTGAGTCCTTATGCCCCCACACGTCTATATTTGAAGCTCCTAACTTTTTCGCATTTTACTTACGCAATCTAAGGTCACTGTTTGGTCAATGTCAGGCAAAAAGTGCAGGATCACGCAAGTTTGTAACCTGCATAACCAAGAGGCCCCCCTCACTGTTGCACAGTCAGAGATCTTCACTCTTGAAGGGGACAAGAAGAAGATTCGTCCTTGGGCAAAATTGCTTGTATCTTGGCTCATGGGCGAGTCTTGCTTAGAACCTGCATCAGACAGTAGCCAGGAGACCCATGATTGAATTTGGGACACCGCCTGTAAAGAGCGGTTTGCTAACGTTGAGGATATGCGGCAGTATGTACCTAGTAAAGAAACAAAAGACGTGTTTTATGCTAAAGTTAAGGGTTAAGTCTGCTCATGAGGTGGGTGGCGGGCGGCGGGGTATCGCCCGCGCACATTCGTAGCGCGCTTAAGGAGGCTGTTCACTTGTTTAGAATGACCGAGGTAAATCCTGTCGGTTTGGAAACTAAACACACGTTCGTCACAACTACAATCGGAGTCGCATTCGTGATGGAGAATATCGTAGCTTGAAAGGCCCGCATCTCGGAAGTACGTAGCCGTATGACCTTGCTGTCTGCTTGGACCGGTTGTATATATATAGGACCTAGATCTCCCACCAGATTGATCGAGAGGAGAAGACCTAAGGCCCTCGAGACCAAAGAAGAATTATTAGTTATTCTGATCCATATCCAAGCCCTAGATACTAGCCCTTGTTACAATGGCATGTTGAATCCAGAAACCCTTCTCTGTGGGGTCGCCGCTGCCTACTGCCTGTTGCTGTGGCCTTCCTACAATCGTTGAATTGTATTCTAGCAGCAGTTCGTTCCATCCTTTTTAAGCATCACCAACAAAGAACGTGGCTTACGAATCAGAATTTCAGTAACACCAGGGTGTATACCATTGATCTATCCATTTATCAAGCCAGGCCTTTATAACAAATCTAGAAATTACGTATGCCTGTGAAGAAGGGACGCCGCCATTATAGTTTTTACGCACTAAACTTGACCTTGGACGCGCGATATTATCTCGAGGCAGAATCAAGCTCCTATTAAGCCGGTCGAGTACTGTAACAAGGGCTGGTCAGAGGGCTTGTGAGAAGAATACTAATTGATTTTCTTTGGCCTTCAAAGGGCCTTGAGGTCTTCCCTCCCTGGAAACCTCAAAGGGAAGCCGCTCGGGGATGTTAACCGGATCTTGAACATTACAGGCATCCCAGAAAGCAAAGCGAACACTGGGGTGGTAGTTGCAAGGTGGCATTGAAGAGATAAAATGAAATCTTGCCAGGATGCTGTAGCTCGTGCCGCCTTTACTTTTAAGCCATTGGTTTAGCTGCTTGCTTTTTGCAGAAGGCGAGGCCTGGATCATGGGCAGCGTATTACTCCGGACGAAAACCTAAACTTGGTTGGGCCCCGGTCCCATATTCTGGTCTACTTGATTTGTGTTCTGGATGCTCCCGAGACCCTGGCAAAGCCAATGGAATCAGCTGTCGGCAGCCAACCATCATCCCAGCGTCTCTGTGTGTTGTCTCCATTAACCCATACTCGTATCCGATGGGTAAGTCGGAAACGGAGCCTATTGGCCTGGCTGATTTCGTGTTTATAGGCGCTTCCAGGTGACACGCCACACAAAACACCTCGTCTGCTCCGGAACCAACGCCGGTGCTAAGTGTACATGGATTGGTTACATGGCATAACTTATGGTTGCCAGGTGCTGTAGAGAGCAATGCAAGATTTAGGGTACAATAAGACTTGGCCTAAAGGTGCAATCTTGATTGCGAGTTACGGATAGTATTGGATCATCTTGTTTATAATACGTAACATCAGCTACGCAGCTTCCTTGGCTACTCCTTGCATCTCTCGAGAGCCTGACATATTGATGCAGGTGACTCACCCCCATTGCAATGCCACTGGTATTTCCTTCTGGAACGAAAAAGGGCACAGTGCGTATCTCACAAGCTGTACTCGATCGAGATGCACCTTCAGCATGGTACACCCATGGAACCAGCCGCTTTCAGCGCTCTGAAAGATGACAGTCTTGTTCCCCAACCTCCTTATTATGAATTCTGCTTGATTCTTTTGCCACTTCGCGTCATCTCTTGGCTAACAAAAAACCTGACGTAGGTTATATTTTCTGGCGAGGTCGAATAGTTCACTAAGACAAAATACAGTGGTCTCCCATAAACGTAACGAGGAGTACCAGTGTTGGAAATCGAATGAACATTCCGGAACAAAGCGTCAGTGTCATATTCTGCGCCTCGTAGGCATAAAAGCTCGGGCTGCCAATTGTAATATCGAATAAACCGTAATCTTCGATGACATAGAAATCTTCTGCATTTTTGAACCCGGTGTTTGCTAAGCCTTGGTAACTTCCGTATTATAAGTAAGGCCTACCATAGCTTTTACCTTGTTATAATAGGTTTTTAGCAACCTATGCCAGTCTGTCTGACACAGGAGTTGCTGATCGTCCTAAAACTTTACTCCACCATTTAGCTGTGGTGTAAAGAGAGAACAAACAATAAGCTGATTAGAAGGCTGGCATAATTTTGACTAAATCGGCCAATATGTAACACTGTATATGGCCCCGCCCATAATAACGGTAAAGCTTCTAGGGTGTGGCTTTTTGTGTAAGAAGCCCTCCCCTCCATCGATTGGATCTCTTCGCAGCAGGTGGGTGCAAAAGCTCTGGTCGCGACCATATCGCCTACCGGCCGGGGTGCTGCTTACCGCGATCACTGGTCAGGAGGGGGAGATGCGCTGGGCTTGATCCCTGCGCATATTTCACCCAGCACTTCCGCCCATGGTATTGCAGGCGGTCCAGGGGCTACAGCGTTGGGGCTAGAGCATGGCGGTGCCCGAAATGATCACGCTAACATGTCTTTTTGCGAGGGGCTTCCCAGGTAGCAAGGGCTTTGGGCTCGAGATGCGAGATGCCTGAAGGGGTTGGAAGTCTTATGGGCGTTCCCGTAACAGGCGCAGCTAGCTGTCCCTGGTGACCAATACGCTTGGACGCATACATTAAGGCCGGGTGTCCGTAAGCCAACCATCTAGTATGTGCATTGTCAGCATTTCCTTCCAGGGCATGATCTGGAAGACCACGTACAACGGAGTGCCAGCCACGAGCTGCGCACAGCACTGTATCACCAAGCTGGAGTAGTAACTGGGCCACCCATAACGCATAGAAGATGGTTTCCCGCTTTCTGTATCAGTAGACGATACAGGCTCTAGGCCAGGTAGTCGGCTGTCTAAGGCGCGTGGTGAAAGACGCTGTTGTAAACGCCCATCAAGATAGCCGCCTGATCCCGGGCCCGTCCTGTGGCCTGGGGGAATTGGTACCTAGTGCATGGCTATTAACGTGATTGATCCTAATCGTGTACCGCCCATGTATCTTGACGATCTTGACGATTATGACGACCACGGCCACGTTGCCCAGTGGTAGAGGTGACGGCATTAGCTGGGGACCAACGCCGGAGGGGAAACCATTCGTCCTAGTATGAGAAGATATTACCACTTAAGTATGCTACCTTACCAAAATTACCATATCAAGCCATTCCGGAATGAGGGAAGGTCCCAAGCCCTGATACGATTACGTGCTTCACCGAAAGAAATCGTCAGATACTGCCGCAAAAGCAACGAGAAGAGATAAATGAATCTAGCATAAGGCCGAGAACTGAGGCCGCAATAACCTCAAACGGAGACTGGTGCTCAAGTCGTGTCTGTAGCCGTAGCCGGGTGTACTCTATGTGATCTATGGAGTCGACAAACGACATTCGGTTTGTTCGTAACAAGAACCAACATGCAAACGTACTACATACAGGTATTGCTCGACCGGATATAATCATGCCAAGGTGTACAACTCACACACCCTACAAAGTAACTATCCTGATGCAGGGTGATCATTGATCATCACGGAGTAGGTTCGCTGCCACCCTATATCCTGACCTGGTAGGGCGTTAAATCTGCCGCATTGCAACCATATACTATCCCGACGAACCTCCTTCATATACATAGCTCCGTTCAGGTCTCCTATCAGATTGTGAGCGGGACAACCGAAGCAGACCGCGTGATAGACCCAAGAAGGTGCAAAGATTGGCCATGACTCACCGAACGGGTTTGATCCTAGTTTGTATTTTTTCATGCACGTTTTCTGTCGTTACAGATATCCGTACCAACGAGCCGAACGCACTGGATGGGGTGTTTCGGTTGAGGGAGGATTGTTGAATCTAGGTCTTCAAGTGGTGAGCGTGGCGGAAGATAGACCCGTAGTGGGCGGTTCATAGCGGGTGCGTGCCCTGAGGGTCTAGGGCTAATAGCGATTGATAGTGCTATAATAGCACTGGTAGCAGTTCAGTAACAGATAGCAATTAGGTGTTGATAGCAGGAACAATAGTGTATTCACTGATAGCTGTAACAGTTGCCATTCTAAAAGGTTTACTCTCTTAGGCGGTTCAATAGCCCAATATAGGTCAACTAGCTATTGCGCTTAAGCGCTAAAGCAACCGCTTTCAGGCACTGTGGCTCACTGTTTTCGGGTGCTGTAACCCACTAAGGAATCCTCTTTGTAGGTGCCCGCAACCGGTGTGCCGGAAGCGTACAGTGGCATTCCAGGGGGCAGCTTATAGTGGTTGCAACCGCTATTGGTTGACCCCTTTTAGTGGCTGTGCCTGCTAGCAGCTAGTGGCTGTAGCCCCTATTTAGTGGCTTGTGACCCCTATTATCAACGGGCTTGGCACCTAACTTTAGAGAGCTACCGCTAGTTAGTGACTAGTCACCCCCCTAAACTAGTGACTAAGCTAGTGGACGTCACCCCATGGATTAGGGGCAACCACCGGTTATAGTAAATTCCCACAAGAATGGCCATAGCCTTTCCGCGCGAGCCGAGGGATTTTTGGTGTGACCTTAGTAGATGTGCTGGCTTGCTAAGGCGCCGTCCCGTTGTGAATCTGAGCTTCCTTAGCTTTTGGGCGACGGGCAGAGAATCGTTTGATTGAGGATCAAGGCTGCTCAGGAGTAAGTATAGTACAAGCCATCACAGCCATCGTGTATATAAGCAGACTCGCCCTTCATTCTTAGCTGTGACTAAACCTTAAGTCAATCAAGTTCATATACCTATTTCACCAATCAACGGGCGCTCGTTCTTCTTAAGGAAGCAGTTGGCCCTTAAGTTATATTCCTTCAGGGTCGATAAACAAACAAGATATCCGCCCAAACCACCAGCTACTTCTAAGGCTTTCTCCCAGTCCGAGTCCACATGTCGCAACTTCGCGACCGTAATACACAGGCGCAATCTCCCCATCTTTGGTAGAGTCCGCTGGGACATGAGATCTGAGCAGAGTTCATCAGACTCGAGGAATCGCCCCTGAGCAAATAAGGACTCCGCTAGGGACAGCTTTAGAAGACATTCCGCTGAGGATTGAGCCAAGCTCTCTTGTGCGAGGTGCATTCGGAGCAGTTGTTCAGCGCGCAATGGGTCATCAAGCTCTCGTAACGTGTCGGCAAGTTCATACACCAGATCAGGCAGATCCTCATCGAACAAAAGGTCCCCGCATTGACCTGCCGCATAGCTCTCTAAGCATGCAAGAGACTCCAGGAATTGGCCTTGAAACCGGAGAATTCTGCCGCGCAGAATGCTCATGCGGAAGACCACAACCTCTTCTGCTGGCGTACGATAGAGGGGCTGCCACGCATCGAGAAACATGAGATACAATGACGGCAGCTCGGGGGCATGGCGTTTGCTTTGTATCCTTGTTCTTATTGTATGTATAGGACTTGCGTGGCTTTTGCATCGATAGCTGTTCAGGGTTAGATAGCGGCCGCTCGCTACGTATCTAACTATCAAGATACCAGAAGGTGGTATGGATTAAGCGGTGTCTAACTAGTCGTTGGCTGTCGCCTGTTGAAGTCTATTCTAAGCATCCAGGTTACAAATAACCGAAAGCGGCCCAATCGAGTTAAGGCTTCCGTGAAAGGTGACACATCATCTATCTTAACCTCCCAAATGGATAGGGCACCGACTGGCTGAGTCAATGGCTTGGAGGAAAAGGCGGCATGGGCTATGACAAGAATTCGAGGGTGGATGTACCAATAGCAAGCCGGCCATCCGCTTCATTTTCTGATATCCTTGTCTGTTTCCATGTCCTATGGACGGACGTAGGTTGGGGGCGGATCATACGGAGATGACAGGGGATTCGCTGGGCTCTGGCAGACGGGTACGGCCGAGTTCAAGTGCTTGCGATGATCCCCATTCCTCCAAATCCTCTTCTATTAGCAGATGCAGGACACCATCCAGAAATAATATCCTGAACCAATGGTAATTATGGAGTAGGAAGGGATAGAGACGTCGTCGAGTTCATACATGTATTCTACCTCTTCAGCCAGGCATACGAAACGGTCCCAACTCGCTGCTGCCCTCATTTCCGTTCAGAATCACGTTTGCTCTGTGTTGATTATGCACTCTCGTCGCGTTCGTCCCACCATCCATATTCTGCATTCCCCTAGGAAGTAACCCTGCTCATGCAGTCGGGCATACCTACCGATTACACGCAAGAGATGTTGTGGCCTCTTGTTCAGCCCGTACTTGACGATGTCGTATTCCTATCCGGTCTAGTCTAATGCGTCGCCCTTCAAAAGCCAATCAGAAAGTCAGGTTTTGGATACAATTGTAAAGAGCTACATAAAAATAGCGGAGACTACCACCCATTACATGGCAAATGGCTCCTTTACGATAAGGACTTGCGCCGGTTCCAGGTGGCGCCTGAGTACCAGAGCAAGGTAGAGGACGTCGATATGGGCGACATCACAGATCAGTACGAGACCATGTCGGTGGCATCCACGCTCGCTACGGGACTGACGTCAATTGAAACTAAGAAAGGGGACGACAAATCCGAGATGGAGGCGATATCGCCCCC
Source organism: Eutypella sp. D-1 (assembly GCA_023313575.1). Taxonomy (NCBI): domain Eukaryota; kingdom Fungi; phylum Ascomycota; class Sordariomycetes; order Xylariales; family Diatrypaceae; genus Eutypella; species Eutypella sp. D-1. The sequence goes on from JAJTTP010000026.1 coordinate 375,307, forward strand.
TGATAGCCGGGTACGCACGTATTTACGAGCTTGGCTATGTCTCATGCCAGGCTAGAGCTAGGCGTCTATCAGAGTTCGATAGCACTTTTACTTTAGACTCCGGGGTGGTGGGCGTATACGCGTATATGGGACGACATAATAAGGTAGCAGCTGAAAAGGGATAGGAAGCAGGAGGCAATCAAAACTAGCGTAATAAAAAGGGTTGAAATGCCAAGGACGCTAAGGTAGACCCCAGTCGCTTTTATCGGGGAAGCCAGGATTTTCACTAGTGCTTAATAAAGCATGAAGCAAATTTCAGCTTCGCCCCTCAGTCGCCAACTATCTGCATAACGTTCTTTTAGTAACACAGGCATTTTGCACCGTCACGATGCGGTTGGTTTGTATATACGAAGATGGGGAGAGTGTGGAAATTTCCGATGCTATCGACAAGGAGCCTATCACGGTCCGAGGGGCATTGGCGGATGCTTTGTTCCAATGCCAAGCAAAGCTTTCCGACACATTCGATTACTTGCATGCGGAACACACTATTCGAGATACGCTCTTGGACTTCCAAGCCGACCAGGAACGATATGTCAGGAGTTATGTTCTATCCCGTACGCTTGACCAGCGTATCCAGAACACCCCCCGGGCGGACGTGATATACCAAGCGTTCCAGCATGGCGGTCCCCTCGCTACTCTGGGAGTCTTTTATGCTACTTTGGACGCCAACCGTAATCTCCGCAACCGCGGCACCTTGGAATTCTTCGTTTCAAAGGCCTGCGATAAATCAAAGGTGGATATGTTCATGCGGGTCAATACGTTCCCGTGTAGTTCTTGGGTGACTACATGGTTATACCGGATCCTGGAGAAGCTCGAAAGCGACTCACAAATACTAGCATGTATCTTGCGGCATTTAGGCACAAGCAACATACCTCAGGAGCTGTTCTCTCTCTCTAGGATAGGTTCACCGACATGGGGTCCAGACGGAGAAGCCACCGTTTTTCCCGCCAAGGGTATCCCGATCATTCAACAGGAACAACTGTTTACAGCAGCACTGCGCGATCTCGAACGTGTAGGGTTCGTTTGTATTGTCCAGGGGAATATAAGCCTAAATACGAAGGTAGCAGTACTTTTGGAAGAACACCTAAACGACAATCAGTGGGGCATCGAGGCTGCGAAGATCGTCATTCACGCTTTTCCTAAGTACCGGAACATCAACCCTGTGAAGTATGTATAATCTCATTAGCTTTACATGGGATACTGACAAGTCATAGCTACGATCGGCAATGCAGGCTGCTGTTGCCACAGCTGGAACAGGTCTTATCCGGCCTCCCCACACCCCTGGACACCCTGTTCGATCAAGCCTACCTTCTGCAACTCGCCGAAGTTAGCTTGTCGGCTTCGAATTTCCGTGGCGAGGCATGGAAGATGCACGTTGTATCGATGTCCTCCAAAGCTTCCAATGCTCTCCAGAACCTCCCGGAGCGGGCCTTCTATGTGGCTCTGACTCATGTCAGGAGTGCGTTCTTGGCATACTTATATCGGACTCAGGGTGAAGGAAAAGCCAACAGCGTGTCCTTTCCAACCAATAGCCCTAGGTCAAATGCGTTGCTTTCTGAATTGATGATTGTTAAAGCCTGGGAGCATGTCAGTCTCAACACGTTAGCGTCCGCCTTGGAACAATTGGGTAGTTTAAAGCCCATGGAAAGCGGCGTGTTCTCTACATTGGAAGCGTTCCAAAATAGAGAAGTAGCATTTATGCGTGCCAAGGTTCTCCGCTTCCAAGGCCATTTCCCTGAAGCCTATGGAATCCTAGCAGCTCTCACGCCACGCGATAGCAGAGTGGGGTCACAGCTTAGCTACGTTCTCTGCGAGCTTGGCCGGACAGATGAAGCCATTGAAGAACTGGATCGACTTGCTGGTGTTGAAAAGGGAATGGCTCGAACCAAACTTGCGATGGCCAATACATATCTCGTAACGTGCCTACACGGGCTTTCTCGGGGACATGGCCTAGACTGGAGACTGCTTCGGAAATCTCAGGAGCATTACCTAGACCTTCAAGGCTTCCCTTTTCCAGCCACTTATTTTGGCAAGATAAGTCATCTGTCAGTCTTATTGGGTCTTGCAGTTGCGAGCCATGTCGATGGCCAAGTTGATTTGGCGCTAAAGGCCTGGCAAAGGGCCTCCGCCGCTTCACAAGCTTTCCTTTCGACTGGATATACGGATATGATCTTTGCGTACTCCACCAGCGAGCTGCAGATGAGACGGGGAGCATCTGCGCAATCTGACATACTGGGAAATTACGCGAAGACATTATTTGCTAGGACCGGGCACCAACACCACTTCGTCGGCCTGGGCTCGTATTGGCCTGATATACTTTATAACTGGTTTGTAACGAAGGGGCGTGAACCGATTATCCCAGTACGGTAGATGGTGGACATAACTAAGTAGTTTGGATACCCTCTGCATCTTTAGGAGTTAAAATCCAAGTTAAACGAAGATTGCACTCCTTACGTTAGCATTCATCATAGTTTGAACAGTCTCACGCCGTAAGTACCTATCGGGCGAAAGGTTGCAGTTTTCACGTCTTTAGCCCGGCCCCAGGTTTTCACGCCTACGATCTAACGACTGTCAGTTTTTAACATCCCCTGCAATGTCTACCCCCATGTGCTCTGATAAACATGCCACCAAGGCGACATATATGCTCTTTGTGTACATAACTCCGCGAGGAATCAACACGAGGTCGTTCCTTCTTAATAGGCAATCCCCCGATTGGACCAGGCCGGGTTCGGGGTATAATATACGACTTCATAAGGGGTGTCAGGATCGAGACGCATTCTTCGTTGCTACCATACCCTTTACACCGGGATGCCGCCTTTCCCAGCAAATTGGCAACCAGGTAGCAACACCTCCGCCTTTTCTTTGCCAATGATGGTTGTCGAACCTAAGTTTTGAAAACGCCGGACTGAACATAAATTAACTGTACCATCATCCTCCTGCCTGTCTTCAATATGCGACTGCTATTGGTGGTCAACACACCACAAAGTGTGCTTAAGACCGGCTACATGTAAGAAGTCGATGTGATTTATGCGGTTAGCAGCAAGGTCCAAGTTCGCTCGAAAGGGTACACGCTATCATGCAAGCAGGTATATTATCCTTTCCGGTGACCCAATAATATGTCGTAGGCACGCTTTTGACTGGCTAAATGGCCTGAGGGTGGTGTGCTGGCTTCCATAGACGCACATTTTGCTTTTAGGCAGTCCACACAAATGAATAAATAACAAGCAAAATCGCCTTGTTTACAAGCTCTCATCCTGAATCAGAAGGGTACTGGTCTGACCAAGATCATATACGATCCAGCACCTTCCATCACATTTCAGTCGCAAAGCTCCAATAAGCATTATCTACAGTGAGTTCTTACACTCCTTACATCTCCGGACATTAACCCTAAGATATTTAAGAGATTTCCCACGATGCCGGAAGAGGCTAAAACCAAGACGTGCCCAAACGAGGCTTGTAAAGCGACAGTCTCCTTATCTACGACACAGTGCTTGAAATGCGGGCACAAGTTTTAGTTGAACAGTCTTTGGAGAACGAATAGTCAGGGTTGGAACTCATTTGCACTTTTCATATTCGTTCTTTACCATCCCCAGAGAGTTACCAGAATGCAGAGGCGTTCGTCACTGTTTATAGTCGTTTCCACTTTTTCCATTCATTCATTATCATCTTCTGCGTTGCATGACTCAGATACAGAGGGGTACGATAAATGCTAGTTTGAACAATATGGCTTCGACTTACGTATTATCAATCCTTCAATTTTTTTGACTGTGAGCGTGCCTCAGTTGATCTGGATGCGGAAGTTCCCCAGATTCAATTAACCTGTCTAATTCGGTCTTGTCGCTCCAACTGTCATAACACTCCAGGTATTCTATAGGGAGGAACTTTGCTATCGCATGGGCTAGTTGGTCACAACGCCTACGATAGGCTCCTGAATCTAGCGTCCCAGGCCATCTCTCCATCCCAACTGGAAAATAGCCAGCGTATTCCCAATCAAGCAAGACCTTAGGTCGAAGTGTGTGTGGATCCATCAAGAGGTTGTGAGCTGCGATGTCGCCATGTTGGAAAACGTAGTCAGGATTCTGTAGAGAGAGAGTCATCCAACTCCTCTTGCCTTTCCACGGAGGCTGAACAGGACTTAGCCAAGAGGGTGGCATAACGAAACCGTCAATACCCCGGGTTTGAGACTTCAAATTTGCAAGCTGAGGCAAAACTGTGCCTTTGATAAATTCGGTAGCATTCGAGTAAGCCTGGTCCAAACATGTCTCGCATGACACACCATCTGTATGCTTTTGTCCCAATGGCTTCGAGCAAGGACGTGGGAAATCGTTAAGAGGAACGCCCTCAATGAACTCCGTGACCAAATATCGCCGGCCATCCGGATGTTCTCCATATTGAAGCAGTTTCGGCACAGGAATTGTCGTTAGCTGGGAGACTAACTTTAAAGCCTTGGCTTCATTGGTAATTCGCTCATGATTCCTATTAAGATAACCGTTAATCAGTATCGCGTAACGCCGTGATGAAACTGTTCCTTATTTCTATGTCCGCTGAAGAAAATACGCTAATAACTTACCATGGTCTGAACCATATGAATGGGGTACCATCAGGGTATGGATCATTGAAGGGAAGTCGTGACGTTTTTCTGAAGGTTTTGTCGGTGAACTCGTACGTCATATCATTTGTTTCGTAGGATTTTGGGACCATGCTTGCTGTGATGTCTTTGGGTCAAAACGACGAAAACTTGTCAAGCCACCCATTGTGTAAAAAGCTTACCGCTTCGATTCATCATGGCATGAGTCTGGTCTTATTCTGACATGTTTCATCGCGGTATGAAATGCGATCACGAAGCTTAAGTTATGCGTTTCGTTGAAACATTGCCAGAATGGTCGCAAGCGGCGAAACAAGAACTTGGAGTTCCTCGCGTTGAATTGTGTCGAAAATATCGCTAGTTAGCAGATTATCGTTTCACAGCAATAGGCATATTGTTTAAATGACTTTCTATACGTCCCATGTGTGGTCTGTGCACTTGGTGCCTGAGGCCTTCAGTGGGCTCGACCGAGAGGCAGTCAGATCCAACGTCATCACTGGCCAACAGATACTGTTTAATCATGGAGAGCCAAATTTGAGCAACATTTGCTTGGCCGAAAAAGAACGAAAATGGCACTTGTAAGCGGCAAATCACAAATGGTATTGTCATCCTTGTAGCCTCCTGCAAGTTCATATCTGCTCGATTACTTAGTACTACCACACGGCCCGACTTTCCCCCGAGACCACGGCCGCCCTGGCAAAAGACGTAGAAAACGCACTCCGATGGGGGGAAAACAACGCAGTTACCTTTGACCCGAAGAAGTGCGAACTAATACACTTCACTAGAAAAGCCAAGCCGAAAGAGACCCCAATCCGTACCAGCTCCGGCTTCACAGTAAAGCCGACGGGAATGTTGGTTGTTAGTGGTCACTGGTATGGACCCACATACCAGTAAGAAGTACCTATGTACCTATCTCCCGTTTATATAAGGATACGGGCTTCGCCCGTATCCCTCTCAGATAGATAGATAGACCTTAGACCAGAATACAACACCAGTCTCACCACCTTTCATATTGTTATCTCTTTCCTTTACGTACGTACCTACCAACACAGATAGATAGATAGACTTTAGACCAGAATACAACACCAGTCTCACCACCTTTCATTATTGTTATTGTTATCTCTTTCTTTTACGTACGTACCTACCAACAGGGAACAACAATCAGGTGGCTCGGTATCCATTTTGACCGCAGGCTCACCTTTAAGCACCACATTAGAACCTGGGCAAGTGCAGCTATGATAGTAGCAAACCATCTCAGGAGCCTAAACCAAACAACGAAGGGGTCCCCCCCGCTAGCCACGGCTAAGGCCGCAGCGGCATGCGTCCTCCCTATAGCTACATATGGGGCAGAAGCCTGGTGGCCCGGCGTCTCCTGGCCGTCACAGAACAAAGAGGGAAAATCGGTACACAACGGCCTCGGGAAGCACGTGGCAAAGATCGACATGGCCATCCGCACTGCCACCCGCGCGGTGCTCCCAGTGTGGCGCACCAGACCGATTCTGATACTGCACCGGGAATCAGGCCTTCCCCTACAGAGGTGCTGCTAGAACAAATCAGGCTCAGGAGTTCTCTCCAGCTCAGAACGCTCGACCCGGCATACCCGCTGGTCAAGCGAACGACCGACCCCGCGCAGGAGAAAAACCCAAGAGAGCCAAAACAGAAGTGGGAGCACCCACCGAACCTTACCCGTTCGCAACGTACGGCGTATCTAACGCCTTCCTGCCCCAGGCCACAACTAATCCCGAGAAGATGGCGGAAAACCCCTGTAGCCCTCATATCGGGAAAAGAGAAAAGGAAAGAAATCTATGACGACTGGCAAGCCCGCCTGTCGAACAACGAGCTCGTCCTCTACTCTGACGGGTCCCAGAACCGCCAGACAGGATGAGGCTTCGTCGCATACCTGGACGAACACTGATATACACATCACATCGTCGTTTTCTATACGCAGCTAATATGCATACCATTTTATATTTTTACGTAAAAAATGCGATCGAGATTTGTCTAGGTTTAACGCACGAATTGATAAAGTTTATACATACAACTTGGTTACACACTATGTCGAGGCAGCGAGCTACAGGTCGCGGCAGACCTGGCAGACGCGCGCTTCCTGCGTAGACACCTGCAGGACGATGGCGATGATCATGACGGGGGCGCCGGCGATGGTGGTATAGGCGGCGCGGAACGCGAGGCGCAGAGTGTCTGATAGCATGGGCTAACTCTTTGGCGGGTTAGATTGAGAAAACGCCATCGAGGAGGACGATGTTGCATATAGCAGGGCAGATGGCGGGGTAGATGGCGGGGTAGTTCGACTGCTGACGCAAAGAACGGGGAGGCTGCGTAGTTGCGAATATCTTGATCGAAAGTAACGTCATCCTCTAGCCTGCCAAGGAGTTAGCCCATTTCGGCAAATTCACGGCATACTATAGATGGAAGTCCGCAAGCAGTCAGCCTTGAGAGACATTATCCCTGATACGGTTAAAGCAGCTGGCGGATGTGGAAGAGTACTGGAAGACTAAGACTAAGAAAAATGCAGGCCTTTTCGGCGCAGTTGGGCCGACAGAAGCCTGCTGTGGGTTGAGAGGGAGCTGCGCAGAGATGTGCCCAATGGTGAAGTTAGTGGATGGAACGCGCAGTTTAGTGGACCTTAGCTAGGCGTTCTAGCGAATAGTTGGTGGATGGTGTATGTACACTAGAGATAACAGTAAGGGCTCGGCGGGAGCAGCCGAGCCCCAACTTTTCCGCTCTAGTTATGTTCTAAAACCATTTTCATTTCTTTTGTTAAAGTTGTTGCATTTGCATCATTTCCTTATAACGTTACCTATTAGCTATCGCTTTATATATTTACGAACCTCATTACCTCCAAATCAATTGCGTACGTGATTTTGTAACATGCAATACCGTAGATACGAAATACAGTTTACCTGCCGACGGAGCCGTTGTCGAATCTCGTCGAGTTGCGCTGACCCCATAGCTTTTGCTAGCGTTGTGCATGTGAAGATGCACCGATAAGCCCATCCCCCACGATCCTCACCCTGCTAGCAGGCGAGATCATGCAAAGCCCAGAGACCATCAGGGATGCTGCAGTGCGCATCGCGACATGCTGCGACGCCGTATTCGTCGTGCTAGGGAGGGCTGTACCAAGTCCACGATAGAGCTACTTTTCATTACCGGTGTCCAGAAACAGACGTTCACGCTATAGCTGATGTCTAGTCGAGCACAGAAGCCGCTGCTGGCGAGGGTGGGAGCTCCAGGGCTCTCTCTCCCACGGCGTAAGAGTTGGTCGTTCGTCCCACCTACTGGCAAGGCGCGTGCATTGCCGGGAGCTTGCGCGCAACTTTTAGCCTGGGGAGGCGGAGCCGCAGTCGACGATGGTGGTAGTGGCGGCGATGGAGAGCGAGACACGGGCTTGGAGCTCCTCCGTTAGCATCGGATTGTGACAGTCTTACTATAAAAAAAGATCAGAGAACGCGCGCCTCGTACGGAAGGATGAGTTATTTAGCAAGAGCTTCGATTTCGACGCGTTCGTCGACGATGGCGGTCCCTTACGAAGTTTGAAAGCGGATTGAGACGCTACCCAGAGCCTGCGCGTAGGCAGCGTACCTAATGGATGAGACGGAGGGCCACCTCCTTCAGGCCAGTTTTCGAAGCTGAACGCCGCGCTGCGTACGAGGCAGGGCAGACGAGACGCGCCATGGACGGGCCACGCGCGAAGCGAGAACTACAGAAGCGCAGGAGCGAAGGTTCGGTCTCCGTCTTGGCCCGCCTTAACGTTAAAGAAAGCGCAATGCTCGTGCCGTACTGTATTGTGACGCTGCCAGCCCTAGGCGTCCTGGTGCGGGAGTTCGGCGTAAGGGTGTGCAAGCGAAAGGGGTGTAGGCGCGAAGATCAGGGGGCACTTGCACACGGGCGCTAAGATCGCGAGGATCGCGGAGCTACGTGCCAAGAAAGAAAGAGCCTGCACGCAACACGAGCTTAAAGTTTAATTGGGTAAGCTTGGAGGAAAGACAATAAAGGTTGGATGGTAATGGGTCCCAGTGAAGGGACTGCCTTCCACCGGTTAACCACAGGTACACTGCACGGACACTCCACTTCCATTTTCCCAATCTTCTCAATTTAATCTTTGCCTTCCTCAGCCTTCAGTTAAGATTCAACCAATAGCAAATATTAAATTTTAATAATCATTAACATTTGATTTCGTAACTATGCTACGCCGAAACATTTCTTTTTAAGAATTATGGTATGAATAGCTTTCAAACGTAGCCCTTGTTCATCTGTACCACAATATGAAGCTTAATCCTATACTAAATCAAAAGGAAAATTTATGCTTGGGTTTTCAAGTAGCAAATTCATCAGGACGGAGGAGGGCAGGATCTTGAGCGGGCGGACATTAATCTTTTACACGCGAGTAGGATATTTACATAGCGTCAGGATTGGAGGATGCCGAATTATGGCTTTAATCCTATCCGGATTGGCGATGCTCATATTTTATGAACTTCCCCTAGCAATGTAATTGGTACGAAGAGTTCAATCATCTTTGCGTGTTAGCACAATGGCCGCGGCGGCCCAAAGCCTGCGTAGGGCAGAAATTGTGGCTTGACTCGAACTGTCAGCCACAGCTTAGGCACAATTCCTCCATTCTGGAGCCTTAACGTATTAATCGATGATTTCTAGATCTTTCAAAACAAGCACCATGCAAAATGATCGTCTTAATCAATTCTGCTTCACATTTTCATAGAAGAGGTGATAACACTTGAGAAATTCTTATGCCTATTATTACACTAACAGCCAGAGCAGAATCCAATCATCCCTCCGTATTCGGACCACCGACCGAGCACGCGAAAAAACCCCGCCCCCAAAAACCCCCGCAACAAGTCGAAGATTGGGTTTGCTATGAGCGCAGAAGGAACAGAGAAGATCACAGAAGATACGCTGGTACGAATAGCTCCTAGCACCTTTTGAATATGGATATCTTACTTACTTTTGCAGCGTAATCGCTGGAAATCGCTGGAAATCGCTTGTTGTTTCGGATGATTTCTTCAAGGACTGCAAGAAGCATGCGATCAACTATATTCTGGCTGAAAACTACGAAAGGAAATTCTACTTCTTTCAATGCGAGAACATCGAATTCCAGAATGAACAAGGCGAGAAGATTTGGAGCACGGAGGGCGATGGAGAACTTGATGTCCCAGCACGAGTGGGTGTCTACATAGTACGAGGGAAGATAAGAAATGGGTAATAAATTAAGAAGTTCCAGCTTCAGCATACAGGTTGTTAACGATATGTATACCCGCAACAAATCCAATGCGTAAACGAATAGTGCAGTGATACGGTGGCTCACGCAGCATCATCATCGTGACACAGTCTGTTGTATCTAGAACTTGGTGCTCTCTCTCCCATTCTCGTAGCTGGCTTTTGTCAATCGCATAACAAATACGAGGACCAAATATCGAAACGGTTCCTCTCACAGAAGCACCTTTGAAGGTCGAACAGGCATCATTTCCTGTAGTCAAGTTAGAGATTTCCTTTGAGGGATTTGAATGAAAGCTTACCAATCAATAAGTTCGGTTTTTCTTGAGGGAATAAGATGGTCATGATTTTGGCTCTGGGGCCAATATCCAGCCACACAATGCCGTCTTGAAAATTCTGGCGCGAAAACCTCGTCCGTACACATTCCGTTGTCTGAATTGTTGGGCTTTTGGCTTGCTCATCAAGGCGTAGTGGGGCAGTTTCGACAGCGTCACGGATACAGTTACCGAAATTGATGCGAATAGCATCCAAAGAAGCTGCCTTATAAGCCCAATTCTCCTCGCTCTCCGCCGTTGTGACCGGGCACAGAGGTTGATCCGATTGTTCTATCCTTAATCCAGTCAACGACTGGGGACAGCTTGAAAAAAGATGTCGTATAAGCGTCTCGAAGTGGGGGTTTTGAATGATACCATGCCTCTGAGCTATGCTATCGAGAGTGGCTTTGGTGCCATCGTGGAGTTGTAAACGGACCGTTTTGGTGCGAGTCTCGAGAAATTGTGGCGTGTCGAATGTTTCACATGCTTTTGGAGAGATTGCAAGAAGAAACGGGAGAAAAATATGAGGATCTCTATCCAAAATATCCAGATAAACGTTTCTCGCCTTCTTTTACTTGTGGTGAGATCTAAAGTTTTGTGCCGGGCGTCGCTCCTTCCTGCGTGGCTGGCGGGTTAGCGGCTTGCAGGCAATAACGAGACGTTCTTCCAGCGTTCCTAGATCGGATGACGGAAGTATTCGCTGCTGGACTAACTCATGCAAGAACGTATCAATGCGGGACAATTCAGTTAATGTCATCGCCAGCAGCCCAGAAGAGGCTGGGAAGATTGGGAAGATTGCATTGCTGGGATTCTCCACTCGAACAGGGTGCTGCAGCTAACCCACCAGTGGCTTATATAGATCCGTTCCGCTTTACTCTTTAGCTTAATTTATAATTGCACCCCCCATTATCTTGATTAATCTCTAGCTAGGGGGCTGGTGATCTGATGATAGCCTTAGGCTAGGTATGTTCTACTTTTTGCAATGTATTTAGTATTATGCAAGGGTAAATCCTCAAGGTAAACCAACGCAAGGCGCTCCTTCCTCTTCTCCTAAACGGGTACCCAAACAATGATAGTCCTAACTGGGCCAGCAGGCGAACATACACTGTAACCTTCCTGAGCTGTGGAGTTGGCTTAATATTCCAGGTGCTCACTTAAAAGATCTTCTCTGTAGCTTTCGACCGTATCGAGTAACAATGGACAATGCGAGGCAACTTAGCGGGGATGCAACTACGTTTATATATCTTGATTATTGCAGCTAACACATGCAAGCTAGGATGATATCGCGAGGCGTAGTCTAGAGGTCTATGAATCACTACAAGGGACATATGCAGGCCGATGTTCTCGGAAAAAAGCATCTCTGGGGAAAGTGTGACCAAGGTCGGCAGTGCCAAGGCTAGGGGCATATTCGTAGTCCTCTAGTTGTGGGCAGGAACTATTCTTTTAAAGGTAGTATAATTCTAAAAAGATTGTTAGCATAGCATCCGGTTCTGCAGTATAAATATTCACAGTATCATGAAAAGCATAGGTATTTCCTTGCGTTGAACAAACACCCGCAGCAGGATGGTTTAACCTATCCACTATCCTCGAAATCGTTGTCTGTGGTCATACACTACCACTCGAAAGCATATTCAGCATTTGAGTTATGCTTTTCGTGTTATCTCTCTTTTTAAAGTAAGTTCATGCTATATTCGCTATTATTATCTCCCTTGTTAATCTCCCTAGTCACCATGAGTAAGGGCACCTGTGCACATTTATTCAGAATGATGAAGTCAGATAATAAACTCGTCCAGTGGACTTGCTATTTGTGTCACTCTGGACCACATTGGATGGTTTTCGAATGCAGGTCCTGCAAAATTCACACCTTCCCAGCTTGCATGAATGATGTATAAGCTACTGTTCTGGTTGGGGCTACTAAGTGTTGAATACATCAATGGCTACATACATATACAGAGTAGGATGAGACGGGGCAATTCCAGTTGTAGCCCGCATGAACAGTTCTGAATTAGTGTATCGATATTCTTTGTTATTCCTTTGCAGGTTTCGACGTAATATGCCTATGTATCTTTCAGCCAATAGATCCCATCTATTACGTAGGGTCCGGGTTCAACAGCACAGTGTTCCTACCTTTACCGTGACATAATGTATATTAAATCCTTCATTCGTATTTCCTTCCGAATAACAAAAACCAAGCAATTATATTCTTCTCTACTGTTAGAAATGATAGCGAGTACAACAGTACATTTATTCTCTGGTGACAACATGGCGCACACGGCACGTCTACATCTATTTGCTGTTAGGAGAAGGTTTATTTTGGCATCTTCTCCCAGCAGCCTTCTAAAGCCTAGACCTACGGATATCCCGTGCCTCTCACTTCCAAGATTACTGCCATCAGCTCGGAACATCAAGTTAGGCCAGCCCCTTAATGCATCCTTCCACACGAACATGGATCTGATGATCATATTTACAAACAAAGTCTTAACTACAAACCGGGAGTATTTGCCATTTCGAGTTACCGTCAATACGTTTAAACTAGATAGGAGTCTGCTAACCAAATCGAGATGTTTTTGCAGATGCTGGCCGTTGCAATACACTCGCTACTTTCGAACGAATTTCCTTTTTGGCGCTCTGGTGGAAAATATGCCTAAGCTAAGACCATTTTGTTTCGTTACATCTCCACGATCGATCCTGCGAAATCCCATTCATTGCTTTCCGTTCATAACTACTCCTCATTAGCCATAGTTCTTTTTCTCAAGATATCGAAATCCTTCTCCTATCTATAGCCGCCTGTACGATATGGAATCATCCGGGCCGCCAGGGGCCAAGCGTCCATATGCCGTTGCATATCACCAGCTGTTCCATTCAGCTTCCTCTGTGCCTCATTCATTAATGACGCCTCACAATCCGAATGACCGCTACTTGCCCCCTTATACTCCGAGCGAACCCTTTCCTCAACGTCCTGTGCAGGAGGCATATTCTGCCAACCCGCCTGTGAAGCGAGATCCAGGCGATGGCTTGACCCCTCCCATGCCGAGTCCGAATCCCGGCCCTTATACTGTGGATGGTTTTTCGCTTAGTCAACTGGTCTCTTCCCATGTGAGCCAGCAGGATTTGGGACACATGAAGACCAAGCGCAAAGCAACCCGGGCTTCCATGGTAATCATTTGCGTTAGAGTCATTATTTAGTAGTTACTAACTTTGTGTTCTGTTAGGCCTGTAACCTTTGTCGGCAACTGAAGACCAGGTGCGACGACAACAAGCCTTGCAAAACTTGTAAAGAAAGACAAGAAGAGTGTATCTATAAAATGCCACCAAAGGAGTAAGTTATGACTACGGGGTCAAAGTCCATAACTGACGCAAAGTAGGCCTGTTGGGATGGAAGATATTGCAGAAAGGCTATCTTCGTTAGAAAATCAACAGAGAACAATATTCAAGCTGGTAGTGGATTTCAGCCACGGGCGGCAGAATACCAAAGACAATGTCGCCTCATCACTTAATGGAGATTCCAAACGCTCCGACACCCGAACCGAAGCATCAGAAACGGGAGTGCCATGGTCGCCCGAAGGGCCTGCGGTCAAATTTCCATTGAATATCGAACGGGCTCGGGAAGTCATGCAACGGAGGAACAGGGGAGATGCACTAGAATCACGGATCGCGACAGCTACAACCAGTTTTGTGCAGCAGTGGCCATCGATTCAGACAATGGTACAGACCCTGTTGCCGGGACCGCGAGAAGGATATTGGGTTCCTAGGGAAAGTGGAAGTAGAGATACGCCTTCCGTTCTCCCGCTTTCTACCCCTTGTCCTGATACCCGAGGCCATGTCTCGACACCGGCCCCTAGCATCGATCCCATAAACCATCCTCGTCTTGATGAGAATCCTACCTGGGACTGCACCACGCAGAAATACGTACTAAGCTTCAAGGAAAACGTACTTAACATATATCCTATCATTATCCCTGAAGAGCTTGATGCCATAGTTACAGCATTCTTCTGGAACTCCAGCAACCCCCGAAATGGTCGAGTCAAGACGGGGAATAAAAGGAAAAGATCATCAACGGAAAGTGAGCCAAGCTATTTTCCTTCCCTTCAAACACATCCCTTACGAAATACCACCAAGGCTTTCATCATGCTTGTGCTAGCTCTCGGCAAGTTTTGTCAAGGCAAGCTTCCCGACGTTCGCGATTCTCCCTCGATTAGGTCCTCTGCGGGGCCTCTGTCGCTGCCGCATGCTTGGGGCCTACCTTCTCCCGACGAGGGCGAACGCGAGGCAAGCCGACGGCCCTCGTTACCAGGTGCGGTTCCTATGGATCGGGGTACATGTTCATATGGGGACAACTTGGGGGTACCCGGCATCGAATACTTCGACGCTGCCATGAAACTTATCGGCGATCAGCTTGGTGGCTACACCTTAGAGCACGTCCAAGTATATATTCTGGCTAGCTTGTATTACGGACAGCTTGGTTGCGTGCAAGAAGGCGCGAATTATATCTCGTTAGCAAGCGATAGATTGCGGATGATAATCGCACCGTATGTGAAGTTCTACCTATTTTGTACGGAGCACAAAACTGACTGTACTAGACGCTTACCGCATCTCAAAAATCTTGCTAGCCAAGCCCCTCAGGCAAACTTATCCAAAGAAGACAACGTATTGGCGCTCGTTTTTTGGTGTTGTGTGCAACTAGAGAGGTAAGCATACCTTATCGAATGGTACTTTACTGTTAGTTAATATGAGGCAAAGTGAAATCTTGGTCGAACTTCCTGTTCCTACCTCTGGCATCCAGGGGTACGCAGAGAATGTACCGTATCCTAATGCACAATTCCTTGCAAAAGAGGGTTTTCCAGACCACGTCGTCCGTGGCTACATGGCTCAGCTGTACCTTTGTCGGCGGGCCATCGTGGTGCATAGTCTGGTCCGTGACCCGTCAAAAGGAAACGAGACAGACCAGCCAGACAGCAACCTACTTGCAATTGAGGAAATCCAGAACATCGAGGAAACTAAGGACGGATGGATGCCGCCATGTTATCAATGGGAGGACGGCAATACTCCGGCTAGCGATGGGCTCTCGACGCACCTTCGTGCGAAGTATTCGGGATTACAGGTTATGAGGTATCAATTACGTTTGCAGACTCAGTTGGAAAGGAAGATGGTTACCCCTAACGTGTGCCAAGCTCATCACTGCGACGCCTCTGAGGCCATCGAGGCCCTAGTCAAATGCACACAGGTATTTCATGGTATAGAAGACAGCCAGCGTATCATACTTCCCAACATGTCCGTAACTGCTCACAAGTACGTCGTTTCTATTTGCTATCTACCTTATTTCTTGGTAATAATGTACTAATCCTCAAATTCTAGGCAATGGAAAAATCTCTTATTCCTGGCTGCTTGCTACCAGGACGACACCCTCCGCAGATACGTTACCAAGGAAACCCTCAACGTCCTGTTTATGCGGTCTATCATGTTCTTTCAAAGAATTCCATGCCAGATTGGATTGCTGATAACTATGAGAGATATCCTCATTGGTCTGGCGAGAGAACTTGGATTTACGTCCGTCGATGCCGAATTGCCTTGACCCCATCCAGGTCGAGGCCTTTTTACGTTGTATTCTAGTATTCTTGTTCTTGGAACTTGGTTTTGTGATATACGAGTATTCGGAGAGTTAGGGGGTCCTGCAGTAAGAAAGGGGGGAGTGGTGGTGGGGCAGTGATCTGTGTGTTAAGGCGGAGAATTCTCGATAGATGCATGAAAACAGGAAAAAATATCTGATAATCCGGGATATTCCATTGTACGTAAAGATGAGCCGAATGGTTAGTTACCAGGGTCTCGGGGCACTGGGACGGATCCTAGCCTGCACCCCGGATCGGGCGCATTTGTTTCTGGTGGCCCGGTAGAAGGTACTCTTGTACCGGATTGTAGTCCGTGCATATAAAGTCGATGTGCGGCCTAGACAAGCACATAGTACCAGACACACCCCATGACTTCGTAATCCACCAAGTATTTCAAACAGGTCGAAGCCGTATAATCCATGCTATTACGGAATACAACACTTTAAGGGAAAGTCTTGGCCTTCTCTAAAGGGAGAAACATGTATGTAATTGCATGAATCTAGGCACACGAGCCTAAAGGTGACCTTCAGGTCATATTAGTACCACTTTCTTGGGCTTCCTACATGTAACGATATCGATGACACCTCATACTTAAAGACAGAGTTGCATCCACTTGTCCAACATCTCGCCTTAGCTGACGGACTATGTAAGAAAAGCCTTTCTCTATGCACATCATCATACTTGCCGTATAACTAAGACTTTGCTTGCATTATCGTCGGAACAAAACTTCAACATCATATCATAGATCCCTTATATATCCCCAGAGACCATACTATCTCGTAGCGTTACTATCCGCCGCATCCTTTGTCGACTCTTCCTTACCCTATAAAACAACCGACGCCGAAAGGCGATTTTTGAAGCGATACGACATTGTATGAACTATGTGTGAATACACGCAAGTACGTGATACATGTTTATGATGTATGGCTTCCATCAAAGCTAACCTATTACGAGTAACTAGATACAGTACTACTGCGGGCATTTTCGTTGGCAGGTCCAGAACTGGTGTCAAGACTATAGAAAGACGGAGAAGAGACGCCAACCGAGTGTGACGCTTGCAGAATGGAGGTAAGTTGTGGCACGGGTTCTTCACATCAAGTAGGCATACCGTACTAACATAAGTATCTAGAGGTGACGAAGTATGCTGTAGGTGCAGCCGTTTTTCTATGTTCTGCATTGAATCCTATCCTACATGCACGATCGTCTGCTTTGAGCTGACTGGCCAAAGCTACATACCCCGACTAGATCCGGGCCCGGCTTTGCCAGATCTTAGGCTTGTTTTCAAGAATATCTACTAACCCACTTGTTTAGGTGACTGCCGCCCACCACCCACAGTTAAATGGGAATACATGATAAAACGGGACAAAAGGACCTCTTCATACGTGACATAGTGTATAAAAGATTTCCAGCCATGATAATGGATCCATGCCATGGGGAGCCGGTCTTTGAGCATGTACACCACAAATCCCTGGCACCTGTTTATGCTCCGATGGGCAACCATTGGTGTTTTGTGAAGTGGGGTCTTGCTGTTATCCTGATGGTATCATGTATTAGATGTACGTGGCGTTTGTTTTGCCAGAGCAGAGCAGAGCTTTAATCATTTCTGACTACTTCATGTACTTTGATAGCGTCTGCATTTATGCATGGATGCATGCCTTTCATATCCGAGTCTGCATATTTGTCGCTTCCGTCGCCACGGATCTCTTGAACACCGATGTGACAGATAAGAATAACTTGGGCCAGTCAGCAGTCCCTGGCTCCGTCTTTGGCTAATCGGATAGTGAAGGAGAAACGCATGTAAAAGGGGAAGCAAGTGAGCCCTTAGACTGACCACCAGTACCTGTCGGGTGCGTTTATACCGTGTCTCCTAGAGCCGAGGTTCGAACCGGTGTTCAATAGAATTCGGTTGGCGGTATGAGATTAGGTCGTATCAAGCAAGCATCGTGTTTCCGCGGATAGCGAAGCTAGGGATAGCAAGGTGTACGTATCAGTGTAAGCTTTTTAGCAATAGATATTATTATTCCTTTTCCGGCTTGCCACTACCACTTCACGATAAAAGAGCCTACTGTGAGAAACCTTGTTTACAACACTGCAAAATATGCAGCGATTTCCTACCCAATCTATTACTAAACATCTTGTCAGTAATATGGCACTACCTAAGTAAGTAGCCGGTGCAAGGAGTGGCAGCAATGCAAGTGGCTTTCTATCACTGCCCGTTCGGTATGTGTACCTATTCTTTCCAGGAAGATCATAAGTCCTTTTCAGTGCTATCGACTACATGTATACGTGCAGTATGCGGGTTACTACATACCAGCTTAGATTAAGTACCCCTGTTGTTCGAGTCTACCACATCACATCGTCGATTTCTTTACGTAGCTAATATGTGCCCCATTTTATGTTAAAGAACTTGCGATCGAGATGTGTCTAGGCCAACGTACTATTTTGATAGTCCACGCATCTAGAGTTTATATTTCAACCTATTGATTGGCACCAAACCGCCTCCCTGGCTCTTGCTTGGGAGCCCATACTCTTTATGCGCCCTAGTGTTTTCAGGCGCATGTGAATCCAGAGAGCGTTCGGGTGATATATATCGATTTCCTTATGAAGCAGTATAACATCGCCTGTACGATGGGCATAAAGTGCTAGGATGCGGCCTTGCCAACAGGCAGAATAGCCGGCGATTTCGGGACCATTGCACTGGATGTATGTCATTCGGAGGGCGGCATTGTCGACTGAACTAAGCTCTGGTAAATGACTGTGGTGATATAAACGTATGGTCTTCCACAGCGACATAGGGGTTGCCCACAAGATGGACTCGGTAGCCACGGGGTCAACAATGCAACGGAGTTTGAGACCCTTCTGGAGGGTCAGAAGGTGTAGACTACTGGCGATTGGTGGAAACTACTCACGTCTGACTGTGCCTTTATTACTCCGGTAGGGATTAGTACGGTGCGCCACCAAGTGCCTGACCTAGCATTATACGGTGTTGGTAGGTTCGGGAGTTGTCGGGGTAAGACAATCTGCCAAAGTCAGCTTGAGTTCACACCCTCCAACCCAGACAAACTTGCCGAGTCTTTAGTACGATCTGACGTATCCCTAAACTGTCTTCTGATACGTAAAGCACGTCGATCGGGGGGGCCTTCGTAGCGTCAAAGATCTGCATATATCCATACCCGGTAACAGGTGTGTTTGTCAAATCGGCAATGTAATAGGCCCTATCGATCAAGATATACCGAGCCCATATGCTAAAGGAGATAGCAACGGAACAATCAGGATAGGGGCGTGTATCAGACCAAGCTTCCCTTGCTGTAGCAACAGCATATTCCCGGACAAGGTCTAAAGATTCAGGAAGGGCGATACGGGCACTCGCAACAATATCGAACGTGCTGTCCCCTAGGAAAGAGCGTAGAAAGCTTCTTTGCAGGTACAATACGGTAGGAAACGTCGTCAAAGGTCCAGGTGCTTAGAGCAAAGGGAAGAACGCTACCTGTTGGATTTGGCGGAATATTTTCGAATGTGGTCTCCCCCATCGACGTTTCACTCTGGCCACCTCAGTGTCCACCGGTCCAATGGTCCTTTCGTAGGGTCTTCCCGCACCTGGATGACTGTCATCCCGAAGCATCCTATGGCGTATAAAGTCATTCCAAAACCCGAGTAACGCCGCTT
Source organism: Eutypella sp. D-1 (assembly GCA_023313575.1). NCBI lineage: Eukaryota > Fungi > Ascomycota > Sordariomycetes > Xylariales > Diatrypaceae > Eutypella > Eutypella sp. D-1. The sequence continues at coordinate 394,764 of JAJTTP010000026.1, forward strand.
TCCTGTAGAACCGTGCCACGGCATAGGGCTGCATGGCCCACTGTATTCTATCATTCCTATCTACCTTCGGTACATTGTCCGAGATTTCGGGAAACGCTCGAAGCGCAGCTAAGAATATCTGCTTATAGGCCAAGTCGAAGGATAAATCGCGGATTTCTTGGAACCAGCCGTCATCGACCTCTATTAGTGAGCGGCACGGGGGGTTCCAGCTCCGTTTAAGGGACTCGCATAAACTGCTACGCGATCTGGGTAGCAACAAGGTTCGCAGTGTCTTTGCTACAATGGAAAATAGCTTCATATTCTCGTGGAAAGACTTGATGCTCGGGATCACCACGTCCAGGCGAAGAAGTCGATCTTTCAGCTCGTCGCGCTGTCGCGGGCGCCGCACCCCAGAAAAAATGCGAGACTGGCCAAGAAGCGAGCAGATCAACTGACGATCGACGAGGCTCACGGAGGGAGCAAGGGACTGCAGATGACGGACCGTGCTGATATCAACGCACTCCCGCAACGCTGGGTCTCCGCCGGCAATATAGTCCCACACCTCATACACGTGCTTTAAGTAGCGAACCAGCTCATCGGTACAATGAAGAGCCAGGTGCTTATGAAGGTTTCCAAGCTCCAGGCCCGCCCAGAGACCGGGAAACACAAGCAATGCGTCGAGCACTTGTAGCACGGTTTCCCCGTTCCTGGTTGCATTCTTCTTACGTTTCGCGGCGGTATTGTTCGCTGCTAACAAAATGTTCAGGCTTGCTTGTTTGCTGGGACTTAATCTGGCGCGCCACTGATTCATCAGCTCGGGTCTCGAATCGTATCTGCGAATGTTCCGGAAAATCTCGCCGTCGGAATGAGCACATCGTAAAGAGTAACGCTCGGCTAATGTGCGAATAAGCTCATCGTAAGTTGCGCGCGCGAGGTCGTCAGGGGGGCAGTGCAGTTGGACCACCCAAGATGTATCGTCTCCAAATAGCTTCTCCGCTGCTTTCACTCGATGGATTCCGGCCGGACACCATATTCTAGTATGTTTCACCACCGGGTACGTCCCGCTATGAGGCGTCTGCTTCAGGCCCGGGCGAGTTATGTTTAACTCGCGTAAAATATCCGTCAGCTCTGCTTCACTAACCACCCCGCGAATATGGTTATCGGGTGTATCTGGCTCGAAAGCGAGGGAGAAGGCATCCTCGAGTTGGAGCAGAATACGGGGATCCAGCTCTCTCCGATAGTTTTGTCTCGGCTCGAAGTTTAGGAGGACGCTTGGCGCCCTGACAAAGCCAGCTAGAAATCGACTATGCAGGCCCGCGGGCACAAAGTCGGCCGCCGGCATGTCCATTTTCCTGTTCGATTTACAAGGCTCGGAGTCAGTGTTGAAGCACCAGCATGTTCGTTCTTGTAGATATCAGGATTCGTTCCGCAGCTGGGATTCTTCGTTTGCCGGTGAACCGTGTTCAGTTTTTCAAAAGCGAATTCCCGATACCCGTAACACCCCGGTCCCGCAACCAACCAGCAATGGGTACGTACTCTTATAACCAACTATTTTAACCGTACGGGTCCACCACATGGGGACTTTCTGCACCTCTGAGCGACAACTACATCAACATGGATAACGAATACGGCGCAAACCAGCTTATCTCCAGGTACTGGGAGCAGCACCGAAGTTTAATGGTCCAGAGAGAACGCGACGACGACGAAACGGAAGCCGCCTATTCACACCGGCTCGATGTCTTAGAAGGTGTCTTCGATACACGTTTGGCGCTGTGGCGGGAGGAGCGACAAAATCTGTCCACCGCCCTCTCTGAGGCAAAGCTGAGGCTCGAGAAGACGCAAGAAGAGATCCGCAGCATCGAACAAAGCCTCACACTGGTTTCGAAGCACGAAACAGACTTGGAGCTGGACTGCCAAGTCGAGCAGGAACGTGTATTGAATGAGTACGATCGGGCCAGCTGCGCGATAGCCTCGAAAAGGCAGGACGCGGATTTGAAGGCATCCTTTGTTCTGATAAGAGATCTGGCACGCGACTACGAACCATGCACGCCACGCACATATGCTAACAGTCTATAGAAACGTACCCTCGAAGACGGAGAATGCTGCCCTTCCAAGCGACAAAATCTCGGGTACGAGGATCGGTCACAGGGGATTCGGGTGGAGGATGATGCGAGGGATATACTGGGCGATTTTCTGCTTGGCTTGTCACCTAAGGAAGAGTGAAACAAGCGGCTAGTCCAGAGCTTTGATGGGCTCCCCGGACTAGGTAGTTTCGGTCGTTCTCTATAGTCCCCATGCTATCCGCTCTCATTATAGACCTACCAGGAGTAGTGTGTAATTAGGAAAGCAGTTTTGAGAACTTGGGTTTCCGTTATCGCGATTTGCACCATGTCTCAAACAGACCCTAATTTTCTTTCCTTTTATATAATGGCCACCATGCGCACCTTTAGACAAAGGAACTCCACCACCGGCAGATAAACCCACGATAGGGGGACTTATCATGGCGTTGCAACCCTGGCTTGCCTTGTCTGCCCCAGCTCCCGGGTTTCAAGGTAGTTACTTGCTAGAGAGCCCTTGTAAGCACCCCGTGAATGAAGCCGCGCCTATTCTCTTCTGCGTTGGCAACGCGGGCAAGCAGAGGTTTCTCCAAAGCACGGGAGCGGCGGGCTGCGATCAAGAAGAGAACACGATCCTGCTGCGCGACTGGTACCACTATGTCATCGCCGACTGTCACTTTACCACCACCTCGATGTTGAGGAAAATGCGTGGCGGGGTGATGCCAGCCGAAGCCCGACTGCATCACCTGATGCTCGAAGACCCGGAGTCTGTGCTTGCGCGCCTTGTCCGGCCGTTTGTATCATCCATCCTATTTTTCGCGGATGATCTCGGGGGCTTGCGCTGCTCAGCCCGCACCTTGGCAAAATGGGCACTTTTCTCCATGCAGGACAACATCCCGTTCCCTCCACGCCTGCTCCTCGTGCACCACTGTAGCGGAGCGGATGCTCGCTTATTCTGCCGCCAGACGGATGCAGAACTGCTGACGCTCTTGAGGCGGACGTCGCCCGAGCGTCCATACACGATCGCCGAGGTCAGGGAGATCCGGAGACGGTGTTTTGACAGCGTCGAAGTGATACCACAAGATGTGTTGCTCGACACGTTGTCCGAACGCTATGCGGAGCAATTACATGTGCGGTCCGTGGAGCAGGGTGTAGCCTTTAGACTTCTGGTGGCCCATCTTTGTGAACATCCCTCTCTAGGGTTTGACATGCTCGAAGCGTTGAACTCGAAAGAGCCCATGCCACCGTGCAGCGGCTTCTATATTGCGCGGTTTCTGAAGCTGGCTGCAAAGGCCATGGTCGACCCAATTCCGTTCCTGGCCTCGTGCCTAGCATCTGAAAGCACGTCCTGCCTCGTGCGCGGTAAGTTTAGCGGGGATGACAATCCGGTGAGGGTGATGCTGATGCCGTAAGATTTTCCAATCGACCAAATCTTCCAAACACGATACCAGCCGATACTGGCCCGTGCGCGACTCGAAATACGAGACAAATACCCGGAACTAGTATCTCAACTACGGACTGAGTATTGCCGTATGCGAAATCGGATCATTGGGGAGTCCGGACGCCATCTGATGTTCCTTAACATGTCGCCGGTCCCTACGGATGTCAAGGTTTGCTTCTTTTGTATTTTCCGCGCTCCGATCCACGTTTTGTCATGCCGCCACCGCTTATGTGACGCATGCCTCCGATTACATGGTGACGGAGGCGTATCTATGCGTTACAAGATACCACGGTGCCCCTTCTGTCAGACGGCCAATGAGCGCCATGTATATATACAGCCTCCTATGGCCCCTCCTAGAGTCCTTGTGCTCCACAGCTGGTCGATCCTATCAGCTGTTTGCTTCCTGCGAGACGTTCGGGCGCGCCTGTTTGGGCCGATACATGAATACCTGGACATGGTTATAGGGGCGAATAAAGGTTAGTGCGCCCCCCTCCCCCCAGCCCTCGACGATGTATTAACATTAACACCTCTAGGGTGCACCGTTGTCAGCGACGTATTCGTCAGTGGACTGTCGACTAAAACGTGTCTAGCCAAGCACGAGTCCCGCGTGAATAAAGGGCGGCTGCCCAAATTCGGGCGCCGGGCAATTGACGCCGATGCAAGATTTCCCGGTAGCTTCCAAGTCGGCCTTCTCAAGCATGGGTATATGGAGATAAGTTGGGGCTCGGCTATAAAGAGTTCGAGGTACGAACAACCCCGCAATAAGGTCCCAACGGCTAACGGTCCTGCAGAGAAACCTCTATGGTTGATGCTATCCGGCGAATGTGCGACAAGTTCTGGGCTACTCCGCGAGTTTTTGGTATCGGCAACGCCGCGCCAGCTTCAGTCGCTGCGTCGCTTATCGCCGGGCTTTTCTATGCCAAGATTATTAACAGACCTGGAGATAAGGTATACGAGTTGATGATTTTATGCCGGCTGGAGGTCGGCCCGCATCTCGCAAGTCTTATTAAGGGCCTGCTCGAAATGGGAGTTCGGATATACTACGAGATAGACGGGCATGATTACCCGAGTGCCACTTTCTGTGAAGAATCGACATGGGACCGATGCACGAAGGGCCAGACGCTCGAGAGGCGTTTGGATTTGACACACGTTTATAGCCAGTCACACGTGCAGGTCCAGGTAAATAGCGTCGCTGAACGCGAGCATCGAGAGAATTTGTCCAACTCCCCGTGCAAAGCAGGGGATATAATGGAATTTGATATGTCCGATGACGCCGAAGATTGGGATAGCAGCTTTGTGGATAGTGGGAGCTGTTATGGGGGATACACCCCAGTCTTAATTTAAGAATGCCCGAAGGTGCCCGTATGCTGGCATTAAGGGGTGGAGATCGAGTCTGAGAAGGCAAGCATTAAATCGAACACTTCGTTGGGGGGGGATCTCTCGAGCAGGGCAGATAGTGAGATCGAGAGGCTACAGTCGCTTCTCGAGGACATCATGCACGACAATTCCACTTAATTCATTTAGCGCGCGCTTAACAAGTTGTATTCAGATCCGAAATACTTCTTATCTGTTACGCGATGGATAATCTTTGGTTCACGTATTGCGTGTTTAATTATTACGTGCTATTCTACACGTACGAATCCAGAGCGAAGCCCAGCTTAACGCCGAAAACGAATGAGGTAAGCAAATTGCGCCCAATTAGATACCGTGCTACCTTACTCTACAAAGTACTGTTTCCCACGGCTGTGGGATCGAGTGTTCTTCCTTGGGGGGATTCCTCGGCCTGACCGGTTAGCCGGCGGTCTCGCTTTGCTCGATGTTCTCGACGAAGGCGGTTCCAGCAGCTCCTCCGATCCATGCGAGGAAGTCTGAGATCGAAGATTGGACGTGCCCTAGGGGCTTCCCACGGATGTGAAGGACGTATATGTCGAGGAGCTGGATGATATGCAGCTTGCTGGGGTCGACGCATCGTCACGATTTTCCCCGTCTGTGCCCATTTCCGCCAGGATATTTGCCTGGAGCTCGTCTGCCGCCGAGAGGACTTGGGGCGACTGCCGGGCGCTGTGTGGATCCTGCGCATGATATGGCTGGAGGTGATGATCGGAGACAAAAGGGGTGAGCCGGTCGGCCACGGTTTCGAAATTATCGGGGGAAAACGAGTTTTCCGCCTGGACGTCGAAGTCAGGGACAACAGGCCATGTCGTGTCCGACTTGTAGCTGTATTTGATACCATTGTATTGCACGAAAATTGCAACCTTGGCACCGTGCTTGCGGTATAACATATTGCCTTTCTTCATAAGGCCTTGCCGGCGGCCGGTGAAGTTCCGCATTTCGCAGTAAGGCCTGGGTGGCATACTGAATGTATACGAGTGACTTGGTGGAAAAGGGGGGCGTGTGGGTAGTCGCGACAGTGAACTAATTCGCGAGAAGCGGTTACCGTGTATCTAGGAGTGCATATTAGGTATCTGGAATAGATATTTCGATTATCTGCCATACCCAAGGTGGCCTATATAAGTAGGTCCTCGGTCTCCTAGGTACGTACCCACTTATGCAGTGCATGGGACATAATTAGGAGTTGGCATAATGCCGGTGGACGTACCGGGGCTCGTTAGCCGTGCGGGTAGTTGCCCCAAGTACCTAGGTATCATAAGCGCTGAACCGATCTAAATTTAGTGCTTGGCTCAGCTTGGGACAATTCCTGTTTACGAGACACCGGATTCGGGATTCCGGTAAGACGTTTTGCCCCTTTCGGCATGTCAGTCTTCCTTATCTATACCTCTTCTCTCCGCAACTTGTCGTCAACCCCGTCCGCCGTCTCGAAAGGGCCACCCACCCATTCCTCCCGAGTTGGCTTCAGCATGGCGGGAAGCATTACCATTGAAGCTTGGTATGCGATACTAGGCTGTTCGATTGTAGCACTTCTTATATTCTCCCGACTTTTCCTTTTCCTTCACCCTTCTGCACTGAGGGTCCGGCTTAATCGCCACCTCTTCCATCCAATTCTGTTTGCCAACGTCACGCGATGCCAGGCCTTGCTGCTGCTGGCGTATGTGACTGTGAACATCCTGGTCCTGGTCTTCCCGCGACAGAACCAGGCGGAGATTGGACGGAAAGCGGCGCTGATATCTGCTTTGAACATCATACCTCTCTCCTTAGGCGGGCGGACAAACTACTTTGCAGACCTCATCGGAATTCCGTTAGGAACCTACCGCTTCTGGCACTTTTGGATAGGCCGCGTCGCTTTAACACAGGCCCTGCTTCATGCTGGCATCACGCTTGCCGGGGAACCGATCCAATATGACTCCTCGGCAATTGCGGGGTGGATTGTAAGTGCACCCAGCGGAGTGTCCAACAATGCTGACTTCGTGTTCTAAGGTCGCGGCTGTCTTCCTTTTGGTTATGGTCTCGTCAGTGCCGGTGGTGCGGAACTGGTCGTACGCCATCTATGCAAAGGCACATGTCGTGCTTGTGCTTAGTTCGCTGGTCGGACTAATATGGCACGTCCTCTGGCAAGGGCTGTTTGAGAAGACAACCGCCTTCGTTGCTGCCGCGATATGGATCCTTTCTGCCCTTGCAAGAACTATCCTGTATGTTCGCTTACGTTGGAAGCTGATTGCGACGGTAGGCCAGAGCTTTACCGCCCATGGCGGCACTCACCTGGAGATCAACTTGAAGGCGCCTATTCGCCCGTTTCCGGGAATGTATTTTTACATCTATTTTTCCGGCCTTCCTCTCAGGTACAAATTTCACGGCTTCCCCATGGTCTCTTCTTTCTGGGAGGCTTCCCAAGATAAGACTGTCACCACGCGGCTCTATTTTTTAATGCAGGATGGCCACGCTCTTCCTTCCTTCACGTCTCGCGGGATCGAGAAGTTCACGCTCGAAGGCCCCTACGGGGCCACCTTGGGTCTCCATACTTATGAAACGGTAATACTCTTAGCGGAAAGCATAGGGATTGCTGGTGTGCTACCTTATGCGCTGGACCTGGTTCAAAGACGACAGCATGACGAAGTACTGAAAGATAAAAAGATCCCAGCCAACTTCCGTGATGTTACCAGGAAGGTAGACCTTATGTGGAAGCTAGGGAGTGATGACGAGGATAGCTGGTGCGATAAACAGCTGCAGACGCTCATGGCTCTGGACGGGTCCAAAGTAAGTACATTACATGCGCATCCATGCATCTGCGCTAACGGCGCAGACCTTAGTCTCGGGAAGGCTGTTCTATCCCTCCCACCGCCATGTGCTCCAGATTCCTGACAAGGCAGCGAAATTTTGGAAAAGCCGCTTCGACTGCGACGAGTCACAAGTGAATGATCATATGGACCACTGCATCAAGTGGTATTCGAACTTCTGTGCCGGGAGAAGCGTTGTTGTTGGTAAGTGTGCTCTGATCTACGAGGAACCGATTTTTAATGCTAGAAGTTTGTGGAACGCGCCCATTCCGCAGGCGGATCCGTGAGGTTATTACCAGCTCGCCACGCTTACAGGTGGACTTGATGGAAACCGAGTTCCAACCACGCTGTATCCCTCAGACTGGGGCTACACCAAACGCTCCGAAGCAAGCAGAAGAGACTCGTCCGTATCATCCGGAGATGCATCCACTGCCAAGCGTCAACACGGGAGATTGGTCGGAACAGTCTGTGAAAAATTACCTCAGGCAGAAATCGAGAGAAGTCCGGCACTTTACTCAAGCCCATATAGATTCGGGTCTTGGGAGAGCTTACCAAGCCGAGCCGGATAAGAAATCACGCATCCGGAAGGTTAACATGGGAGATATCCAAGTCATACAAAATGCACCCTGATCATAGGATAGGATATAGATTGAAAGCATGTTACTCGATCCTGCATTACAAACGCCAATATCTATCCGGAGGGCTAGGCAGTTGTTGCATATATCAGTTGATAATACAGAACCGTTCTTTAGTTATAGTTGTAAATATTGTCATCATCGAAATACCAACTCAAAAAGCCAACAACACCATCCTCCCCTTCCTCCTCCTCTATTTGACAACAATGAAAAGTTCAATCTGGCCTTTAAACCCCAAATTATCCTGTTCCCCATTGTGGTAAATTTGCAGTAAGGAGGAAGTACTATCGAATAAAGGAATACCGAAGTTCTTCGCCTTGTCGGCGGACTTATAGGGATTTTCTCCTATATGCTCTTGCTCGTGGAGCACGAGGTAATGCCGACGCGAGAAGCATCTCCTGCGGGTCTGGTAGGTGTGTTTGTGCTTCGTGCTCGGCCTCTGCGAATTAATCCCTGGCATCCGCGGTTACGCTTGCGACTAATGGCGTCAGAGATAGGCTGTCTGGCCCGGACGCCGGCAGATGCTCTACCGGCTTCGGCGCAGGTGAGTTGTGGCCTTTAAGACTAGTACCAGCTCGCAGCGGCAAAAATAAAGAATGGGAATTCTGAACCGGGTCGTAGTTCATATACGCCGGCACTGGTTGGAGCATGTTTTTAATCGCCAGCGAGCCTAATTGGCAGTTAGTCACATAGCCACTTCTCCTGTGTTAACTCGGAATGCCTCTTATACCTGAATATTGGCCTTGCCGGGATTGCTTACTCCTCGAAAACTGGGTATCCACCTCCTTGAATAAGTTCGAGATCGGCTGGAGACGACAGTCGCTTGCTGACTGGGTCGGCAATAGGGTTAAAGATTGGTTTGGCAGTCTTATACCGAACCTTGGTTCCGAGGGGTCGGCATGCTCGAGCTGGGCGCTTTCGTGCACTCTTCTCTTTTTTTAGTCGCTTTCTGTCACCAGCTGGCCGGGTTCCGTAAGACGGCGCTGTGATACAATTTAGCTCTTTAGGAAGAGGCTAGGAAAAGGCTGGGACGGGCAATTTTTAACTTACTTTTGCATACGTAGGGGCTGACGTCGTCCCTATCGCTGATGCGTGAAGATGGTCCGAGGCCAAGGCGGAGTGTTAGCCTCTAATCTGTTTAAGCAGCTAGGGCGTGGCGTCTGAATGATCACGTATATTATCTAAAGACCTTTTATAGCCTTCTACCGCCTTTCTCAATTTTTCGTCTGACTCCTGCTGATTTATCTCTACCCCTCTCTGCTCTCCCTCTAAAAGAATCCTCCTCGTTTTCTTAATCATTAAATTACGACATAAATCCTGACAGTCGGTACGTTCTTTCTGGTTGATTCTATAAAGAGTTTCCGTTACTAAAAAGTTCATTGGTTCAAAAATATAGCCTTTTCAAAAAGTTGTACGAACACAGCGGGCGGAACAATGAACCGTAGATCAGTCATGGTAAAACGTAATGGAACAGATTTGGCGCCGCCGCCGAAGTGAAAATGAAGAGATAAGGATAAAAGCGACCGCGGCAAAAAGAAGCTTATGCGCGGAAACCATGTACGCCCTGAGATGAGTACATTTGGATGAGCTGATGCCGTGCGAATGATTTAAATTGCTGCGTACGCAATTATATGAAAACAATGGTTGGCGGAAAGCTTTTACGTGTGCATCTTGGCTTGAGTGGGTAATAAGCCCCTCCGAGCTTTTAGATAATACATCATGCTGCAGTCCGCTACCTGGGCATTACTTACTAGGGTTCGTATCCTGTTATATGTACTTTATGCTACTGGGGAGGGGGGGCTAAGATCACTTTCGACAAACTCGTTCAAACGATGGTAATTAAGTTGGCGGCCGAGCATAACTGGAATAGGTACCCGGTCGAACGATTGCTGCTATGCCGAGATGTCGAGATTCTGCTTACCCTTAGTTGCAAGTAGGCCGGATCAGGCGGCACCCCGGTGTAAAGGGTGATATAGCGACAAAGCATGTGTCTCGATCCCGACACACTCTGTAAAGCGATATATCATACCCCAAACCCGGGATGGCCCAATGGGGTTGCCCACTAAGGAGGAACAGCCTTGTGTTAATTCCTTACGGAGCTATGTACACAAAGGGCATATATATCGCCTTGACGATATGTTTTTTTAATTAGTCTCATAGGGGTCAGCTTGCAGGGGGATGTTAGGAATTGAAAGTCGCTGGGTGGCTGGCGTAAAAGCTTAGGACCGGGACAGAAACAATAGAACTGCAACCTTTTATCCGATAGGTAGGTATGGCGTACGGCTGCTACGACGGATATTAAAACAAGGGGTGCAAATTTGGTTAACACATATTTTGCTCCCAGAGTTCCAAAGGGCGTTTAAATCACCCAGTTATGATACAGGAACATAAAATGTCCCATTGCAGCTAGGCTTTGATATATAACAGGATTCTGGTATTCTCCGCTAGCAATCAAGTACAAAATGATGGCCAATCTACTTCTTAAAAGAGAAGTTAGGACGTACTAAATTATCATTACTCAGCTTAAGCACCTACTATGATTGCATGTTCAGTTATTATTATTATTCAAGCATCTGCATTCTTCTAGATTTCTCGCGGATAGGAGGGGTCTGTTTTGGTGTAGGTGTACATTAAAGTAAAGTCCTTGCCCAACCCCCGAGATGGGTGGAGCCCAACCCTTGCTTAGTTGCCCGTGCCCGTCACAATTTCAACAGGTGGCCTCGCCGTTCAGGGGGTCGGCAAGCATGTTTAGGATGCATGCGCGTGCTAGGCGTATAACATTATAATGTCCTATATCGGGTTCCTAGCGCTTATCCGATAAAAATCTACAAGGCCTGAGGTACGCCAAGACATAATCCTCACCAATCAAACAACATGATTTCCGTTTCTGGCGCAGGGTGTTCCACAAAACAATTATGCTAAGGCTTTCTGGACCTAAGCAGTCAACAGTATTACATTGTGCTATATAAGGCACGCATCCCGCACTGCACCAGAACCTTGCGTCTTAGTGTACTATTGGCTTCACTCGGCCAAGGTTTCCGCTTGATACTAGAAAGCTTGCGGGGGATCGCTTCAATATCCTGTTCTCGGTCGAGGTACTCCACATGCTGTGCAGAACAGACATAGAACCAGTCACACTTATCGTTATGAAAGATGACAGTCCTGTTGTCCAACCTCCCTAACCTGAACGCCGACGGATTCTCGTACCACGTCGCCTAATTTGCTTTCCAGGAGAGAATCTCGTCTATGCCGTATGCTTCGGCGAGGCTAAATAGTTCGCTGGAGCGAAGTTCCGTAACCTCCCATCGACATAGTGCAGCAGACCAGTCTTTTAGATCGAATGACCATTCCGGAATGGAGAGGCAGTGTAATATTCTGCGTGCCGTGGGCACGAAACGGAATACGTTGCCGGCCGGCACGTGTGCTTTAACCTCTTCCAAAAGGGGTCGGCAGTCGACTAACCGGGCGAAGGCTAACATCGAACTAAACGGCACGGACCTGTAGGCAGTAGAATCGCCCGGTAGGTAGCGTTGTAGAGTTTTTTGTCGAATACTGTTGTCGACATTGGATTTGAACACAGAATCCATCCCTCCACGCATAAACTCAGGGATCAGCCGTCCTTTGTAACTGGAGCTCTCTTGTTTGTTTCCAATCGCTTGACGGATTGCCTCGTTTATATCCTTCTTCTCTATATACCAGCTCCAGAAGGTGTCCGCAACTCCGTCTGGGGTGTCGGGGTATGCCTCTAGGTTTACGGTGGCGATAATAAAACTGGCTAGCTTATCTCTTGCGGAAGTTATCGACACCCGCTGTAAAGAACGCACCATAAGTCCCACAGTCGTTCGAATATCGGGGACCAGGTCGGGCTCCCCCATTAGAGTACAGAAGTCCTCGACGACTGGACGATAGGGAGGAGATTTGCTTTGTTTCAGCCCCGACGAGACAAGCTCCTGATAGCGCAGCATGACGAGCAGACATAATACCAGCTGATCGAGGTCTTGACCTTTTAGGACCTGGTCAGCTGCCTGTTGAAAGAAGGTTTGGAAGCCTATACGAGTCCGTGCAAACTTCACTAGGGAATCGATGCGAGCGTCGAGTGCCGGGCAAATAAAAAGCAGCCATCTATCGTTCCCTCCTGTGTCTAGTGATGGAAACTCGATGTACGTCTGCATCGTATACGCTCGAAACGCCTGGATATTCTCAATGGTCATGTCGACTAGAGCGAGACGGGGCAGGCCCTTTTGATAATCAGTTGCAAGCCGCGTTGCTCTTTGGAAAGGCTTACTCACTACATCCGGATATGCGATCGGCACGTGGCGCCGTAATTCGCCGAGTCGCATCTCAATAGCCGTTGGTGAAGGGTTCTGATCTTCGAACAGGTGATGGCCGACAAGAGCTGCCGAGATCGTCTTGGGATCGTTCTCTGTTCCATTGTATTCTCCTTTGCCGCCTATGACGGAGCTAAGCACCTTCAAATTCTGCCCTGGTGTGTTCTTCTGAAAGACAGTTTCCGTCACCTCGGCCGTTTTCCCTCCAGATGCGCCAAGGACACAACGGAGGAGGGCGGTCTGGAGAAGAACTTTCTGCTCATCTTCATAGATCATGGAGGGACGCCGCAAGAGTTCGTCCAAGTATGACTGCCAGGTAGCCACTACGTTCGTGTTCACATGGAGGTATCGGGAGGTGTCGGTGTCGAGGAGGCAGCTTAGTAGTATCAGGTCTCGCTGTAAAGCCTTTTGAATGCGATTGCTATCCTCAATATCTTTCAGGAAGCTCGCCACTTCGATCACGGCGGCTGTGAAGGGATAGAACGAATGGCGACGATAATATCGGCCGAGAGTGTTCCCATAAGCCCGAATCCCCTTAACGGCGCGCCGTTTAAACTCGTCATATCTGACTGCACTATCTGTAGTCGCTGTGGAATCATCTTGATAACAACCGAGCATCTTATCGCGATCGAAATGTCGAACTAGGGAATGGTAAACGGCAACCTCGTAATATCTCCCGTCGGGCGTTTTCCTTATCAGGTGCTTCCCGTTCGTCGTGGAAAAGGTTTGCTCTGCTCCTTTCTGTGTTGAAGCATCGCGCAAGGGGATGTATCGAGTGACCCAGTTAAGGTTATTTAGTTCTTCGCCGTCGGAGGAAGGGGCCTGCGAACTATAGATCAATACCGCATGTCGGTCACAATATAGCACTTTTCTTATCGGAATCACCTTTAACCCTTGAGTAGCTCCTGTTCCTAAACCCATTATCATAACGATAAGGGTAAAGACAAATCTTGGTGAAATGAACTAGATGGTTATGATCTGGAGGAAGGAAATCAATGAAAGCGGCTGACAGGATGAGACAATGAAAAATGATTGCCGTGTCGACCTATACGGCACCTTACTGGTTCACAAATCGCCTAATAAACTTTACTCGGGTACTTGTAAATAACCACCAATGTCCCGTTTGGCCGCCGCTTACCAGTCGATGCTGCGATGAATGGTTGTTCCTGTTATGAGCTAATTCAATCTGCTTACCAACATATAGCAACATTCCGTCCATCCTTGCAAGAGTAACACTAATCTCTATCACTGTTCCCTACCCTGAATATTTTAGCATTAACATCCAGGTTTCGCAATAACCCTACGACGGCCAGTTCTGGCTATTACTGCTTTGCTCGCAGATTGTACGAACCAGCCCCCTGAATGCAGTTGGCTTCGAACCCAAGATCGACGCAGCAGATAATGATGAATACTTTATTACCTTTTGCAGGCCCAACGAATTAAATCATACGATATGAAAATAATATATTATCCGATAGAATGTTCCAGGATTACGGGTACGAGAAACAGGTGGATCTGACCACCGCACATTATACAAGTTATGGTTTCTGATTTGTAAACTTCTGGCTTGGCCGTACCTGTAATCTCGTAAAATTCTATCAGATACGGACATTGCTCACATGGCATTAATTCTAGTTGGTGCAGTTCCTAATGATTATCAGAGCACCCCAGTGTGCATCTGCTCGTCAGCCCTAGACCAAGGGCTAGAGAACATATCATAGGCCAGGAATCCACTCTCCGCCGTCATAGAAACCTGGCACTGTAACACACAAAACCACTTTGTAAAATACGCCTTCCGAGTAGGCATCCGAGCCAAAAGCCCAGCGATTCCAGGGGGGCACGCCTAAGACAAACAACCGTCCACGCACTAGCTGTTATTTGTGGCCACGATGTGGTTTTCTACAAGCGCAGCGAGTCGGCGTGCCACGCCCCAAGGCAGGGCCAGTAAACGGTCAGTCAGCCATTCTCGAAGAGTCGCTTCCGAAAAAGCGACTCTTTAAGCATACCCTGTCGTGGGGCTGTTCGACCTTTATTACCATTCCCGTCAGGTCGTCTCGGCTATCGTATGGGATGGCCCGGGAACCAATGTATCCATTCTTAGCAAGGACGCGATGCCTAATAGATGGTTGCCTATAAGCCGGGGAACACTCTCGGTCCCCGTCTGGCTATTAAATGGCGTTAAGTCGCTTAACATATTTAGATAGACAGTGGATAAAAAAGCAGCAACCGATAAATGAAATCGCGATGCAATTAGAGCTGGTGGTGGGATTAATCTTAAAAAATAATAACACAATTGGGTTTAACATATAAGTACAAGGCTAACTCTAAAGGTCAATATCTCCCTGACAATCATTATAACCAATCATCCTAACCCTACCCGGCCTTCGAGATAGCCCGACCACGCCAGCTTTTACCGTTGGTTCCTATAATCCTTCGAGATGTTAGGTAGGATGCTATTATCTTCGGTCTGGTATATACAGATAAAGAAAGAATCGGGTTAGCCAGTTAGGGTATCCCCGTGTTACTTGCTTTACAACCCTTCATTTCTTATGTCTTAGTAAATTCCTACCTGCCTATGGCACGGTAGTTATGTAAGCTAGGGCCTCACCTTAATGATGCAACTGTAGGCGCTCGGGCAAATTGTAAGTAGAACTACTATTAATTGTGCAAGCCGTCTCTTGTCTTAACCCTAAGTCATTTATGTAAAGGTCAGCTTGTCCGATAAGCACCCAAAGCACTCTGGAATAACAGGCGTAATCCTCCGACCTAAGCGCTGAATATGTCTGGATAGCTAATTTCTACAGTCGTTAATTGGTCCCTTCATTGGGCAGTAGTGCATTCCTGGTCACAATGCAGCGGCTGGTCCATTTTTAAGTTGGCGCTTGGCTCAGTAGCCGGGGTGCGGGTTGTCATAGAAGTGACATCCCTGTCCAGATTTCTAAGTGAGTAGATCGCGTAAGCTAAGAAGCCCCGCAATCTAATTCCTACTACGATCCTGACAAGGTCCCACTACCACGATGTGCCAATACCCTTATCTAAAGTACTGGCACTATATACCTCCACTATGCGTCTCGTTTGCGTAAGAGACGACGGCGACACGATGGACGTTAAGAGCGCCCTGCAGCAAGAGCCCTACATCACCCGCGGGCTGCTTGTAAGCGCATTTTTCCACGTGAACCGCGAGATGCTGCCGGACACCCTAAACTTCCTAAACGCTGAGCGGGCCCTTCGTGACGCGCTCGAGTCGTTTAGCGGTGACCAGGAGAAGTACGTAAGAAGCTACGTCCTCGCCCGCACCTTGGACCAACGCATGGCGGACACGCCCAGGGCGAGTGTGATCCGGTTTGCTTTTGCACACGGTGGCCCGATCGCCGTGCTCGGGGTGTTTTACGCCACCCTGAATGTACACCGCAGCCAACGCAGCCGGGAGGTACTGGAGTACGTCTTTACGGCACCAGAGGCGTCGAAGCTCGAATTGCTGGCGCGAGTCCCCACATTTACCTGCAGTCCCCATGTTACGGGCTGGCTAGGTCGGGTGTTCGAGAAGCTGGATGTCGACTCGCAGGGGCTGTTATTGTTGGTAGGTACGTACGTAAAGGAAAGAGATATAACAGAATGAAAGGTGGTGAGACTGGTGTTGTATTCTGGTCTAAGGTCTATCTATCTATCTGAGAGGGATACGGGCGAAGCCCGTATCCTTATATAAACGGGAGATAGGTACATAGGTACATCCTACTGGTATGTGGGTCCATACCAGTGACCACTAACAACCAACAGTTATGCCTTCTCCGGTGTCTTGGAAACATAGATATCCCGCAATGCGTCTTCGAACGCTCTCGTAAACCGTCGTTAACATGGGGCGCCGATGGGGAGCCCAGCAGCTCCCCCCCGCGACTTGCCGCCATAATCACGCACGAGGATCGGCTTGCCTCCGCTTTGCAGCAGCTAGATTTTGTCGGTTTTGTGCGATCGTCCGACAAGACTGTAACTATCGATCCCCTGGTGTCGGAACTGCTGCAGGCCCGTCTGGAATCAGCCTTGTGGAAGGCGGAATCCATCAAGGTGCTCTGTCATGTATTTCCTAAGCATCCCGAGCTGGATCCCGTGGGGTAAAGCGAGGTACCATATTTCCCCCTTGTCATGCCCAAGCTAACAGAGACCCAGGTTCAAGCTACAGTGCGAAGCACTGCTCCCGCTGGTGGCACATACGCGCTTACACCTCAGGGAGCCTTACGTGATGTCGTTCTGCGCCCAGGAACCCCAGCTGACGCAATTTACGGAGACCTCGCTATCCTCTTCGTACTTCCGCGACTATGCGTGGAAGATTAAGTGCGTCTCATTTGCTGAGCAGGTCCTTATGGCCTCGGATACCCGCGAATCCCCCGACACCCTTGTCTTACAAGCCAGGGTGCAGATGCGCCGGGCCGTCCTTTCTAGTACCTACGAGAGCAGGTCAATTAAAGGAGAGTTTCCCTGTCCGCGGATCGATCATCGATCGAATGCATATGCCGCGAACGCTGCACTGCTTAATGCAGACGCCTGCATACAACTGAACACTCTTAGCGCTGCGTCCAAGGCATTGGAATCCTTCGATCCCTTGCTCTTTGGCAGCGCTTCGTCATTCGAAAAACTGCGGACCAACCAGATCGACCTCTGCCGCGCGAGGATTCTCCTTTTGGAAGGCAAGTTTGATGCCGCTTATGCACTACTGGCCACGCTCCCCAACACGCAGGAAGACGTGATCGTGTGCCTGGCCGAAGTCCTTTGTGAACTGGGACGGAGCGACGAGGCCGAGATCTTGTTAGCATCACCAACACTGTCCGCTACCCCCCCGTCGATAGCGCTTCGCTCCGCTATAGCCCGTGTTCAGCTGTTCCGCTGCCTGGACGCGCACCAGGGGGGGTCCAGCTGGTCGTACGCCCAGGAGACCCGTAGCATGTACCGGGACCTCATGGGGACTAACGATCTCGCGACCTATCCAGGCAAACACGACCGTTTTGTATCTCTGTCGGGACTCGCCATCCTGGATCACCTGGAGGGGCTCGCAGATTCGGCCATGGCTAGGTGGGACGAAGCGGCCACATTCTGTAAGCACTACGCTTTTCAGGGATTTTCTGAGATGATCATCGCCTACTCCATGGGGGAGCTCGAACTGCGACGGGGTAACAGGCTCGAAGCGGACTACCTGAGGGCCAAGGCTGGCCTGCTTTTTACAAGCTCGGGCCGGCAATATCACTTTTTAGGCCTTGGGTCGGCCTGGATAGATATAGTAGGGAGTTGGTACGAATCTCGGGGTTACGACAGGCTGGCGCCGCAGCAGGGTGCTAGCCAACTAAGCGTCTACTGACACGTGGCTGGACTATGCCGAGCGCAATAGACTTGCTAGTCCGAGTCCTAAGTGAAGGCTTCGCCCTCTACTACCGAGTAATGTTTCTGCTCTGATAACTCTCTTTATTATGGCGAACCGCATGGTTAGTATATGCTATGTAACCGTTATACTTAGCAGGAAGCACTTTTGGCCCCATTAAAGCCTGTTTAATCTGCGTCATGTTTTCCCTTTCTTCTCGGGGGACATCCTTAGTTTGGACTAGGCCCACAGGACCATGCATTTGCTGTGGCCATTATCAAGCCCCTGCCAAGATCATAGACTGAGTACTATATCACTTTCGCAAAAGCAAAATGACGCTGCACGTTTTTACAAAGTACGCTGTTAGGCATGGAGTACCTGAGTCACCAATCGAAACATCAACTAATATATATGGACTTTGATTTTACTGGATCTCGTTCAAAAGTTTGCATAGTTTACCCATAGCCTCGCCCGTGTCGAACGGTTCCGCCCGCTGCTTGTTCTCTTCGTGTTACCTTTTCACATTGACGACGATGCAATCTTGGTTTCCCTTTATCTACGGCGAGCCTCCTAGCCAGCAGCAGTGCCAGCAACCTGCCGGATTGCAAGAATGGTCGAACCCGCGGCCCTCCGATCAGGTTCCGCAGCAGCAGCCAAAAAAACAGCGTCGATGTCGCAACGTATTCCGCCCATGTGATCCTCATTACCTCAAGCTCGTTTCTGACTCGTTGTAGGCTTGTGAACCCTGTCGTCAGTTGAAAACTAGATGCGACGATGACTACATTTGCAAATCGTGTGAGAAAAGGGGTTCAAAATGCACTCGAGAGAAGCCCAAGTAAGTTTCTGCCATACAATCGTTGTTTACGGTCTTACACCAAGATAGGCAGCTGCCGGACTTAGATGATATCGAATATGAGCAATCGAAGGCAACTAAATCGAACGAAAATGGGCCGTTTGCTCGGGAAATGGCCCGCTTCGGACAGCAGTGGCCACCGCTTCAGGAGCTGATGACGACCTGCCGAAGCCCGGAATCTGATCGTAGCGATCGAAATATTGACGCCGCATCTTCCACGGCATTAACATCGCTTTCCGACATGAGACATAAAGAAATCCTACAAGATGCCTGTGGAGACCGCGGCGTGGACTGTGGTAAGGAACGGATGTACTTGAAGAGCTTTGAGGAGGACATTCTTTCGCTTTATCCCATCATTACCCCTCAGAGTATCCAGAGATTGGTAACGGAGTTCTGGCAGCAAGAACAAGCCGGGCATTTCCAAAGCGAAACAGCAGGCGTGAGCCGTAAGCGGAAGCATCCGCCGACGGAGGACACGGAGAATCCCGCCCAAGCGATCGTTCTCCTGGCGCTCGCCTTGGGCCAGTTTTGTCACTAACAAAAGAATACCCCCGACTTCACGAGTCTCGGCGGTGCTACACACGCCTATGGCTCTACTGAAAGCTACCGTTTCATTCCTGGCTCCGAGTGGTTTGCTCGCGCCCGGGTCATTATAAGCGCACAGTTTGCCGACACGAGCTTACAGCATCTCCAAATGTACGTTTTGGCCGGCTTATATGAAGGTCTCGTTGGCAGGCCCCAGAGCGCCTGGGATTACGTCTGCTCAGCAATACGGATAGCGCGGGCCTGGAAGGGCTCCTCTAGGGAGGACAATCACTTACGTCTTCTTTCTCTCTGGGCCTGTGTAGAACTGGAATGGTACGATACGCCTCCTATTTGTCAAACTAGTGGCTGACCTCCCGTAGTGATATTCTGGACACGTTCCCTTGCCTAGCTCCATCCGGTATCCAAGCATACACTTACAATCTGCCTACGCCATTGGATGTCGCTTGTAATTAAGGGTTCACCGCAGCGAGCATCGGGGCCTACTAAGATCGAGTACTTATTCTAAAGTCGCAATCACTAGCGGACCTGAATAGTATCCCTCTTATACCCTGGTCCGTTTCCGACTTACCAAGCACCTGCCTCCGGGCACGCCATTGCCGTACAGTGTCCAAGCTCTGGAAGCCCTTTTTAGAGAATATGCTGAAGGAGACGGGGCGATATCGTTTCAAACAACAGGACGCCTCCGAAGCAATTCAGTCCCTTACCGAAGCCATACAAGCATGCCAGGACATGAATAGTAGCCAGCACGTGCTGCTAACCAACCCATTCGGAGCCCCGCTTACGTATGTATACATTGTCCCTGCGGTCATTGCTCCTACTTACGCTGCACATCTAGGCAATGGAAGGACCTGCTCCTGCTCGCTGCTTGCTATCAGCGCGGACATGTGCGGCAAGAGGTCCTGCGAGATCTTCTCCTGCGTAGCGTCGCTTTTTTTCAGTCGATGCCTCATGCTCTTCCATTCATGGCAATGAGAGACGACTTGATTGGCTTATGTAGGAGGTTTGGATTTATCCCTGCGTAAGACCTCGCATGTTTGCGAGCGTAGGTATATTTGGTTAAAGTGAGAGATCAGCATCCGTTTAAGGAGTTAAGCAGACTCCGTCTCGGTAGTTGGCTGCTTAATTGCTATTGTATTAAGCTGTGTGGTACGGATGTGCATATATAGAACAAACATAATCTTTAATATATGGTCCCTCGCCAAATGGTCCCAAGTCCACAATGATATATATTTGAACACTATACACTTATCGGTTGTTCTGGCGAGCGTTATTATGGTGTCCAGGAACTGGTCTGGCTCCGGTCCACTGCGATCCTTATGGGTGATAGCACTTGGCAGTGCGAGCGAGACCTCGACCTGACAACAGTGGCAACCCGCGATACACTTAGCGAACATCGCCCGGAGCCATGGCTTCTTCCGCCCAACCTACCGGCTACGTAGCTCGCACAGACCTGTCTCACCGAAATATTTCCTCTTTATTACAGAAGATGTTAGGAGGTGGACTATCTGCCCCAGCCCACCAAAAACTGACAGTTGACCTGCACTGCGATAATTTCGTGGCGGTAGCGGTACATTCAAGTGGTTCGGCCAGGAGTGAACGTGCCCTACTTGCCGCTCCATCCTACCCCCGGTGAAAAGGACAAAGCATTCAATATATTAGATGCAAGGCGCCAGGCTCGTGAGAGAGTCATCAACAGTGCTTTCTAGTTACACTCGAAACATTGCGGTAAGTCTATGCCTGCAGCTTAAATCTCCCATGTATATCTGCAGGCCCTGTAACGCTCTATGCTTCTTCCGGTGGTCCTACTCACCCCGCACCCCAGCGTATAAATATAAGGCCATGATTTTAACTTAAGTTATGTAGTTGTTCCCGCATATATGTTACCTTTACCGATACACTGCTTACCCAGACTGCTTGCCACGATATCCATTAGGGTGCGTTTTTTCAAAACCAGTTCGAATACGTATCTGCTAATACTTCGGCATTAGATGACTCTAGTCAATAAATGTAACCCATCGACGGCCACACCGCGTGACTTAAGCCTGTGCGTACTAACCGCACGTTCCCGCAAATGTCCACTAATATTCGTATGCAGTGTCTACTCCAGTTCCTCATGGACCTGTTCAACTGCAGGTCTCCCGATAGCCAAGGAGGTTTCGAGAAACATGGCATACAATGACGGCGGCTCGGGGGCACTGTATTTAGCTTGTATCCTTGTTATTATTATATGTATAGGACTTGCGTGGCTTTTGTCTCGATAGCCGTTCAGGGTATGATAACGGCAGCTCGTTACGTATCTGACTAGTCACCTGTTGGTCACATGGCCGTGTTGAAGTTTCTTTCAAGCATCCAGGCTACATATGGCGCCTGATTAGCAGGTTACGGTGGAAGACGTTAGTTAATATGGACATCGATCGAAGCTGGGAATAGCACTGTGTCACTGGCGAGCCTAGGCTAGATACTACATGAGCCACCCCTGGCTGCAGCAAGTAGCGCACAATTTGTCAAATAATGGAAGCCTGCTATCAAGGTGGCTAGGGTATCACTGGTTCTTGGCCTTTATCTGCGAACCAGGCGTTTACAATATCAGGCCAGAAAGAGCCCAGACCAACGAAATGGTGCTGACGGCCGGCCCTGCTGTACAATGCTTTTGCATAATTCCTAAGAATTTCGGATTGTGCGGTAGCCCCCCGTCTCATTTGAAGCTCGCTTGTGGAGTAGGCGAAGATCATATCCGTATAGCCAGTAGGGAGAAAGGTTTGCGAGGCGGCAGAGGCGCTTTGCCACGCTCTCAGTGCCGAATCGACCTGCCCATCCATGTGGTCGGCGATTGCGAGTCCCATCAAGACCGATAGCCAATCTACCTTGCCGAAATAAGTGGCCGGAAATGCATGGGCGCGAAGACCCTGGTAGATCTCCCGGGACGTCTGGAGTGTGCTCCAATCTGACCCCTGCCCACTACGGAGAGCTTGCATGCACTTCACGAGATGCACATTCGCTAAGGCCACGCTAATGTGAGTCTTTCCGTTCTGAGACTTGCTGGTAGCGCACTGTAATTCACTAATGGCCTCATCGGATCGACCGAGTTCGCAAAGTACATAGCCAATCTGTGACCTGATCCTGGCGTTGCGCGGCGTGAGTGTTGCCAAGATGTCGTATGCTTCTTGAAAGCGTCCTTCACACCGAAGAACTTTAGCACGCATTAACATTATCTCTTGATCATACAGGGCGCCTAATCGAGAGACAGTGCCGTCCCATACTGGGGTGAAGGTCTTCATGTGTTCAAAAGCAGATGTGAGGGCATTAAGACTTAGATTCTCCCAGGCCTTGACGATCATCAGTTGTGCGGCGAAAGCGTTTGATCGGTCGTCGTAAGTCGGGAACGCCATGCTGTTCGCTAGCCACTCGCCGTGGGCTCGGTACAGATGCGCAAGAGAAGCCTCCCTGACACGAGCTAATGCTATGTAAAAGGCTCTTTCCGGACGGCTTTCAAGAGCGCTAGCGGCCCTGGTAGCGACGGTGACGACGTGTGTTTTCCATGACTGATCGCGGAAATTGGAGGCCGATAAGCCTGCCTCGGTAAGTTGCATGAGGTAGGTGTGATCGAGCACGGATGTACCCTGCAAGGTTATTATTCCGGTTATAATATGCTCCAGCTGCGGCATCAGCAGCTCGCATTCTCGATTATAGCTACGACCTATAAGCACATGTATTTCACTAAATCTGGTGGATATACGTACTCGGAGGAGTCGATGTCCCGGTACTTGGGGTACGCGTGGATAACGATCTTGGCAGCTTCAGCGGCCCACTGGGTACTTTCTAGGTGCGGCTGCAAACGCTCCGCTATTTTTGCGTTTAAACTTATGCTTTCTTGGTCCGAATAGGCGAAGCCTACATGTTCTAGGTTGCGCAGTGCTACTCGGAATATCTCCTCTTTTTGGATACAAGGTGTCACCCGCGAGACCAGCCCGACAGGGGACCCTGACGAGTCCCAGGTGAATGATGGACCTCGGGCACGACGAAACAAGTTTTGGGGAATACCGGTAGTGCCTAGATATCGCAGCATACACGCGAGCGCCCGCGAGTCGGTTTCCAGTTTATGGAAGATCCGGAGAAGCCAATCATCGATGGACGGGTGACAGGGCAATATGCCAACCCGTTGCATCAAATCGAGCTTCGACTCCGTGGATGCCTTTTGAAGGAAGAACTCCAGCGTCTCACGATTACGCAGGTTGCGGTGGGCGTCCAGCGTGGCGTAGAATATGCCGATTAAGGCAAGGGGCCCACCATAGTGGAACGACTGGTATAATACTTCCGCCCTAGGTGTCTTCTGGATACGGTGGTCAAGCGTCCGTGACAAGACGTAACTGCGTATATGCCTTTCTTGGTCGGCCTGGAATTGAAGAAGGGTATCCCGGATGGCTTGTTCGGTCTGAATGTAGCCCAAGGTATCGGGGAGTATTGTTTGGCATTCGAACAGGGCATCGGCTAATAGGGCGCGGGTGGCAAGGGGCTGTTGACGCAGAGCAGTGGGAATGTCCATAGCCTGCCCGTCATCGGATACCAAAGACAACCGCATGATACCAGGAAACGACTTGGGTAAGGTTAAGACCAGAAGCCTGAAGGATGGCGTCCGAGCGGGGAAGGCGGGTCTGCCTTTGAGCGGCTCGTTGTTGGTGGCTTACTTTAGATTTATCGGACCCCTGCGACCAGGGTTTGTCTATTAGGCCTTGGCATTCATAGGTGAACATGTTACAAGCATACCCAATAGAATTGCGGGTCCAATTCTAGGCACAGGAACAGTAGCGTGGATGTTCGAATTTTTTGGTCCACAACTTGCCCGGTTAATTCCGTCTACACTTTAATGCTCTCCTACAGGAGCGCACGCTAACACCAGCTGACCCAACATCCCTCAATATTTGCACAGAGGTCTCATCATGTCTCCCTCAAAGCATCAAGGGGACTCGCGGGTCCCTTCCTGTAAGGGACTATTACGCCTGTAGTGCATGAGCATCCACGAATTACATGTCACAAGCGTCAGTAGACGTACCCAAATCTGCAAGGCCCACACAGATCATCCGTGATAGGATCACCACTTTGGAGCACCGCCAGTAATCCCCGTAAGTGCTCCATCACATCGTTGGCTTCCTGGAATCCCCTCCCCCACCCCAATTCCTTACTCTTCAGCCCAAAAAGAATTGGATTTGACTCCTTAGACGGTAAGTGGGACGAGATGACCTCGTTTACGGCCAAGGGCTCGCAATATTGAACACAATGGATGTAGATCTCTACGTCTGAACTAGATTCTTCTCGTTTGACCGAATTTGGCGTCACTAGCTTGATACCATGTGCCCGGCTGAGCTTCTCGATCCGCTCCTCAAGGGAGGAACATCCGGTAACCGTCCGTAGGCTTGAAGTCATTCTGGCACCTGTAGGGGGGGATGAATAGTAGAGGTGTGGGCTTCGATGGCCGACTCCTGAAGGAGCCGGTCGGTTATATGTAAGATGATGTTATATTAACATTAAAGTCCTACGAAGCAACCACCCAACCCTAAGAATAAACTCAGCCATCTTCATAATTGATCTTCGATCCCTTGCATATTGTGATCCTTCCTGAAATATAACGGTTGTATAGATTAACGCATAGGGGGCGACCTCCCGTTGGCCACCCCTCCGAGGGCAACTGCCCAGGCGTGCATAAAGGACACGTCCGGCTTTCCGTCTAAGTGCGGCACGCCTTTCTCGTGGTGCGCAGAGGCTTGACCGAAGAATACAATCCATTCTTCAGGTGTCGACATGACTGTATTCGGTCGGCCTGTCCTGCAGCTAGCCAAACCGCTGGTACTCCGTATAAAGTCTGAATGGGTGGCGTCCTCGTTCGGCAACTGAATTGCTAGTTGAGGGTGATCTTTGCTTGAAGCGTCTCGATACGATCGGCCATGCTAGACGCGGGGGATATGATTGAGAAATATTTTTCCAACTTGTCACAATTACGCTCAATTAGGAGGGCAATTGATTTCGAATTCGATTTGAGTTGTTCTATTGGCCACTCTACAGAGCGACTCTGGTCTTTCTCTCCCAAGTAGGCGAGAACTACCAGAGCGCGATGGATCAAGTCAGGATCCATGGTGGTATAGTATAGTATGGCCGTACATGCGCAAAGCAGCCTTTGCATTTGCTTCTAATTTGACTTTAGTATTTATATATCTTCCACGACTTATCGTGACTCCACGCAGGCAGCCGAAGTTACTTCTAAAAGCGATCTGTCGAGACTAGCTAAACACTTTTGCGCAAACCTTTGCGCAAAGGGTTGCGCATGTATTGTGTCTGACCACCTCCCTGAAATTGATGAGTAATGATATCATTTCGCACGCGGAAGGACCGGGTTCCATGCCGCGCTTCATGATCGATACTCTTGGCGGCCCGATAGGTAGACTTTCGGTGGTCATGAATCTACCCCGAACTTGGTGGGCAGAGGGGCAAAGTCAACAGCCCAGCTCCTGGATTGGAAACCGCTAGTCAAGTACTTGAAATTGGAACGCCGGGTGGGAGAGTTACCGGTTTTCTGATGTATCTCATCTGTACTGTCTCCCTATCTGGTTTTATAACATGGTTTTAACAAGACACAGTGCCAATGTAGGCAAGAACATCGTTACCTCCCGATTCGCCGAAAAAAAAAAGAGTAAAATCTGTCCCGGCCGTTTTTAGGGACTTATTAAATGCGGTCATCGACGCTGTCAACGATGTCAATCAAAAACACTTCTAACAATGTTGGGTCACAAGGGATATCGTGAGATTAAATAGGATTAGAGTGTTAGCAGCAGCGAGTCAGTCATTAAGAGACAGAGCGCGGCAATCCGAAGATAGCCGGGACTTATATTTCGTTCGAAGATGCCTTCAACCTCTGCAACCACTTTCACTTGGATACTGCGCCAGTGCAACCTCCTTTAGCACAGGAGCGAACTGCAACAGAGGGGGACATGGCTATTCGCTTCGCACATGGCGACGTTCAGATACTTCTTCCCGACGCGTATACTGAAGAGAATTGGGAGAATGGCTCGTACCTAGGAGCCGCGAACAAGTCCTATCTGCAACTGCTCGATTGAAAAGGGCTTACAGTTGTCGAAACCGGTAAATTCGCAAGCAATCTCACATCTAGAATTGCTTAGGCCAAACTACTTTCCTAGCTACATAGTACCATGTAACCATGTCTGTGCAGATTAGCTAAAATGCAGCAGTCTA
This sequence comes from Eutypella sp. D-1, assembly GCA_023313575.1. NCBI lineage: Eukaryota > Fungi > Ascomycota > Sordariomycetes > Xylariales > Diatrypaceae > Eutypella > Eutypella sp. D-1. Next base: position 421,364 of record JAJTTP010000026.1, read on the forward strand.
AAGCTGTACATCCCACCCAACAACCTGTGATTCCGATATAGTTACCAAGTGATTAGGTATCAAAGAACCTTGGCCATATGTGTGTTAGACTTTAAAACCGCGCTTCCCGGGAGAGACAGGCCTGATATGGGCCGCTATTCGTGTTAATCGACAAATGTGCTTGATGCCGTCCCGGGGTAGTATTAGCTGCGTTGATACGAGGCGACAGACTCTCTCAGCTGCGAAGGGTAAAGACACGACTGACCGTATGCTAGCGAGTGATCCCCCATGCTGCTTTACTATCGTATATGCCGCAAAAATAGTGGCAAGTCTAACTGCATACATTGATAAGCGTGCATGGCTTGAATCAAACACACAAACAAGATGTCCGATGCTTAACGTATTTAGGTCCAATAAAAAAGTTGCCATCTCCGCCCACCTTCGAGTATCAGCGAGGAATACCAATACGGCGACAGCCGCCAATTGATCTTATAATGGTATGCAGGCCCCGTGAATTCTAAAAATCTCCCCTACATAATTAGGCTTTTATAACGGGATTATTCACCCTCTAAATACCGTGCATAAATATAACCTTACAGGTACTCGAAACTATCGTAAAACTACGTTATTTAACTCCAATAAGGATATTATAAAAGGATAATTTCCGGACTCCGCATGCTGTAACTAAGCCAGTGGGCAAGTAAAAAGAATTCAAATAGCTAACTAAAATATTAGCTTAGCGCTCCTTCTGTACCTATATCCTAACGTCTTCGAAAAGCGTTTATAATTACTTAGCAGTATTAAAAGTCTTGGCAATATTAAATATTATTGAAACCGCGACGCATTATATAAAAAACAAAAGGCATAGCTAATCACCGGAACACGCTAAATAGCTGTTAACGATACAATTTGTATATAATAAATACGACGTTAAACGCAGTTGGTCATGCTGTTATCGAAACATCGTGCAGGCGGGGTTGGGGGGGGGGGGGGAGGGGTAAGCCGTCGTCTTAAGTACCAGGCCAAGCACCCGATGCTGCGTAGGCATCGTAATGTCCTCGGCTCTAACCCCACCGCTCGTCTGTTGCCTCGCGTTACTATAGCCCCGATGCACTGCCAACTGTGTTACGAATCTCAACCTATTATATACGCAATATAATTAACCGCTCTACGTTACAAGCTTCTGCCCCCAGTAACCGACCGGCATTCCCCCATGATGACATTGAATTCCTGTGAATGACGTCCAGGTATTGACAGCACCCACAAAGGGCGTGGAAGTATCGACACCGGAGACCGTCTAAATACCACTGGGCCTGGTCGCCCCTCTCGGCCGACACCCATATAAAACGCAACGCCCACCAAACCACCTGACTTAGCCCTCTTTCCCCCTTTTTATGTTCCCGACCATCCGGGGCAACCTGGGGTGGGCGGCGGGCTTCGCTGGAAAGACGTATCGCGGGAATATGAACTAAATAGGTGCCAACGAAAATAAGTGTGGTTTCCTTATGGAGAGAGCTAGAGACCCCTTTTATAAGGAAGACTTATGGTAACACGGTAAATACAGGCTAGCCGCAGACTATCTCTTAACTATCACGTAGCCCTTAATATCCTTATTTCCCAACATCTAATCATAACTACTTAAAGCCGGGTCTTAGTTTCTTATATTCATACGAATACAGTACTTATCCAGGACACCACGAAAAGGTGCCCGGCTATCGTCCTGGGCCGCAGCCAGACTTCTAGCTGCGACACCTCCACTGGATTCACTTGACATCCAGCTTCATAGGTAAGGCAAGAACGTGCTATGTGATGTATGGGTCGTACGAAGATAGAAATAAGTACTTGCTTTTATAACACAATAGGGTTATCTATACTGGACCCGGCCGCGGGCAACGCTTCTTCTTCCGGTAGCGGCTCGAACCGCCGAGGGTCATAAGGGTAGGCGGGTTCGAACCGCCGAGGCTCGTACGGGTAGGGCGGACGCCCATTATAATCTTCGCTGCCCCCGTCCTGTGCGGTGCACTGAGCAGCATGATCCCGGAATTCGCAATTAGCACACAAGCCACCGAAGTGGCCGCGAAGCTTAATACAAACCGGGATCGGCCGAGCCCAGCCACGCGGAGACGCCTGCATCTGCCTTCGACAGGCATCGCAAGGACGAGTCGTAACGGCACCCCGGCTTGCAATAAGCAAGGCGTTGATGTGGCTCGGCCGCATGCTTTGCACCTCGGCCCGGGTTATGGCGCCTCGTACGACGAAGACATCATGACCTGCCGGGGCCAAAACAGCATGCTGGAGCGCATTATGACAATAAAGGGCCAGCTGATGTCCGCCAATAGGCAGACGAATCAGCGGCCTCTCATTGGGACCGGGGGCTTGGAAGAGATTGGGGTGTCGCCAATCCCCGTTAGGCGGCAGCTCGGACCACACCTAGTAGCAATCAGTATTCATACAATTCATAGGGGAGATTATAAGGTATATCGTCAGCTGCTGCTGGCTTTGGTTTCCGGGGGCACTATTCGCACGACGTCAGCTACTAACGAAGTACTATATCAAGAGATATCAACACCTACGCCATTGTTGCTGTTGCTGTTGCTGTTGCTGTTGCTGTTGCTGTTGCTGTTGCTGTTGCTGGTGATGATGATGGCGATGGCGATGACGTTAAAAAGGGACAAGGAACACTCATAAATAAGATACGCAGGCTAAAAACTTGCGATAATTCAGGCACCAGTCCTTATTTGATTAGCAGTGCGCAAACTAGTCTTGGAACTGCCGTTTAGTGATTGCTGCCTATTAAGCATCACGAACATTGCCATCGTGGTCTTCATACTTTGTTGCCACTGCTGCTGCTGTTTCAATACTGTTGCTGCCTAGCTAATGCCCATAAGTATATAAAAGCGGGTTTCGCCATAACCCCCCCCTGAATTTCTGCCCTGACTAAACTTTGCTTATAAAGCGTTTGAAGCGGAATTGCTGCGGGATCTTCATGATATTCTTAATCGGCAGTAAAAGCAGCAATAAAGCCGCCGCCGCATCAAGCGCGATCTTGGGCAAAGCCGACGGCGGAGACCTGGAGGGCGCCGTAACATGTGTTCAAAGGATGTATAATAAGCTTCGTGAACATAGGATATAACTATCTAACGAGTAAAGGGATACCGAGATCCAATGACAGTACTGTACTTTCAGACTTATGTACCTAGCAGAATAGCCCCGTTCCTTGTCTTGGCCCAGGCAGGAGCTCGGCCCATTCTTGGCTTGTCAATTGATTCGGGTTTTGCGTATCCGGGACCTCGGGCTCGGGTTCAGACTGCCTACTCAGAGCCTTAGCAGGCGGGCCCGGTGCTGACTCAGTACCGATAGGTGCCCGCGTCTCCGTATGCGAGGCGGGCTTGGCTGTGGGCGCTGGCTTAGGCAAACGTCGAGACTGTTTGGTTGGTGCGTCTGGCGGGTTCGTCGTCCTGCGCTTCCTGCTCTCGGGTGGGGAGACGAGCCCCTTGCAAAAGACGATGCCGGATACGTGGTGCTTGGCGTCTTGAGCAGAAAAGGTTCCCTGGAGCAGCTCTCGCAGCACCTTTCGAACCTCCTCGTCCGATTTCTCGGCGACGGCAATCCAGGCCCGGATGTCCTCGTCAGGGCCCGGGAGCTGTTGCTGGTGGCCGGAAAGCAACATGACCCCTAGTCTCCCGAGGGTGATATTGTCCTCCGCTTCGGCCTTCTCTCCCGAGGCTTTAAAGCCGTATAAGCGGACGCTCATCACACCCCTTTTCCGTCCTTTTGCCGCCGTCAGCAGGACGTGATGCGCGGACAGATGTCCGTGGGCGACACATCTGGAATGCACGAAGCTTACGGCGCTACAGATATTCTGGAAGATTGCGAGGCCCCGGTCAACGGCGTCGCGTCCGGAATTCCCTCTAAGGTAATTCTGGAGCGTCATCGTCTCGCCGGGGAGTTCATCACCAATGGCCCACGGCAGGATCTGGAATGTCTTCTCGTAGCCGCGCGCCCGGTAGGCAGCAGTATCATGGAATCGGTATACAAGGGGCTGCCGGGCGGGGGTGGAACACGCATTATCAGTATTGTTGTGACCTGTATTTACTAAAAGCGGCGGCACTTACATGGTACCCCACCTCCTCTGATCTCTCCCACAAGCTGCGCACCAACTCCTCTTTTTCAGCGAGGCTATTTTTCGTCTCTTCCTCCCCCGCGCTGCACGGCTGCCAGGCCCATTTGTTCACACCCCCATACCAAATTTTGAAAAAGGGCACGTCGGGCGTGCTGCGAGAGGGCGTCCGGCTATCGTATATGCAGAGCTTTCCCTTTGCTGCACTGCGGATGTTATCACACAACGTGTCTGGGCCATCGGCGATGTGCGGCAGACGAGTCGGCGGCATCATCGCGCAGGCCCGCTCGAAGTCGGAGGCCAACGACCTCCTCTCCGCGTATCCGGTCTCGGACAAGCTGGGAATCCACACTTCGAACTTCAGAGATCTGAGGGTGATCCCGACGAGGCCGTCGATCGGCTCCATCTCGTTGTCGGACAAGAGATACGTCTGTACCGCGTTGGCCGCCTGGCCATCGTTGTGTAGCTTTGCCGCAGACGGGCGAGAGATCCAAACCGGAGCTCTAAGGCATGTCAACTTCACTGTGACTCTCTTTTCACCGTTTTGCAGGGGATAGATGTTCAATGCTATCTGCTTCCTGCTGATGCCCGTCTCCTGATTGTTCGGGGCCACGGCGAAGTCGCATGCGCTTGCGGACTTGGAACCGTATTCGGGGTCTACGGAACCGAGTATGAAAGCCTCGCCGTCCTTAGGCCTGTGATCCCACCGGATGCCGAACACGGGCCCTGTCTGCGTCTCCGGATCGTACTCCCGGGCGGTTCTATCTTGCCCCCTCGGCCCGCCGGGGGGGATGAACTCGAATTCGGGGTTTTCTTTCCTGATGAAATTTACGGCTTCGTTAGTCGCCCGAGGGTCCAACGGTTTGCAGGAAAGGCCGACGGACTCGAAGGAGCCGATAAACAACATGTAATGACTAAGAGGCCGACCACCATGGTTGGAGTCCATGCTGCAAAGTAAAGGAACGGGAAATCCAACTTTTCGGGTGGGAAGTGGGAGGTGTCGAGACGATTTCGATTTGAGAGGAAGCAACTTAGGGAAATGAGTAAGTGGGCAAGTTCGGCGGACAGGTTGATATGCGTTGCGCGCGCGAACGGGATGTCTATTCGTATCAGATATACCAGCTACTCCCTGGATACGTACATGCATTGCGACGTGACAGGCTTAGACATCACTGCGCGTTGCCGCCCTCTCATCGAGTCTGGCTAGTGCCACTGTCCAATCGGACCCCGGCTCATCCCTCCCCGGCATCGGCTACGTTTTAAAGCTTGCCTCTACCCAGTTCCTATGCATGTGCACGACTCATCTGCTCGGAAAAGGCGGATCGGATATCGCACATTCTTAATTTGAGCTAAAGTCTGATGATGCAATGGTCGGTGCAGCGCGCATGCGGAGGTCGCCCCCGCTTGCTGCCCTTTCCGGGGATGACTATCCCGCTGGAAGGGTAGCGGCCTTTCGCTGTCTGTCGGCGACCTCGCGCGCCGCGTTCCAGCGCAGAGCATGACCGCCCCTCATGCAGGCCTTGCCGTCAAGTCTTGCACTGTCATCCAGGCCGTTTAAGAGCCTGCTCCGCTTGGACGTAAAATCCCACGAAACGGGCTTTTCGTCCCTGCTCCCCTGGCGCCTGAGCACTCCTCCCGCTTGGTCATCTGCCCGAGGTTTTCGAATTCCTCTACCTGTCTGATTCCGCCGACGTGGCCGAGCAGGCCGCGGCGACAAGGGAGCAGCTCGAGTCTCCCCCGTTCGAGGTGACCGGGAAGGCGGCGAGAGTCGACCGGCCAGGCTAAGTCTATGTGCCCGCTCTGCTGCTTCTGCTAGGGGTGACAGGTGGATGGCCTCGTCTGCCCAAAACGAGTGCCACTCGATTTCCTTGCTAGAATCAAGCAGTAGTTGCTCTGGTATGCCCGCCCGCTGTAGCATGTTGTAAACAACCGGAATCGCTGCCTTCCAAACGCTTATGTCCTCGCTGCCTCTTATCTGCTCCACCCAGGCTGGCCCTACGGCTTTCAACTTGCTGTACAATAGGCGGCAATACTCCAAGACCGAGGTCCAGGTCTGGCTGCACCTCGTGTTTCCTTTCTGCCGGCGCCGCTGCTCGGGCATTGTCGTTGCCCTTTCTAGCATATGGTGGGCAACAATGCCCATTTCACTACAGATTGTCGCATCTTGCGCGTCCATCGCTAAGACTTTCAATTGGTCATACCACTTGCTACAGTAATGTAAGGTTAAGAGGAAGTGGTAGGTATCGCTCGGGTTCTTGTGGCGTAGCTGCTGGAGCTCTTCCGTGCTAGGGAACATATGCCATAGAGCCACGCCCCGCGACTGAACCGGTTGGCTGGCGGTATCGCACTCGTGTTCGAAGTCCGGCGTTTCTCGTCGCTGCTGCTCCACGGCCGTGCGAAGGGCTTCTTGTAGGTATTCGTCTCCCGCGACTAGATGTAGGCACCTCACCGGTTGCGGCGACCCCGTTGGTGAGCCCAGTGTCATTTTTCCCCCTCTCGCTGTCAGGCTGTGTCGGTCGGACTGAGATTTGGGCGTGTCGCATCGTTGGATGCGATAGTCCGAGTAAGTGTGCGACGGGTGTTGAATGGAAATTTGGTGGTTAGTGGGTTAATCACGCGTGAAGGTGTGTGGGGACAGGAGAGGAATTTGTATTTTTAGCAGTCGATAAAATAAGAGCAGCCATAGGCCACAACCGCCACACGGACTCCTCGGCAGATTACTTAGCCGGGTCAAGTAGGGGAGTAGGGGACTTTGATAGCCCTCAACTTCAAAGCATCTCGTACGCAAGGCTTATTAAAAACGAATACCTTGTTATATTAGTATAGAATATGTAGTTAGTACCTAATCATTCATGTATTTACGTGCTCACTATATGCTACATAGTTCCATATCTAGTATTATAACGAATTATCCGTTCCATTATGTCCACTATAAACGAAGTCTATTCAGTGGCTCCTTTAGTGACTTTGGTAGGGGCGGCCCTAGCCAGTGGTATTAAGACGGTCCCACCAGGCTCATACAGTGACTGTAGAACTTAGATTCTACAACATCATTACCACCATCAATACACACTTTTTGGAATCAACACTGTCATGGATCGATGGGCTAATGCGTAGCGTCGCTATCCTTATTTTGGATAGTGTGAAGATGCGTACGTAAAACAGGTCACTTATGGCTTAAAAGTTCTTACAATTGATTCCAAAAAGATGGTATTGATGGTGGTAACGATGTTGTAGAATCTAAGTTCTACAGTCCAGTATGAGACCGGTGGGACCGTCTAAATACCGCTGGGCTAGGGTCGCCCCTACCAATACTTTAAAAAACTTGCTTATGGTGTTGGCCAAAAAGCAGGATATAAATTAAGATGTGTTAAAATATAGGGAGCACTGAATTGTTGTTCTATTGATCGATTGTGCCCAATTGGGCACCGCAAACGCCACCTATTAAGTGCGATTCCCCTGCTTCGGTGTATCCGAGAATTACGTGATTAACGGGCCACTATTTCTACTGATCGCCCAGAATTAACCACCAAAATAGCCCTGCTATTTTGTGACAAAAGAGCCGTAGTAATCCCGGACGGGCTCATTAGGGTTTGAGAATTCGACTATGACTCGTCCTTTGCGTCCTGGCCGAGGACACCAGGTGTTTTAAAAGATTATGGTAAAGAGTGGAAAAGGTTGTATTTTTTAAGATAGGGGCCTTTGGCCCTGATAACGAATGACTAATTAGCTAAATACAGGCTCCAAGCCACTGTGTGGCTGACGCTACACCAGGCCCCACCACCATCTTTCGTCTAACACAAACACCTTCCGGTTCATATTCTTCGTTCGCAGGAGTATCAGACTATGTCTTATTTCTCGAGCTACGACGTAACCACATCTTGTCTGTGGCGACTATCATAAGGCCCGCATCTGCAGGCAAGTATAGCCGATCGCTAACAAGACACCTGCTAACGTCCTACAGAGAATATGTCTACCGGAGAAAAGGCGCTGGTCCAGCAAGACGATCTATCTCTGAGGAATTTTCGGAAGGCCATAAACCATATACATAAACTTTTCTATATAGAGCTAATGTACTCCTGAAACTTCGTAATAAGTTCGGGAGCGCCCAGTTCTGCATTCTCTCCCTCAGAAATTATTTGGAAAAGGTCGATACATGCTTGGACAATCTGCTGGGGGAAGCTTCGCGCGACCTCTGAAGCAATCATCCGCAGTAGTGGTTCGTTAATATTCGATGACCTTTTACTTTTAGCTGTTAAGCATTGCCGTCATCACGGCCTAAGAAGGTACATACACTATTCGTTCTGCGATGTCTGAATAGGCGATAAGCAAGAATGGAGAGGATCCTGCAAGCTGGAGCCATCTCCGTGCGCTCCTCTTACGTTCTAAGAGTTTACGCCGTAGCAACGGAATGTTTTCCTTCTTTTGAGCACTTGCGTATATATCTATCGCAATAGTTGCATCTCGATATCCAGTCGCGCGGTGGATAAGCCCGTTTGACCGATCGGCAGAAACGATTTTTTTCAAAGAGTTAAATACGCTCATCAATTGCATATACGCGATTCGTTTCAGTAATTCGTCCTTTGGACTTAAAATGATGTTGTCTATCGTTCGGAAAGCATCGAGGATATGGGGGTCTGAACTTTTGATGTTTATAGGAATTGTGGTTTGTCGGATCAAATAAGCACCATTGATTAAGGTCAACCTACCGATCTCAGTAAAGAAGTTAACAGTCCCATCACGAGCGAGTTTGGATGAAATCTCTTGAATTCGGGATATATCTCGTTCTGACAGTTGAGATTTTAGAACCTTGTCTATGTTATTTGTGTCTTTTAGTTCGTCGGAGACGTCATCATCCAAGGATAGCTGTGCGGACATATCGACGAGATATGTCAGATCATTAGAAACCTGGCGTCCTGCTTGCAACATTATCGACTCGTATTAAAAAATGTAGAAGTTCTGCGACGATAAATTGCGTAATTTTCTAAGTATTATAACCAATTAAATTAAGCTGTTTATGATTTGCATAATTTTAAGTAAAGAATCATTCTGCTTTATAATCTTTTTTCAATACTTACGTTTTACGCTGTGATCCAAGCGATTTTCGGAGCTTTTAGTTTCGTGGCTCCCTTATCCAGTTCCCTGTTTCGTGGCTCCCTTATCCAGTTACTTATTTCGTGGCTCCTTGCTCCAGATTCCAGTTTCGTGGCTCCCTGCTCCAGCTCCTAGTTTCGTGGCTCCTAGTAGGTAATGTCCAAGACAGGATCCCTAGCCCCGGGAACAGGCTACAGTACTTCCCAGGCGTTCCATCCTATTGAGACCATTTTATGACGTCCATTGGACGTGTACCAGATCCAGACTAGGTTTTCACTTCCAAGATCATGTGGCAGGCGCTGTGGGGAAACTGCAATACCGATTGAATGGATGAATGATGGTGTAGATAAGAGAAGTCTAAGCCATAAGAGCGCTGTTAAAAAGTGGCTTGTCTAGTGCTGGGGCTGGTGCGGGGCACAGATTACATAACAACGGCGTTTTTACTTCTAAAACTGGAGAAGTTATGGCTCACATAACATTACGTTTAACCCTATATAATAATAGGCCATAAATTTACCCCCCCAAACACCGCTATATGCTATATGCTAAGCAGCTTATAAACTACTGGAACGAATTTAATATTACCATGTATTAATTAACGTCTATATCGTCCGGTACCATCCCGTCCGCGATTATATAAAGTAGTAGTAGTAGTAGTATTGGTTAACGCCGCGAGGAGCCTCCCTTGGGGCATAGGGGCGTGCTAGGCTAGGATTTACTCAGTACATACATCTGTATATATAGATACCCATCTAGCGAATGAAGATCTTGCTTAAAAGCGGTCTAGCTGTATCCTCCTTGCGGCCCAGTGAAGGTAGTACCCAGCAAAGAAAGCTCGTCACCCTAGAGCGACTGATGAGCACGTCCACTGAAGAAAGAGGCAAATCCTTCAAGGCGAACAGTAGAAGCAAAGTTGGAAAAAGCTCAACTGCAAGTGGCACGTCGTCCAAATAGACAGCAAGCCGATCCCACATGCACCACCTCCCCTTTAATCCCTCCATCCGTATCATCCATCGTCGTCCTTCTCCCACCTCTGTTCCTATCCATCCTCTGTATCCCCCGTGCCATAGGTTTAACGTCGGGTCATCGGAGCTGCCATGGCGGCAACAGCAGCTGTCAAGGGTGTAAGATGATCATTGCCGCAGAGCCAGGGCTACGACCATGACCGGAAACCCGTTGCAAAACGGCCTCTCACCAGGCCGGCAACGGGAATGGTCGAAGACTACTAAGGCGCTGGGTCGTAGCGTGGTCGAATAGCGATCAGTCGTAGCGAGTCGGTCGGCGGTGGCTGGTCGGACGATGGGTCGCGCAAGGGTGTGGGTGCCGGGAAGAAGTGAAATCAACGTGCGAGAGCCTTGTAATGGCCTTCCCAGTGTTGTCTTGTCTTTCATTACCTCGTCGCACCGGGTGGAATTCGTCGTGTTCGTGCTGTTGAAGCATGGGATAGAGGGCGAATGGTCCAGGTGTCAGACCCAAGATGGGCGATGCCCGCCGGTCGCCGGTTGTATGGGGTTGCGCAGCCATTTGGCGGGCCGGTCTTATCACTGCACTAACAGTGGAGTGCCAAGAATCAAATTTTCAAGGGAAGGTGCGCGATTATATAAAGATAAAGGAGAATTCCGCATTCCAGGTAAAGGCAAATAGTTCGGGACGCGTCGTATAAAAGCAGTCCATCAGATATATGTTTTAAACAACTACTTCTTGATTTAGGATTAGATTATTGCGCCTTGGGGCGCTTATTGTGATTTTAGGGAGAATTCAAGCGAGGTCACGAAACGCCCCAACATCCCCCCCCCCCAAATTAACAGCCACTGTCAGCACGAGGCAGACAGGGCCTCGAGATCAGCGCGGAGCTCACTGTCATCAACCTAAGTACCAAGATATACGGGCTTATTGAGGTCGCCCCTAAGCTTATCCCTTGGCCTAGCCTTTAAAAGGCGGCTGTAACGAACCTATCCCTTGCCGGACTGTTAAGGTAAGTGATACGTCAGAAACTCTTGATTTGCAGGTAGCAATAAGCAAGAAGGGGTTCGAGGTTTGTTCGTTAAAGAGATTTCAAAATCCTCTAATTATAAGAATAGTCTTAGATTGATAGCTGAGGAAAAAAACTAAATAAATGACTAGATATGAAGGAAATCTATAGGTTTATGTATTTCAACATCTTTATCCAAGATCTTTTAGATCCGCTGGATCTATTAAGTTTTGTAGATCAACCTGATCCGCCAGATCCACCTCAATGCTTAAGTTATCCGAGATTTATCGGTGCTTGGATCTCTTGTAAGCCCTATGTTCTCCTAAAGAACGTGTCCACATTGACGGACCTCTTGGAGTTGTAACAGCAATTTATACAGCGCGAAGCCTACGAAAAGAACCTGTCACAGCCTCAACCACTCGGTTAGACATGGATGAAGGGCTTCTTCGCTCGAAATCTCGAAGTGAAGACGAAGGTAGGGCGTCGTTTGGACTTTAAGCGTGTGAATGTCGCTTGTCCGGAGAACGTCAACATATTTCGTAACCGCCCCCCTCCCTTGTATTCATCAGCCGTTTTGTTCTGAACTATATTCAACTCATAGGATAATGGTATACCAGAGAAATGTTCCCCAAAACGCTGCTCTTGTACTACCAGCTGATTCCCTGGATTTTCTCCATCACATTTGTCGGTCCTGGCACACAATCAAGCTTAAGCGCAAATGCAAGATCATCGGGGTGGATAATCTCATCGTGCTCATTGATCGCTGGAACGTGTGATTCTGAATACACCATTCTTTTACAGTCGAAGTATGGCAACCGAAAGATGGACCGCGAGAGTTTCTCGCGTCGAAATGAAGCACCAGGTGTTAATGGGTCGCATCTTTTGCACGCTATTTTCGAGTAATGGTACCCGTTTCTTTGACAATTTTCCTGCAGATCATACCACAGAGTCGGACACATCTCAATAAGCGGTAAATCTCCATACATGTCGTTGGTATATGCCCATACAAGGTCGATTCCGTTCTCATTCGGGACGTAGGTTTTCATCCATGACGTCCAATCGTTCCCAGGAAGCGGAAGGTCTCCTGCATATCCAGGAGGCGGGATAATGGTCGTCTTTGAAAAAGCCATGCCTGATTTGCGGGCTTCGCGGGCTTCGCGAGATGGTCCCCACACGACACCTCCATCCGTTGCCACGAGAAAATGAGCATATCGCCGTACTTCCTCCCTTCTTCGCCTCTCGTCTCGCACTTCTCTCGAGACTCTGACAGCCAACCATAACCTGAGAGGAGATCTCCTCCTATGTGTAAGTGGGCACTGCAGCCTCGACCTCCAAGTTTCGAGGTCGCCGCCAATGAGCAACGCGGTATGGCCTTTTGAGATCATTTGGTGGATCCAATCGACATGCTCTGGAATATCTCGAAGTAAGGTTACGGATTTCTTAGTTATGCCCTGCCACTCGGGATTTCGAAACAGCCCGATAACTGACAAAAGAATAGCGGCATCGGATCCTGATAGATATTGTAGTATTGTCCTAAGAACAGGGTAAAAGCATACGCATATATGTTCCAATCGACTGATTTCGGAACTAGTATGTTTTCCAAGGTTCATATTAAGGTTGGGTAGGACGCGGAACTGAAGATCCGCTGATAGTTCGGCGCTTGGAGCCATGGTGATCGGTAAGAAGTTGACAGGGAATGGATTATGTAGTCCGACTGAATGCTGTAAATTTAAGGCAGAGGCATAGGCATGTGTCGATATGTAAGCGGGGGATTCAAGTCAGAAATAGAATAAGAAGAGATGGGCAGAGGATATTTATAGAGAGCCATGCGGCTGATCGTATATAATGTCACACGTTTAAAGTGTTATGACCTGAATGGGTCATGTGGCAGAACGGAGATAAAACGCTCCGTCTTCTGTAGCAAGGGTTATCCACACCACAAACAACGCCACACGACCGGTCACGTGACATGGATCTGGATGGATCTGAGATCCAACAGTTGCACCACATTCCAGTGTCAGGAACAAAGGATACAAATAGTATATAGCGAAGCTCATTAACTCTCTCTTAAATAGTCTTCAAGCTCACCAGTTTGCAATACAACTTGGTTACCCAAAGCATCCATCTCTTTGATTCACCAGACGTAACAACCCTCGCTCACATTACCATAGCACAAACTCTCGACTAGACCTTAAAGCTAACTAAAGCCCAGCCGTTACATCGGTGATCTTTACAGAGCAGTTCTAACAGGGTTCTTTTTTTTTTCCGACGCTTATCCGGTAAAAATAATGGACTTGGATTACTAGTCTCTCTAAGGACTGAACTTTTTTCTTTGTTGGTTTGTAACGGTCATCTGATATTATATGCTAAGTGTGGGGATCGAATTCGCGGCAAACCAAAAGGAAAAAGCGTCCCCTCATGCTGTGTGTCAATTTCGTTCAAGACCCAGACCGCTGCTAAACCGCTTATGGGTACATACAGAAAGAGGAAAGGGGTGTGCTGCAATAAGACATGGGGGCCATGCAGTAGATTTTTAGCCCAGACGCGTCAACGTGTTTTAACCTCACCGCATTCATATTCCGAGGCTTTAGCAACAACTGCATTAAGCGAATAGTTTTTCACTCATGCCATCGCGCAGGCTAGGAACATGACGAAAAAGAGTAGCCAGAAATGTTATGCTGTCTGCACTGGTCGAATCCCTGGCATATACCACAGCTTGGGCGAGTGCCAGGCGCAGGTCTCTGGCTATTCTGGGGCTGAGTATAGGGCGTTCTCCACACGACAGAGTGCAGCAGCCTGGCTTGCTAGTACGAGCGCCAAAATTACATCGTCAACCTCCTCCGCTCCTCCTAAAAAAAGCAAGGCCAAAACAACGCGCTTTTATGCTGTCGCTATCGGCCGGACTCCTGGGATCTACACGGATCGCGCCCTTGCAGAGGCATCACATTTAGGGTTCAAGGGCGCGAAGCACAAGCGTTTCAAAACGCGCACCGAGGCTGAAAGGTATACGAGTACGCATGGCAGTTCCAGCATAGACACGTCTCTTCGCGCAGTTGAAAATGAGAAAGACAACACAGAAAACGGCAGCCCAACGCCCAGTCGGGGCAATTCTGTTGATGTCCCGGATATAACTCCGCCGCCATTTATGCGAAGCGTCTACGAATCGTCACAGCGTGAACAACGCGAACTCGACATCCAGACCTCCTCGGCCAGCGCTGATAGGATTAAACGTGAAGACTCGTCGGCCTTATTCGCGGCTATGGTCGACGACGAACCCCCACCATCGGCACAATCCCCATCCTCCATGCAACCTCCACCCTCCTCGTTTTTTGCTCAGTTCCAGGATTTCACGCCCAGCGACAGCACGCCTTTCGACGATGAATTTGGCCGGTGCATGTCATCGCAAGGCCTAGTGCCACGGACCGCCGAGTACAGGCGCCAGCGAACAATGGCAATTCGACACGAAATCAAGTTCCACTATTCACCACAGCAACCATCGCATAGCTCCTCACTTTCCCAAGCCGAAAAAGAGCAAGCCAACCGCCTACAGATATACCAGAACATGTGCCGCGTGGTAGGCCTTCCAGTGCACGCTACGGAAGGCGCGTGCGTAGCCGCCTTGCGGACCGTGCTCGTCAATATCGTTGACTACATCGACGCGATGCGGATGCAGCAGCCGGTTAAAGTATGGACCGACTTCGCGGCATTTAAGGACTACACACTGGATGATGATAAGCGGTTCGACTCGCGCGAGGCTAAGGCCGATGGTGGATTCTTGGCTGTGCTTTTACGTAAGTTAAGGGGATCGGGCGGTAAAATGAGGAAGAGGAAGCGAGAGAGAGTAACGGAGGAAAGGGCTGTGAAGCGGGAGCGAATGCCGTAAAGTGCATGTCTTTATGGTGATATTGCTATTATCGGGGGAATACCAGCTGAATGCATTCCATTAGTCTTCTACAACCTGTATCTCCTTTAATATGCCTCGTGTACCACTTAGCCTTTTCGCCCTCTTAGTCCTGGAGTAGCCTTTAACCTATTTTGCCATTATCAACTGAATATAAACTTATAGTTATATTCATTTTGCTCGCTTCAGTAATGGTCGTTCTGGGCTCGGAGTGTGGTTCGATCGGAAATTTCAAAAGGCACGCAGCGGAGCAGGCGGGCAAAACCATGCTGCTTGCCCAGCATCTTCGTGGTCTGTCTGGCCAACACCACACACGGCCCCCCAGCAGCCGGCCTCCGCAAAGCTGCCATAACGTGCGTAATCCCCACTGCATTACATGGCGCGGAAGCGTGGTATTGCGGTCACCGTAAACAGGATCCCAAAACACCGCGCTTGCAAGAAAAGTATGTAGACGCAAAAGTAGGCTAGCACATTGATGTTGTATAACGGCCATTCACCTTGGCGGCAAAAGCGACCCTGCCAGTCTGGAGAACCACGGCGTACACGAAATTAACAGACGCGGGCTTGCCTACGGCACAAACAGCGCTTGACGAACAGCTTTGGCGTTTTTCCTACAGGCTCCAGACAGCTGGCAAAAACCCTCCAGCTAAGCGGGCGGAGCCATTGATAATAGCTAGAGACCCTAGGGCAAGGGGCACGCGGACGCCCAGGGCCAAGGTCCAGATAGCTGCTACGATGTTACTATCGATACGCCGTCCAGGTTTAGTATCTCCAACCTATCTTTTGGGCTCCCGGTAAGACGCCACGGAAGGGCTTTCCGATGAACAAGCAAAGAACAAGCAGCGGAGGCCGTCGAGGCCTGGAACAATGGACTACCTCCGAGGGACGGAGTGGTCTTTACGGACGGCTCATAAGAGGGGGACAAGATAGGCTACGGCTTTGCGGTCTATCAGAACAAAAAGCTCCTGTCTTCGGGGTGTGGCAAACTTGATCCTATATCAATCAATTTCGACGCGGAGGTGGTAGGTGCCTGGAAAGGTTTGCAGCGCGTTATCACGGCCCCTCGTAGTTTCAGCAGACAGCGAATATGGGTATGTTTGGACAATAGTGGCGCAATCTGGGGACTACGAGCCACTCGCGACCTACGGAAGAATTGGTAGTCACGGGCCTCCCTGGATCTCTCGGAGAGATACAGAAGCTGGGAATTGATGTACCACATCCGCTGCCCTAAGGAGCTAGACGTACTTACTAGACCAGCGCTACACCGGTACCTTGCCATTAGGACAGGCCACGGAGACTTCGCGTGGTATCACCACAGATTCGGACACCTGGACGCGAAGCTGAAGTGCTCGTGCGGAAGAGATAAAGACCCCGAGCATCTAGTGCGCTGTGGAAAGACACAGGCTACCTTTGATAGATGGCCATGCAGGCCCACCCGGCGACCCAGGTCCGAAAAAGAGGCGAGGTTATATTTAGAGACCTTGATGAGCAATCCTCTAGCCTTTCAGTAGTTCCTAGACCTTTTCATTCACTTTACTCGGTATGTCCGGCAACGCGTGGCTCGGAGTTCCACGGAACGAGGCATATGGCACGTTGTCTCAGTGGACAGTTCTCTCTGCGTCCCCCTCGCGGCCAGTTGGAGGGAAGTGCCAGTGCTCATTCGTCTCCATATAGAGGCTTCTGATGTGCCCAAGTGGGTAAAGTGTAATTGCCTGAACCAGGCTCAGATAGTGCATGCTTATGACTCCGCGGGGCCAGTAATGTCCAGCGCAAGTGCGCAATTAGAGTGCCAAAACACCAAAACTTGAAGTTACAAGACTTGTGAAGATGGGCAGGGAAATATTAAAGTGGGGGAGAGAGGGTAGGGGAAGGGGTGGCGGCCAGCCGCCCACGCGCGCAGATAGCACCGTAGAAGTCGGTGGCCTGGAGGAAATCTCGAAAGAGAGTGGGCTTAGCCATCATCTTGTGAAGGTATTTCGAGGCCTGACGGCCATTCGGTTTTCGCTTCGGCCTGGGCTCAGGCCACAGAAGGTAGCGTTCTCGTAGCTTGGTGCACCTAGCGAGGTGCAGAGGGTCTTTCGGTCGTCCGCAGGAACAGTCGAGTTGAGCGTCGTCGTGTTTGAACTTGACGTGGTACCAGGCGAAGTCGCCGTGTCCAGTGCGAATGGCAAGATATCGATGGAGTTCGGGGCGAGAGAGAACATGCAGCTCCTCTAGACTACGTATCTTGTAGCCCAGGTTCCAGTCGTTGTATCGTCTAGACAGCCGAAGTTTGGCGGCTTCCCACCAAGACTCCCTTTTGGCTGCCATATGCTTGCGCGCTATGGATTTGATATCGTACAGGGTGGGAGTGCAGTCCCGGTCCGGCTCATGCAACTTGGTGCCCTCCTTCGCGAGCTGGTCTGCCAACTCATTGCCAGGGATGTCACAGTACCCGGGGCACCACTTCACCCGCACGTCGTGCCTGTCAGCCACTGCGTGGAAGCGCAAGTACGCCCATTGCGTGGAGCCCGACGGGTTTTCTCTCAGTCCCCAGATCGCCCCAGTGTTATCAAGACGGACCCAGATGCGTCTGTCCATCAGTTCTGGGAATTCCAGGGTCACGTGTTGCAGACCTTTCCAGGCGCCTACAACCTCTGCGTCGAAGACGGTAGACGTGGCTGCCCCCGAAGGCCTAAGCGGCTGGAGGAGAAGGGATAACACGGCCCTCGAGAGCAAAGTGATTTATTAGTTTGAATCTGATATCGTATCTAAGCCTTCTCCACCTAGGCTTTCCGTACGCGGAAGCACGGCCGGGAAGAAAATAATAATCAGGATACAATAAGCACGAATGGCCGTCGGTGGTGTAGGTAAAGGATCTCTATTTCGTACGTAAAACATCTTCTACGAGGACAAGTTGTATTGCTATGCAGCGATTGTGTAAGTAATCCAAACGGACAGAAGCGCTCGTACGCGGCGTTGTACGAGAAGTGTGTAAGCCAGCCGTCCCATGGCGGCATCTCTCGTCCCTTTAAAAGTCGCCGTGCAGGATGAAAAGCTAAAGCGTTCTTATAGCGGGATAATCGAAGTCGATATTTTCAAAGTCTCGACGCCAAGTTTGAATGGCAGTAAGCGGGGCAAAGCATATCAGTTAGTTTTATGCAGCCATACGAAATTGGAATAAGGTAAGCAATTTACGCCAATCAGGTCAGACCTTTCTGCCGGCAGAAAAATGCTGGCAGAAAATGGATGTCTTATTGGTCCAGACCGATCGACATTCTTATTAGGGTCGCAGAGCTGAGACTACACTCCTCCAGTAACTCCCTACCAGACTTACGTCGATGATGTTGTCCTCTGGTTCCCAAGTAAACTTCTGGTCTCCTGGCCAATCTCCTTCCCATTGGACAAGGTATTCGACAGAATCATTCCCTTGGCCCTCCAATTCGCGGTGCAGGACCAAGTGTTCCACAACGAAAATATCCGGCTCTGCTAGAGCAGGCGAAGGCGATAGACCTTGCTCGTCTTCTCCGTCGTCATTTCGTGCCCGCTTTGGGCTTCTTGAATGCATTTCCGGGACTGAATTCGGGCCCCTCTTCTTTTTCGTCGCCGTCTTATCAGCTGTGTCTTGCTTTATATCGTTTCTAGTCACACCGACTAATCCCTTAAGTTTCTCTTTCCAAGCCAGAAGCGAACTTGGCTCGAGTTTCTCTTCAGCTAAAAGAGACGGTATTCCCGCGACCGCGTAGAACTTTGCGCCGTTAATATCTTCTTCCCTAATGATTACGCTGTCTTGTTTTCCAAGCAGTGCATCGTTGAGTCCCTCTTGAGTACGTCCGGCAGCACAGTCAGATATGGCCGCACCGATTAGGGACTTATCTTCCCATGCAGCGTTCGTCTTAGAGCATTCGACGTCTGCTCTTTGAGAAGCAACTTGGAAACGGCCTGAAGGAGTTGTGTGCAAATCCATCACAGCGTTCGAGTTATGGCTCATAGGAGAGCTAACTGCCTCGTCCCTCTGAGGCTTGCTGGGGAGACTGATTGTGCCAGCACCAGTCTCTGACATTTCGTCCTCCTCTGGCAAATGGATTGGCTGTGGTAAGGCCGTCCCTAGCGGGTTCTTGTTGGTGCCATGTTCATCTGCGTACGGTTAGTATGTCTCAGTGAAATGAGAAACTTACTACGGTATCGATTACCATCTTCATTCTCTGGTGGGTACTGCTGATTAACGAACTCTTGTTGGTTCGTTGGCGTTTCTGACTGTCCCCTTAGGCGTCCAGGAAAGGCTTTTACGATCGGCGGGATTTCTTCGTCGTTTCTTTTCTTAGCAAGTTCGGGTTTTGAATTAAGGTTGATAGGGGGCCGCTTGCTGGATTCGAAGTGACTAGCCACACCCTTAAGATTTCGGCCTTTTTCTTTGGTCCTAAGGTATGCAGCGGCATCGAAACCAGGCTTAAACTGAATGATTGCCATGATAGGCAAGCACTAATCAATAAACGTATTAAGAAGCTTACGAATTATTAAAGATGAAATGGATTGTGCAGAGTTCGAGACGAGGGAAAGCAGAAAGTTTATATTATTTAGACCTTCAGAAAGCTCCTTCCTTCCATAGTTTCAAATAGGCAAGTGTTACGTTCTTATACAAGGCACTTTCGTAAGGCAGACTCCCCCCCCCCTTTTAAAACCACTTGGGTTCTACAACAAAAAAGCAAATCACCACTAACGCTTTTCGAGACCCTTCGTCTGGCTTCCAGGACGTAGCTATATTCTACACTTGTCAGGCTAGCTCTTATCTGAAACATTTTATAACTTCGGCAAGGATATATATTTCAGCAACAGGCTTAGTAGGACGGCCTCTCCGCTATTTCAGTTTATGTTAAATATATGGTAGCTTCTTCATTGGATCATATACGACACTTAGATAAAACGTCCCACTGCACTAGCCGTCCTGGAACGGTCAGGAGCATCTGACCGCTATCCCTGATCTGCCGATCCGTGGTGTTGATTTCTATGCGCCAGGGAACTGCTAATCAGAATGAGAATATCACACCCTCACAGACCGAGGCTATGTAATGAGTCAGGGACAGGGAAAAGCTAAAGACCAACCAACACATTGTCAGACCAGCGACCACAATAATATGCTTTCAGATATGGTCATCCAAGTATCTCCATAGGTTTTAGTTGCTCCATAGAGTCGAGACGATGTTGTATTGGCCGGGCATGCCGAGTACCCAAGAATATTCAGTGATTGGTTGGCACCGTGAAGATGATATCCTCCGGGCTGTTACTACTAACTCTTTCCAGGGCAGCAGATTACATATTCTACTTTCTTTAAGGCGCTCCTGTTTGCCCAGAAGGAGTTGGAATATAACGTAACCGTGGTCTAATCGGTGATGACCGAGATGAAACCCCCACCCCCCTTCGGTGGAAGGTGGCGCTGAAAGCCTTAGGTAAATGACTTCATGATGCTTGCGGGCGTGGTTCTGGGGGCTGTGACTTTTATTCCAGGTAAAGCTTATGCTTGGCCCGTGATAAGACATGTTTACATTGGCTCCAGATTCCTGTTTGGCAAAGCTAATCCTACCTATTTCAGCATTATAGCGGCAAAGAGAAACAAACTGGCTGAGTTGGCGGATAAATTCCAGGCATTAGACAGAACGCCAGGAGGTTACCAGAAGTTGTTTCTGTAACATTATCAAGCTTGGTGTATCGCGTGCTCGAAGGGCCAGGCCACATAACGAGCCAGCGATCAGGGGAAGAGTAAGAAGTTACACCTCAACGCAGCTATTAAGGCATAATAACAGTTGCGTTTACGGCTATAAGTATCCCAAAACCTCGTATACGGTACCTTACAGGACCCAGATTTCGGCCCCATTTCAGGTTTCTCTTGGATAGGTCATCAGCAGTCATGCTTAGACTACTGAGACAGTTAATGTAACGTTCTATCAACCGGTTACGCCGAACGTCTAGTTTCACTTGACAATTAGGTACAAATATACTCTCACGGAAAACCGCCCGACTCCTTCTAGGAGTAGATCATGACGGTGATAGCCATAACTACAGTCATTGGCCAACCTTTCAGGCGCCGTGGCGCAGTGGTAAAGCTTTATACTGTTGCGAGATAAACCTGCAGAAGGGATCCTGCTCTTAGGCTTCGTAAGGGTTTCATTTTAGCCCACTCTCGATAAGCTGGGGCTATAGAAGGCAAGGTTTATACTCGGCCTGGGCAAAACAACCTTTACATTGGCCTAAGCATCTGTTAAGATTCGGTATGACCGGGACTTATTGTTATTGGACTTTCAGCAGGCGAAACGACGATGATGTTATTGTTTTTACGAGCGTGGGTATACCCACTGAGTAAAGGCCGAATAAGGCTTGTCATACACATTTCTCGTACGGCGCCGCGTACAAGAGCTTCTGGCCCTTTCGATTATATGCACAATCGCTGCGTAGCATGCAAAATGGAGATCTTTCACGTGCTGCTCTCAGTCGGCACCTACCCTCGCCCTAGCAGCGCTCTGCCAAATTTCTTTTTCTTAACGACGCAGTCATCAGGTTCCTCAGCCTTATTCTACCCAGGCTTGTTGGTCGCGGTGGGTGTATCGTATCCTGAAAGACGGAGGGCCACGTAATGAGCCAGGAGCAGGGGAAGGACGTGGACCATGACCTTGTTGACCTAATCTTCAGGAATAAAACTGCCCCTGTTACAGGTCTGATTATTCTGGAATCCTCGGAGTAGCTTTTATGCAGAACCAGGGGTTCAGCTGTTCCAGGTATCGATTCCTTATGGAGATGTGACTAAGTATCATACCTGAACCCCTGAGATTGTCCACCACGTCGTATTGATCGGATGCCCCGAGTAAGTTGTTCCTTAGTTCCTTGGTACATCAAACATAGCCTCAACCAACACACCATGACATGCTCAAAGAGAGATCACGCAGCCTGCCTATCCAGACACGTCATCTTCCCGCTTCCCTCGCATTACTTACAACATAACGCAACTGCGGCCTGGCCGGATTCATGGCAACCGAGATGAAAATCCCAAACCCGGGTCTGCGGTGGTCTTCCCTGAGCATGGAGCAGCGATCCCGTGATGCTTTGAACTCGTTCCAAAGCTCTTGTTCCAAGGCCTGCTGGGGTTCATCCGTATCTACCCCTGAATAAAGGCAGAACGTATGCGTAGGCCGAAGTGAGGCAACTTGCTCATTGGCCCCTCTGGCTACTTTGGCACACCAGGTGGCAGAGATGAGAACGGGTCACGTTCGCATGTGCATCGGTATCTCCAGCACTAGAATGACGGTCTGAGAATCAACGAAACGGTGTGCGGCAATTATTAGCATAAGAAAATAGACATAGTTTTGAGAGTTTTAAATGGACTGAAAAAAAGTAACAGAATTTCTCTGTTATGACCATCAAATGCAATCATCTTTGAAGAAGAATTCGCGATATGGCGTCAGGGTGGGTAGAGAAACGGTTGAACTAGACAAAGAAACGGACAAAACGTAATGAGAACGGTTTGGGTAAATGACACCGTTTTTAAAGCCGGCAGAAAAAGATACGTACCAATCGCTTTGAAGTTTAGATGCGGTTAGTTGCTGCAAGCTAGCGTCTTGGCATAAAGCACAACTACAACCGCTATTTCCTAAGGAGGAAACCGCCAAATGTGGCAGTTCTTGCACACGGAAGAAAATAACTGTTATAACCTGGCTAGGTTATTAGGCCTAAATAGGATTGGCATAAACAATCCCTGACCATGGCATTAAAAAGGACAGATACAATAAAATAAGCCATATTTAAGTCACGTAATAAAAAAGATAACCTGGATAACCTAATTATCTTAATAATCTTAAATAGCCTGGATAACTTAATTATCTTAACGATTTAATATTTAATATTATATTTTAATATTAAGAATAAAGGATATAAATAATATATAGCTACATTTATTACCTTTTTTTTAAATAATTTTTAAGCTTATTAATTTATAATATAATTTGGTTATTTAAAGCATTTTTTTTTTACTATTATTAAACGTGATTATTTATTACTTAAACCCTTAACACTTCTGCTAATATAAACCCCTCGACTGGACTAATAGTTAAGAACAGACCAGCCGTTATAATTACCCGAAAATAAGGATATCCATAGTTTAAATTCGACGATATTATTTATTTTATAAAAACAAAATTACGCAAAATTTACATACGTTTCGGATACCTATCTGTTAACAAATTATATAACCTTTTAAATAAGGTAAAATATAATATTAAAATCGACATCTTTAAAAAAATTAATAAATTTTATTACCATTATTAAATTAAAAAAAAGGTACCTTAAAGATTTAAATTCAGTTTTAAAAATTTAAAGGTTAATTTTAACTTTAAGGTAATCGTTAATATAATATACTTAAACGGGAAACCTATCCTTTACGTTATCGACGTAGCTATAAGTTTTTAAATAACACGGTTTATAAAGAATATATCCGTTAAAAAAATATAAAATATATTTAAAAAATGTTAAATCGATACATATTTAAAACCCCCGGATATTATTATTTATAATATTAATATAAATTTCGATAATATTAAATTCCGTAATAAAACACGTTTTATTAACGTTATTTGTTATTAAGTACCGGTAAAAATATATTAATCTATTAATAAAATAAAAAAATACCATAATTTTATACGTAAAGCTTATAAAATTATCACGGAAAAACTTAAAAATACCGGATTAAAATTATTACGTTTATAAATAATAATAAAAATAATTAATAATATAGCTAATTTTAACGGTTTTATTTTTATTTTATTAATTTTTAAAGCTTATCTTTATATTAATATAGATTTACCCTTTACTTTTATATAAATTTAAAAAGCTTAAGCGGTATAAAAGGTTATAACGGAAATTAAAAAAATTAAAATATAAAAATCGGTTTAAAATACGTTAAATACCAGAAACGGCCCGAATACGTAAAAAGCTCTTTTAAAATCTTTCTTATTAAATAACGAAATACTTATATATAAAAAGAAAAAAGGATAAAAAAAACCCTTTAAAATTATTACGGTTATTAATAAAAACGTAACGGTAAATTAAAAAATAATAAAAAGTATAATAACTTTCCGGAGCTTATACGTTAAACCTTATACTTAATTAAAGGAAATCCTTATTTAAGAAAAGTTAATAATTATCCTTAATAAAGTTAAAATAATATAAGGAAACTTTTAATATATTAATATTAAAAAAAAACGATAAAACATTTATACTTAAATTAAAAACAAACGGGAAAATTATAATACCGGGAAAACCGTTCGAAACTTCCGACCTTAAAGAATTAAACGCTTTATTTAAAAAAAAACATTTTACGACTTAAAATGCACGATATTATTATATATTAAAATATAACAATTTTTAAATTAAAAATAATTTATAAAATAAAAAGCAAAAACATTTTATTATTATATAAAAAGTTACGACTAATTGTTTAAAGTTACGGAGATTTTAATAAAACTTTTATTATAACTTACGTATTTATTATTTAATAAACCAGTTAACGCTTTATTTTAATAATTGCCCCCATTTTATAACTTAAAAGAATAAAGATTATAATATAAAATATTACCATAGCTTATATTTAATTTAAAACGCCGATATAACGTATTATTTTTATACGATTACTTATTAAATTAAAAAAAAAGTACCTTAAAAGGACGTTATTACATGTCGTTAAACCATTATACGGTTTTATAAAATCAGGTATTTACTGGTTTAAAACTTATTTAAAACATTATTAACGGGAATTATATATAAAGTTATTAATATTTAACCCTTATTTATTAATATCGGATTTAAAATTATTCGGAATTATAAGATTTTAAACAGATAATACGTTTAATATTAGCATTATAAATTTCCTGGCACTGGAAAATAAGGTATTTACCAAGGCAGGAATTAAAATACGACTTTAAAAAATATTCGAAAACGGATTAATTAAAAATTTTAATAACTTTCGAATTATTATTAATAAATATAAAATATTTGTTATATAAAAAGGATAAACCGAGAAACTGGAACTTTTTAACTTAAAAGTAACTTTTTAAAAATTAATAAAAAAGTATATTAAATAATAAGCATAAAAAGTATACATTTCCTTTATTTGCTAACCCGAAATTGCTTTCGATTATTTTACGGCAGCATAATATATTAAGCCTAGCTTTAAAAAAGCTAAAACGTTAAACGTTAAAATTAAATGGAAAATAAATAATAAAAATTACGGATTTATATTTATTAAACTAAACTTTAAAAATTTAAAATTATACGTTTTTATTAATAACTTATTTATTAATAATAAAGATATAAGCTTATAAATTAGTTATATTATTATTTTAAGTAATAAAAAGTTATAAAATAATAATAAGCTTAATATTAAGGGTAACATTATTTATTAATCGTTTATTAAATATAAACGTATTACCCGTAACGTTTTTATTAATAAGATTTATAACATGGTTTAAAGATTTAATATCGGTTATGTTATCCATTATATGCTAAATATTATTATAACCCGGCTATTACTTTTTTACGTCTTATTAATTTTATATATTAATTCCTTTTTTTTATACCAATACTTTATATAAATAAGTAATATTAATAAAAAAAATTAATAATTAATCTAATGGCGTTACGGTAATTATATAAAAATAAAGAAATTAATAATATTCGATAAATTTATGGTACTTATAATCCTGCCGATATTATAATAAAAGCCACCTTAAATAAGGTTATAAAAACGTTTATTAAAAATAACCAGATTATTTTAAAATTAAAAGGATAAATAAAACGGAAGTAATATTATTAACGTTTATTATTTAACTTATTTATTTATTTATTTTGCATTTTAAAAGCATTTCGTAATTAATTAATTACGAAAAAAAAATAAAATAAGTATTAATTATTATTAGTTACTGGTATGGACCCATATACTAGTAAGATGTACCTATGTATTTATCTCCCGTTTATATAAAGATACGGGCTTCGCCCGTATCCTTTTTAAATAAATAGATAAACCTTAAACCATAATACCACACCAGTCTCACCACCTTTCTTTTATTATTATTATTATCTCTTTCCTTTACGTACGTACCTACCAACAGTTACAAATCCCGTGTTTGAAGTGTTGAAGTTCAGTGTCAAGACTGAGACATCGTCACAATGTGTACTATGGTATCAGGCAAAAGTTTTAACACACTGTCAGGTATTACCGCCACAGCGTTTGGCACAGCTATACCTATCTAGCAATAGCGTTAAACCACTAAAGTACCCGACTACTGGCAACCTATACCGGAAATGGTTACGTTAATGATTTAAACAGCTAGGCCCATAATTGAAAATAGTTAAACGTTTATCTAAAAAGGTTAAAAGAATACCGTAAATAGTTAGAATTACCCACTGTGGCGCCGATACTTGACAGTGTGTTAAGACTTACCCCTAATACCATAGTATATAAGGGACGTCTTCCTCCCACCATCTAGAATAGCTGGACCTTCAAGTCAATCAAGTGATGTACATTTCAACATGGAAAAATACTTCGTAAAAGCGACGGTCACATGATGCCCTCTAAGCCTAATATGATACAACATTACTTACGATGTGATCGCCGTCACATCGCATGTGCGACGGTTCTTTTTTTATCTATGAGAGAAAATTGTTATACGAGACCGGTCCGTAGTTCATCATCAAGACCAGTTTTTGCCGAAGAAGTCCAGCACCGTCTGGTAGCCGCGGGCATATTCGTCCTTCACGCGCGAGTTGCTAAGTTCGCCGCGCGCTGCCATCCACCCGTGGATCTGGTCTCCAAAAGTTTCGACGTGGTGGGGAACCTTCAGCTTGCTCTCGAACTCTTTAACGACGTCCACAGGCTCATCGCTCGATGCTAGCAGAATGAACGGCACATTGACGCCTTCCGCATCGGTGGGGTCGACCATGGCCGGGTGGCAGGCAGCCGCGATCTGGAAGAGGCTCGAATCACCGGACGTTGCGATCGACGCGACCTTGCCTCCCCAACAATACTGATGGCACGCCTAAGTTAGTGCGCGTGCACACGTGGCAATGTACGGAAGAGTAATGCGATCGAGCATCATTGTTCCCGTATGGTCTTAATGCAAACTTACTCCGAGGATACCCCAAGACTTGATCGACGGGTTGGACGCCTGCACCGCCTTGACATATGCTGGTAGAGCCGTAGCGACGGTTTGGGGCGCGTGCTTAGGGTCGCTGAAGAACCCGCCGAGGTTCTTCTGCTTCTCCTCCGTGTCGGGAGGGAACCTAGTATTAACTTTCAGCATGGCAGAACCTTCATGTCTAAGACACATAGAATGATATGTCGTACCATTCGATTGGGCACGGTTTGCCCTTAAACCAGTCGGGAATAAAGACCCGATGTTGCTGGCAGCTCTTTTCAGCGGCGAGGATATCCGCGCCCTGGAGGGTCTGGTGGAAGTATCCGAAGATGTCATAGATAACTATGAGACCCTTTTCGACATCAACAGGACCGGTGACGTCTTCATGGGAGAAAGACCCTGTCAGCTGCATGTGCACACCATTGTGGTGCTAAAAAGCTCGGAACTCACAGGTTTTGTAGCCGCCAAGCTCTTCATATGAACCCTTAGCAACAAAGCTATCCGACACAACAGGCGGAATGTTGCAACACGCCACGCTATGCCCCTGTGACCCTGACATGGAGGACATATTCACTGTCTGAGAAAGGGGGGGGCGTGGAACTATCTGAATCGATTTAGAAGGAGAATGATTGTTACTAAGAGTTGAGATGCTCCGACAAGAGCAGTGAGGGGTGGGGTTATGGTTCGCGGAAGACAATGACCTAGCGGTTCCAGACTCCAAGGAAATAGTAAGAGTTATACCATTCAACCGGTGGGCTGCCAAAGACGCAGGGTTAAGTGAGGCCTGTCTAGAGAGGCGAGAGAGTTGAGAAGACATCCCAATGCAGAAGCATTCGAGTAATTGGGGAGCGGTTATCTGGGGTCTTAAACTGATGCGTGGTCCAGAGCCTCTATTTCGTGTATATAACCCCTCCGAAACAACATGAACCTTATAGGCTTCCTGTGCCCTTCGCTTTGTGTAACTTGTCATATCACCCGATGCGGATGGTCCGCCTTGCCTAACTGGGCGGACATTCGGAGTTTTTTTTCGGCGGAGATAGGCCTGGAGTTTCGTCAATCCAAAAGGGGTAAAATATTCATGACCGTTGGCACTCACCCGGGCATATGTTCGACTTTCGACAATATGGTGTTATTCAGTATCAATCTATTGAAGTTCAAAGTGGACTGTCCGCCCAAGTCAAAAGTGATTGCTTATGATCCTATGAATCTGCTTCCTCGAACCCACTCTTAGACACGTTGTCTCAAGTTATCGACTGTGATCAGTTCTCGGCCCGTTCGAAAATTTCATATGATTGGTAATAGTCAACTCATTTCCGCCATCACCTAGTGCGCCGCATTTCCTTTTATAATGGCATCCGCTACCCCCGCAGCTAGTCCCCCGGAAACTATGCAGTCTAGCTTCATGTTCACGGCAAGCGTGATTCTTGGGAAACGCTATGGACCCATTCCCATGGTCGGGGGCGGAGTCCGCATAGTCGAGCCGTTTACAGGGGGCACGATCGACGGCCCAAACTTCCATGCTACCATCGATGGCGGCCACGCTTCCCCTATCGTGCTCAATGACACCACGTCCAGCGATGGGGGCTCGGTGCAATACCCTTACATCTACGTATACGGGTATACCAGCGATGGCTACCCTTTCTACATCCAGGAGGAGGGCATCGGGAATCGCGCGAGCCAGAACACGAGGTTGACCATAAATGTCGGAGGCCCGGACGCGTACCTGCAAACGTCTTATATCGTTGCCCAAATGAGGTTCATTGAGAACGAGGGCGGGCCAACCATAGTTGCGGTGGATTGCTACTGTATTCCTATGATTGCATAGATTAAGGAAGGATGCTCGGGATTCGGGTAGAGGGGTAAGCTTTTATTGATGTAGGACATTTTGTTTGATTGGCTGCATTCCATGGGCAACTTGACTTGGCCCTCCTGAGACTCACTAGTTCGTAACCTAGCTAATCCTTGTCCACTGGATATCAACTGATGGCAATGAATGGCAGAATCGTCATTTCGCTCTCGTATTTACACGTCACTTTGACATAGTAAAACAGTGCCGATTTCCTTTGTAGAATTGCAATCCTAGTATTTAGTGAAGCCTCCTTCACCTCCAAGGGGGGGCATTGGCGGGGTTGTGGCAAGTTATCCGAGCCGGTCCCCACATCTGCCCCTAATAGCCCCTTCGTGGCAGTGGTGTATATACATACAAGGAGAGGTAGCTGTTACAGTGATGATAGTTGGTGTTAGTGGTGCTATCGTAGTGTCAGTGGGTAGTTGTAAGATTGAGGGGGGCCTATAACAGAAGTGATTTAGCAAAAAATAATTAACCCAAAAGGCCGGGTGCTTTTGAACGGCACTGGTATGGCTGAGGCACCAAGTATCTATTTTGACCGTAAGCATAGCCCTGTTGATGCGCACAAACAGCCCAAACGTACCGTTCCTGACACGAACAGACAATATATGCCTTGTAGTTCTAGGTTGGGTGGGCATTTGGAAGAAATGTACTGGTCTTCGATTCCCTAACTATAATGGCCGGGAAATTACTAACATCGAACATCTTCCTCGGTGATCGCCATCACCACAGTGTCCTCTTCCTCGGCCATGCGACGTGAGTCCTACTTAATCATAGAAGAAGCAAAAGCCCCAGGTAATGCCGGGTCATCATCCACACATACTCCAGCGCGCTCCTAAGGAACAACAGCATCCACCCCAAACCGGAGAACCCCATCATCCTGTTGAGAAGGATGAAGCGCTGGGCGTATAGGGCCACCTCCTCGTCACGCTGCTTCATGGTAATCTCTCCCCGCCAGACCTTATCCAGCGACAAGGCGTGGCGCGCGGCCTGCTCTGACGCCCACCCCAGATGCGACCGAAAGCCGGTGTACGCGTCCCCGACCAGCACCAGGTGACCGTCGTGGAAGCTCGCCTTAGGCGTCTGGGCCTCGATCACTTTGGTGACGAACGGCTTCGGGGTTTTGGACACGAGCTCCGCGAGGGGTGCCGTCATGTCGGACTTCCAGCGGATGAGCTGGGCACTCCATACCTCCGGGTCAACCAAGCCCTGCGGCACCGTGTTGGGGTGCATCTTCCCATGGATATCGGTAAATATGGCCTTCATCTCCGGGGAACCGTCGGGGACGACGTAGTACCAGACCCAGTTGATGAGGCGTTTGCCTGGTTCGACGTGCCCGGTCTCGGTAGGGATGAGATAGCTTTACAGCTTTGTCAGCGTGGAGGCACAGAGATGGGGTAAAGTCGATGAATGACTAACCTGATGAAATAGTGGCCGCCTAACAAGGAGAAGTTCAACCGGTTTGAGAAGTAATCGATGGTCTCCTGGGAAAGGAGCCGTTCTGGGACTGTACCGCGCCATCCGATATAGCCGGAGTACTCCTTTCGCGTCGGTACCTGCAGCAGCCTCCTGACGGTGGAATGAACTCCATCAGCGGCAATAACCACCTGGGCACTGGCACTCTCCTTCTCGCCGGTGGTCACATCCGCGTACAGCACGGTAACGATGCCCTTGTCCTCCTCGTAGCGCACACCGTACACCTGCTTTCCCGAGTGGTACTCGACAGGGCCATCAGTCGGCTTTGGCGCCGGCGATTCGGGCACGCACGGCGATGTGAGGCCGTCAAAGTTAGCGCGCAGGATCAGGTACAGGGTGCCCCAATTGCTCATGTTGTGGCGCCAGGTCGTGTTGGCCACCCGCGGCCGGCGACGCCAAGCGGCGCTCATGTACTGCGCCTGGATAGCGGCGGGACGTCCCGTGGCATCGTATTTGTCGAGGATAGAGACCACCGTCTTACCGATGGAGACGCCCGACTCATGGCTCTCGCGGTGCTTGGATGGATCCTGCTCGAGAATGACCACGTGGCTGCCCTGGCGCTTCAGCTGGAGCCCTTGAAGCAAACCCGCGACGGAGCCACCGACCTGGGAGTACGGAAGGTATTAGATATGGCAGCGAAATGGAGAGCATGGCCTAGTCAAATAACACCAGTAGCTGAGGAGCGCTTACAATTATTACTTTCTCCGGCGCCATTTTTGGAAGTAGACGGTGATTGTTAACTGCTGACACTGAGAGAGTCGTAATCTTGAAGACCTGCAACAAATAACTGTATTTCAAGGATAATATAGGAATAGTCTGGTATCATGGAGCGCTTAAGGCCGTGTAAGGTGCATTTTGTTAATGCTATAATCAGTTTGTGGGCTAACCTTTACGTTACCTGCGGACATCTAGGCATTAGAAAAGCGAATTATAATAACCGACTGAAATGTACAAATATGCCGTGTATCGAAATTCGGAAGGCGTTGCCCCATGTTATGCTCCGAACGATCAGGCTCGGGGCGCTGTAGGGTATGCTCCTTTGGGACTCCGACGGACAAAAGCCCCGAACACCTAATTCCCTTTGCGTGGTAAGAAATCATATTCAATATCTAGCAACATAACTCTAGACCCGGAAAACGGATTACATAATGATAGATATTGCTTGTCAGTCGACAAAGATAGTGGAGCACCTAATTAATTAATGTCACTTACTAAGGATTTCGGAGGTCGAGATCTAGTGGTGTTGTAGACAATGGCGAAAGAAGGTTGCGATTGGTTAACAGGGTAAGGAACTCGGAAAAGATTGAGTATTCATAACGTTGCAAAAATGGTTTTAATCTGATATCATGATCATAGGTTCTGTGCTTCTCTTTCAATATCGAACTGGACACATGACACTGTATTGTAGACTTCCAGGCCTAATTAACTGGCGGCTGGATTCTAACGCTGTGGAGGCATCAAGTAAGACTTCCAGAACGAAGGCATATCTCCGCGAGAACTAAGATAGGAGGGGGAGAGCACAAATAGACTCAATGTGTATTATACGTCAAACCACAGAACACGTCATGAGGAACGTAAATGGACCACTGCAACGCTGAATAACGAGGCCTTAACGTTAGTAAGGCGAATTTAAGTATGCCTAAGGATCCATTCTCCGAAATAATCCTTAAAATAAATGATTGTCCCTTTGGGATTAGCCGTAATACGGTTCAATATCCGTACAATAGAATGTACGACGCGACGCAAGAGACATATTGTTGTCGCAACCAATATATACCGTTATTGCAACAGCGCAATTAACGGCGTCGTTTTTTGTCGCGACAATTGTGAAGGCGTGCCCGAATATTGACGCCGGCAACACATTAAAGACACGAAAGTACCATAATCCAGCAAAGCATCACAGGCACAGGAATTGATTTCTATTCATTTCACCGAGTTTTTTACAGCTCTTCATCAGCCTTGTGAGCCACCAGCTGACTCACCGCTGCGATCTTTCCCCTGAGGTTCTGTGCCTGGGCCTTCATGCTCTTATATAAATGGTCGCCCGCAAGGACAGGTACCAGGATTTCCCCAAATAACACTGGCACCGGTGGATGCCGTGCGTCTTCCACTTCCTGTGACGTCTGCGACACGACCCTTGCATCACGTGGCAGCCCTAGCAGATTCTCCGCCCCGCCTAATGATTTCAGCATGACCGACACTACCTTTCTCTCAGGATCCCAGCTCCTACATACTGTCATAGTATTGATTGATCATCAGCGACCACTCTTCCTAGAAGATGATTCTACGCGCACACACCCCCGCCGCTCTTGCCTTTACCCGAATAAGCAAAAACACGGGTGTAAGCACGTGGGGAAGATGGGATGTCACTTACCACACACGGGCCGAAGCTGACTGAGACTCAAGCCCCGATACGCATGCATGTTTGTCAGATCTAGCGGATGGTGCAACAGGGACAAGGCTGGTGTATTATGTGCCGCGTCCTCGGACCCACGTATGAGCGAGATGTGCCCGATCAGGAAGCAGAACACGGACTCGTAGATCTCAACCAGCGTCATGTAGCACGAGATAACGAGCAGGGCGGTCGGCATGTCCTGATGCGGCTCGGACTGCTCCTGGCAGTGTGGTTGTTGGCTGAGCGAATTCTGGGAGGCATAGCTGAAGAGGAAGGTGTGGAACCGCTGGGCGAAGAGGAGTGCGTCACCGATGGGGTAGTCGTCGTATTCGCTATCCGGGAGCTTCTGTAATTGGTTCCCGTAGCGCGCCATCTCGGTCAGTAGAGTACTCAGGTCCACTAGCGGGTTGGCGGCCGTGCCGTCGATCAGCTTCTCCGCCCTGACGGAGAGGGCATCAGGGCCATTGATGAGCTCGAAGAGGGAATCCGAAATGTCCGGGGTCATTATATCGAAGTTGTAGTGGTCCAGCGGGGCCGAGTCGCCGCGTGCCAGGTCCGAAGACGCATCTACCTGCATTGCCGCACTATCATGGAGCCAGGAAAACGTGATTTCCTGGTCTGATGGGAGGAGTGCAGCGTCATTGTTGTCGATGCCGGACGGACACTGCTTTTCCGTCGGCGGCGGTGAGCATAGAGGTTGCTGTGGCGGCTCTGCCGGCGCTGCCGGTAGGGTAGTGGTAGTAGGACCATCAAGCATGAAAGTGCCCATGCCGGGGAGCGAGGACGTCTCCTTCTCCTTAATGGACAGACTGGACTGCTTTTCCACGACCCCGTCGCTGACATTCCTCCTACTGCGCCCGGTCCGCGACCGCTGGCTAAATGTACACAGCATCGGCGTCTTAAGCCTGAGACATCGTACACATGGTGCCGTAGGGTCCTTGTTAGATGACGGGACACACCGGAGTTTGTGAGCTCGGCATCTATCACAGGAGGCACGAAGCGGCGCATCGGTTTCAGTGTCCATGGTTTTCTGATTAACAAAACAAGTCAGAGGGAGGGGCGAAAGGGAGGAGTAAACGGGCAGGTCTCAATGCAGTTAACCAGTGTCATGTAGGTTTTAACCCCGCCCACGACTGAGGGAACGAGTATAGGAGGCTGTGGGATATAGATTATTAGCTGACGCCGGTACCATATGGCGCCGGACAATTGCCTGTACACCCAACCCCCACCCCCTCCTCTCAGGCGTATGATTGCCGACGTCCACGTGTGTATGGCGCGTGGCGCAACGAAGAACATAACGACATGAGCACGAGTTGCTCAGCCTGCCTTGTCAGGCAAGGCTGGCGAGGATGTAACGTTTGGAGTCCCGAAGCCTGCCTGGCCGACTCGGTGCGAAGCGTTTCTTGACAGGAAGACCCTGTAACCCCCACTTATCAGCTCGCGCTGATGGACCAAATGCCTGAGGCTGTTGGTAATACTAGGCATTACGTACGGAGTAAGCAAGCACTTTTGGTATAACTTAGCGGTAGGCGTAGGTAAGTGAGGTTTGTAAGTCCCACGAATAGAATTATTATTCTGATGGATTCAGACATCAACTGGTGCAATTGGCGATGTCGCTGATCAGCCAACCAATAAGATCCCTTGGATTTCATACTTTTAATGCTATCCACCTTCCCAGAACGGAAACTTGTTCAACGTTATACGGTGGCACTACATAGAGCTTACACTTCTTTATATCTCCGCTAGTTAGCCATACATTAGTTACTTGGTAGCGCAAAGATAGGCGGAGGAGGGATGCTAGCTGGTCATGTAAAACCGTTAGGTGTTACCGCAGTTGACTCAGGCCACCTCCGCTCCGTTTTTTCTATGTACCATATGTACCTTTTAAGACCCGTTTTTATTAACTAATAAAAAGGCGCGATGTTAAACGGAGCTACGGTGGTTTAAGTTAATATTAAAAATATAAAAACGTTATTTATATATATTTTATTAAATTTATAAAATTTATAAAATAAATTAAATTAATTCAACTTATTTATTTTAATTAGTTTTAATAATTAAAATATATTATAAAGGTTTAAGATTTAACGTATAATAAAAGGTTTTTAAAGCTTTTAATATTAAATAAAATATAAAAAGTTAAAAAACTGGAAGCGTTATAACGTAATAGCCTGGCAGTAATAAGTGATTTTAAAAAGTAAATGTAATTAAACACTTTTATTTAATAAGTTTAAATACGGCTAAAGCCGGTAAGCCTTATATATTAACTAATGGCAGCTGGCTGCCGGTCGGAGACCGGGCGCCAGCTGGTAGCCCTTTAAGCTTAAAGGGCTCGGGGTTATTCCTTTATATAAAACAATTATTATTTTAATATATTAATTAATAATTATTAATATAAATTATGTTTTAAAATTATTTTAAATATATATTTAATAAATTCGGTCCCGATTAAAATTAAAAATATATTATAATATATTTTAATTTTAAGCTTATATATTAAATAAAATTATTTAAACGTTATATATAATAAAAGAAATTATAAAATTAAATTTAAAAAAAGAAAAAAATTGTTATTTTTAAGATTAAAATTATATACTTAAGGTAAAGTTTTAACTTATATTAAAATTAACTTATTAAAAGTGGTTTAATAATTTTTAATATAATATTAAATTTTATTTTAATATGTTTTAACTTTTTATAAAGATTTTTATTAATAAAGTTAATAAATACGGCCGGTACGGCTAAGTTATAAACGTTATTATATATTAAAATTAAAGCTTTATAACGGCTGGTTTATTCCTAACTATTAATCCAGTCGAGGGGTTTATATTAATAAAAGTATAAAAAGTTTTAAGCAATAAATAATCACGTTTAGTAATAATAAAAAAAAGGTTATTTTAAATAACTAAATTATATTATAAACTAATAAGCTTAAAAATTATTTAAAAAAAAGGTAATAAACGTAATTATATATTATTTATATCCTTTATTCTTAATATTAAAATGTATGGTTATTATTAAATCGTTAAGATTATATTTAAATATAATAATCTAATATCGTTAAGATTATTACCGATTTAACCGATCCTTCCTGGTTATATTGCGCATATGGCTTATTTTAATGTGGTTATCTTTTTCTTTAGAACTTAAGTTAGGGATCTTTTTTTTGCTGTGTTAGCCCCATTAGGTTTAATGGCCCGACCGGTTATAACAAGCTTAATAATATAAAGTAATAAATATAATATTAATTTTATAAGGTTTATATAATAAATGCACAGATTTAAAAAACGTATAATAAATAAAATAATAACTTTTAATTTAAACTTATAATTATTATATTAACGCCGTAATATCGGTAGTAAATATATTATTAAATAACAAGGCTATTTTAGTGGTTATTTTTAACCGATCAGTAGAAATAGTGGCCCGTTAATCACGTGATTCTCGGATACGCCGGAGCAGGGGAACCGCGATTAGTACGATCACCCATATTTAATAGGTGGCGTTTGCGGTGCCCAATTAGGCACAATCGATCAATAGAACAACAATTCAGTGCTCCCTATATTCTAACAATAAGATGATGAAAAAGGAAAAAGATAAATACAGAGTGCCCTCTGCCAAGGGATATAGTTATAAAGCAATATAAGTGGAGCGGCCACTGTAATAGTGGGACCTGTCAGTCCAGTCGATCAAGTCGGAAATCCTTCCAACTTAAGGGCCCTTTAGAGATTAAGTAGGTGAGGTCAGGTACGGAGTACATTCCGATGGGTGCGGAAACTACTGGTGCAATACCCCTACTTGATACACGTCCGTGTTCATTGAGGCATTGTGGATTATCTGCTTACCATCCGAGCCTACCTCCGCCATGCCAACACCCCTGCGGCGGTG
Organism: Eutypella sp. D-1; assembly: GCA_023313575.1. Lineage (NCBI taxonomy): Eukaryota > Fungi > Ascomycota > Sordariomycetes > Xylariales > Diatrypaceae > Eutypella > Eutypella sp. D-1. The sequence continues at coordinate 458,193 of JAJTTP010000026.1, forward strand.
CCGGTGTGCGCTAAATTGCTGTACTCTTAGGTACCACACTCTCTCAAGGTCGGTTAGCGCCCGTTGTGCCCGCATTACCCGCGGACCCTCCGTTATCCTCCGTTCCTCCGCAAACCGGTTCACCGTCCGCCCCTCATGCTCCGTCTTATATTCCAACTCATCTCTTAAGTCTCTGCCATTTGCACGGAGATTGCGCTATATGGCCTAATGGTACCCTACGAACCCCGGGGCTCAAAGTCGTCCGTTTGTGATGTCTCAAATTGAATGCAGTCGCCTACGGCCGCCTTAAACTGGCTTGTCGCTCCTTTAAGATGATATACCTAAGCCTTGACGGGTGACCATGTATATCAAACTCTAGTTGCTTTAATTCTTAACAAATCTGAGCAAGACAAGTTCTAACGATACTGTGTATACGCTGTTCCCTCTGAACCCTGACGTAAATCCTCGCGCATCGCTCCATCTCAGACTGACGGCCACCCACGCAGCTTCAAGCATCCCAAAAGTACAATAAGCCATGTCTTTGAACCCGATCCCGGACCTGGAAAAGGCTCCCAGTCAAGCCGTTGTTGACTGCAGTACTCCGACGGACAATATCGTTGACTGGGAGGTGAATGAGGGTGCTAATCCACAGAACTGGGCGCAGGGGAAGAAATGGACACATATCGTCCTGGTGTCGTTGCTGGCTTTGGTCACGTAAGTGTTCATCGCCTCCTCGCAGTAGCTAGGGCTTCGCTACTAACGTTCTTATGTCATCGTTGTAGAAATATGGGACCGACGATCTGCGCCGCGGGAGTGAGCGACATCGTCATGGAGTTTGGCATTACCACAAGCACCGTAACCACGTTCCTCATCACCATCTACGTGCTGGGGCTGGGGCTAGGCCCCATGTTCATCTCCCCGCTCAGCGAGGTGTATGGACGCCTGCCTGTCTACCATAGCACCGTCCTCGTCTTCCTGGCCTTTCTCATCGGCACGGCCGTGAGTCAGAACACCGCCCAGTTCGTGGTGTTCCGATTCATCTCTGGATGCATGGGTGGTGTGCCGATGGCACTGGGCGGTGGCACAATTGCTGATCTCACCGTTCCCGCCGAGAGGGGTAAAGCCATGGCGCTCTTCAGCCTCGGGCCACTCACGGGACCGGTAAATAACCCCGAGATGTCACCTCTCACCGGCATCTCGTTACAACAGACCTCTTTCCTATTCCCTGCCATTATACTTGTCGCTCTGTACGCATGCTAATCAGTGCCCTGCGTCAGGTTCTCGGCCCTCTACTTGGAGGCTTCATCGCTGGCACCGTAGGATGGCGATGGACCTTTTGGTTCCTCACCATCCTAGGCGGTGTCTGTGAGATAGCATGTCTCATCTTCATGCGAGAGACGCACCCGAAGATCCTCCTCGAGCAAAAGGCGTCTCGTCTCAGAATCGAGACAGGCAACCTGAAGCTGGAGTCAAAGCTCACTCGTATCAACGTCACTCCCCAACAGGTGCTTGTTCAGGCTCTGGTTCGCCCAACCATGATGCTGATCCGTTCCCCCATCCTGTTGGTCATTTCGCTCTATGTCGCTGTGGTGTTCGGGACTATGTACCTCCTATTTACCACATTCGTCCCTGTCTTCCAGGGCCAATACGGGTTCATCAAGACGGTTTCTGGCCTGACTTACCTGGGCTTAGGGATGGCCTTGCTCGCCGGCATGACCACATTCGCGCTCTTGGGCGACCGTATCCAGAAGGCGAGGATGAAGAAGGAGGATGTGCAGCAGCCGCGACCCGAGTACCGCCTACTCCTCATGATTGCGTTCAGTCCACTCGTCGGTCTCGGTCTATTTTTCTACGGCTGGAGCACAGAATACAAAGTTCACTGGATCGTGCCTATCATTGGTTCCTTTATAGTCGGCTTTGGTGCCTACTTCGTCATTGTACGTGCAACCCCGCCAGCCTTTCTACACTAACATCAGAACACTAAATAAGGTGCTAACCTCATAGCAGATGCCGGCACAGCTCTACCTGGTGGATCTCTTCGGGTCAGCAGCTGCTGCGTCAGCCCTGGGAGCGAACAACCTGCTGCGAAGCATGGCCAGCACGTTCCTGCCATTGGCCGGGCCGCCCATGTACGCGAGGCTTGGATACGGATGGGGTAACTCTCTCCTGGGATTCCTCGCCCTCGCGTTTGTCCCGGCGCCCATTCTGTTTTACAAGTTTGGCGATAAGCTTCGCGCGAAGACACAGGTGAAAATGTAGAGCCGAGGATGGAGCATATGGACAAAGAGAAGGATCGAATTTAGACTACAGGAAGCCTCATTCTGAAGGCTAATCATGTAGCAAAAATGATGAGATAAGATACAGGGATTCTCGTAGTTCATAGTCACTTGGAATTAGACCGAGGAATAAAATCAATCCCTTCTCATAACGGACCCCCGCAGCGAGGGCATTTACTGCACGCCGACGCGTAGCAGTGAGGAGTTTGCTATCAGAATTACCAGCATCTTAGATTCCATCGTAATGCTCCACCACCGAAGCTCTCGATGCCTCGCTGCAGGTGCTTTCTTCGATATGGTCGAATAATGCTTGCTAATAACAAGACTGCCTACTGCACCATTTGAGTGACCCCCATCGTTTCTTCATCATATGGTCATTGGACACTCCCAACTCTTGAAGCACAAAGTGTTAATCAACTTTCGAATCGCTGCGTCAATCAATCAGAATTAGCTCGGCACTAACCACTGAAACAAGGAGCCACATACACTGCAAGTACCATCCTTCTCGTGAGTGAAGGTCTCCGACATGTGAAGAGCGTTGTGGTTGAACAAGGGTGACAAGCCAACGCCACAGCAAGGACCTGCATGTATGCTGTTGGTCTGCTTGTTGACCTTCTGAAGCCGCCTAGAAAGATTTCGAAGGCGGGGAGTTTCTGGTCGCTGAAAGAGGTTAACCGCCAAAATCCCACTCGGGGAGAAGACTACCATTTTTGGTGTTGTTCCGACAATTTGGCGGAGCTGACATGCATATCTCACATGGCATGTCCCCTCCTCTTTAGGGGCCATGATCCGAATCACATCTTTTTACATAGCCACTCGGAGATCCCATTGATATCGGTGTGTTTGTTCATGTGCCCTTAATGAGCTTCTCGGAAGCTTGGACATCTGAAACACCACGTGAATTTGCTCAGCTCTCGAGCCTTACCCCGACGTTGACCCCGAAAAGTTCCCAACCCCCGACCATTTGGTCTTGATAGCTCATTCAGCTGATTCGTCTTAGCGGTTGCCCATTATGGCTGTCGCGTTCTCCGTGGAGGATAACGGTCGTCAAGGAATGCGATCCTGCCCATGTCGTCCATTAAGTATAGCGAATTGTCGAAGGTTATATTCATAGCGTGGACGTCCCTGTGGTTATTTTCTTCCCCAGTCTCTGCAGTTTTCTCTTGAACAAATCGATCTTGGTCTAAAGCGCATCTCCTCGTAGGTCAATCGCTCCCTTGTCAGTAACCAGCAACCATTAGCTAATTATATAGAGACGACTTTAACATCAGCTGACGCTGTAATATTCATATACTTTTCGTTTATACAGAGTTCTGCCCTGCTTAGACATACTCACCTTATGACCATCACAATGGGTGACTCACCATTAGAACCTATCGCCATCATCGGCTACGGATGCCGCTTCCCCGGCGGCTCTGACACACCCTCCAAGCTATGGGAGGTCCTGCGCAACCCCGAGAACCTTAGTAGGAAACCCCCAGACAACCGGTTCGACGTGGATGCATTCTATCACCCTGTCGGCACGCACCACGGTACGACCAATGCGACTCAGTCCTACTGGCTGGAAGACTCAGGGCGGAGTAACGTCAGGCACTTCGACGCCGGCTTCTTCAATATTCAACCAGCTGAGGTGGATGCCATGGACCCGCAGCAACGCCTGCTGATGGAGGTCGTCTACGATGGCCTCTGCGCCTCGGGCCAGCCCATGGAGAAGCTGCGCGGCTCCGACACGGCCGTGTACGTCGGCCTAATGTGCGACGACTACCAGTCCATGCTGACAAGCGACTTGGAGACTTTCCCCCGTTACACCGTGACGGGTGTCGAGCGGGGAATCCTGGCAAACCGCCTGTCCTACTTCTTCGACTGGCATGGACCCAGCATGACCGTTGACACGGCTTGCTCTAGCAGTATGGTCGCTCTGGACCAAGCCGTGCAAGTGCTGCGGAGCGGCAAGTCCAGAATGGCTATAGCTGCGGGCGCAAACTTGATACTGACCCCTGGTACGTTTTCTCAGCGATTGCGAAAACTTTTGTGCTGACGTGTATGGTCATAGTCATGCATATCAACGAAGCCAGCCTGGGGATGCTCTCCCCCAGCGGCCGGTGTGCCATGTGGGACATTGAGGCAGATGGCTACACCCGCGGCGAAGGCGTGGCTGCGATCTTCATCAAGACGCTGTCGCAAGCTATCGCGGACAACGACCCAATCCAGTGCATCATTCGCGAGACGGGCGTGAACCAGGATGGCCGGACACCCGGTCTGACCATGCCTAGCAGTAGTGCCCAGGCGAAACTGATCCGAGACTGCTATGCTAGGATAGGGCTAGACCCTTTAAAAAACCCGGAGGATCGCCCGCAGTTCTTCCAAGCCCACGGCACAGGTACCCAAGCGGGAGACCCGCAGGAGGCGGAGGCAGTCTCGACGGCTTTTTTCCCGACAGATTCTCCCGCTGCTAGCGGCGACGATAAGCTGCATGTCGGTTCTATCAAGACAATTATTGGGCACACGGAAGGAACCGCTGGTGTCGCGAGCGTTATCGCGACTGCGCTGGCACTCAAGCACGGCACTATCCCACCCAACCTCCATTTCCAAAATATGAATCCTAAGGTGGCGCCCTTCTTTAAGCATCTCAACATTCCTACTAAACCCATAGGCTGGCCTGACACGAACGGTCAGGCTAAGCGGGCGAGTGTTAACAGGTAAGCCCTTACACAAGCCCAGCGTCTTCAAATAGAATTGAAAGCTATTAACAGATTTGCAACAACACAGCTTCGGCTTCGGCGGCACCAATACGCATGCCATTCTGGAGGAATACGTTCCAGTTCCGAAGGGTGGAATTGAGGAGCCGCCCAGTCAACTCTTCACGCCTCTGACTTTCTCCGCGCACACTGAGAACGCCCTTCGAACGATGCTGGTGTGGCACCTCGAGTATTTGAAGACCCGCCCCAATATACCCCTCACGGACATGGCGTACACGCTACAAGAGCGGCGTTCTACCCTGACTTATCGCAAAGCCATTCCGGCTGCGACGGCAGAGGAGGCGATTGAGGCTCTTGAGAACCTCACCGACAATTACGGGTCTGATCTGGGCATGCGATACGGCACCACGCGTCCCGCCAAGATCCTTGGTCTTTTCACCGGCCAGGGCGCGCAGTGGCCGCGCATGGGTGCGCTGTTGATCGAGTCGTCCCCTTTCGCCGCTGCCCGCATCGCCGATCTGGACGAGGCCCTGCAGCGCTTGCAAGACCCGATCGTCAGGCCCACCTGGAGGCTGCGGGACCAGCTCCTCGCCGGTCCCAAGGAGTCCCGGGTCATGGAAGCGGCGTTTTCGCAGCCCCTGTGCACAGCTATTCAGGTGGTACTCGTGGACCTTTTACACGCTGCCGGGGTCTCCTTCTCGGCAGTGGTGGGCCACTCGTCGGGTGAAATCGGAGCCGCCTATGCAGTGGGCCTTGTTTCCGCCGAGGACGCCATACGCATCGCATACCTCCGCGGAGTGGTCGCGGGGTTAGCTCGCAGTCCGAACCCATCCGGGCCTCGTGGCGCCATGCTCGCCGTCGGGGCGTCCGCGGAGGACGCCCATGCACTCTGCATTCAGCCCCGTTTCACCGGCCGTCTGCAGGTCGCAGCCGTGAATTCGAGCTCCAGTGTTACCCTGAGCGGAGACGAGGACGCGGTCGACGAGGCCCAGGACTTTCTCTCCAAGGAACGAGGAATTTTTGTGCGCAAGCTGCGCGTCGACACCGCCTACCACAGTGCGCATATGCTGATGGCCGCCGGCCCGTACATTGCTAGCCTGCAGGCCGTCGGGCTCCCCATGACCCCGCAGGATGCCAAGGATGAGAAGGGCTTCGGCACCACCACGTGGTTCTCCAGCGTGTACGAAGGGGAGAGGATGAGCAAGGGGAAGCTGTCTGCTCAGTACTGGGTTGACAATATGTGTAATGCTGTTCTTTTCGCCGGGGCCCTCTCGCACGCCATGGAGACGGTTGGCAAGTTTGACTTCGCTTTTGAGGTTGGCCCGCACCCCGCCTTGAAGGGGCCTGCTCTGGCCACGATCGGCAGTGTCCCGTACATCGGGCTGCTCTCTCGTGGCCAGAGAGACGTTGAGCAGTTCAGCGCAGCACTGGGTGCTACCTGGATGCAGCTTGGGTTTGACAGTGTGAGATTCTCTGCTGTCCAGGCTCTCCTTTCCGGTGTCGACACTAAGCCAGTCGTGCTTGATGACCTTCCACCATACCCATTTGAGCATCAGAGGATGTATTGGACCGAAAGCCGCGTTGCCAACCATTTCAAGAACCGCAGTGTTGCGCATGCCCCCAACCCCGTCCTGGGAACTCGATGTATTGAGGCAAATACCCCTGGAGAGATCCAGTGGCGGAATGTCCTGAGGCCGAAGGAGATCAGCTGGCTGAAGGGTCACATGTTGCAGGGACAGAGAGTATTCCCTGCAACCGGCTACGTGAGCATGGCCATCGAAGCTATCCGTTCTGTCGGGCTCGATGCCGACGCGGATGCCTTGATCAACGTGATCAGACTGAACAGCGTGAAGATCGGACGCGCTATCGCTTTCGAAGACGACAACGCCAGTGTCGAGACAATATTCAGCCTTTGCTCGATAGATGCGGCAGAGGGTGTTGTATCCGCGAACTGGGCTTGCTATTCGGTACCCCCCGGAGGCAATGCTCTCGTCTTGAACGCTAAGGGTCAAGTCTCATGCGATTTATCTGCCGCAGAGCCAGACAGGATTCCCCTGATCACGGCCACAAATGGGGCCTACGGCCTGGTCAAGATCGATGAGAAGCAATTCTACGACAACCTGTCCGCAGTCGGGTACGGATACTCGCCACCATTTCAGGGGCTCTCGAACATCCGCCGTAAACTCGGCTATAGCGAGGGCACGCTTTTTGATCAGTCCGGGTCGGCGTGGGAGGATAACCTCGTGCTCCACCCAGGTACGCTCGATTCCGCTTTGCAGACGATCTTCGCTGCCTGGGCCTACCCCGGCGATCCTCAGATCTGGTCGCTGCACGTCCCCGTGTCCATCGACACCATCACCATCAACCCGTACTACACTGCTCTCAACGCAGGCGGGAAGCAGAGCTCTGTGCCTTTCGAATCATACATTCAGAGCAAGACCCACTCGAAGATCGTGGGGGACATCTATCTGCGTGCGAACGACGGTCTTCACGCGTTTATGCAGATGGAGGGCGTCACCATGTTGCCCTTCAGCCCCGCGACAGCCAAGAACGATTTGCCCATGTTCTCCTACTTCCAGTACCCGATCGCTTCGCCGGACGGCAACCTCGCTACTGCCGGTGAGAGGCTCAGGCCTTGCGAGATACAAGTCTATAAGGATATCGACCGCGTCTCCTATTGGTACGCTCGAACGGCCGCGCTGACCATCCCCGTCGAGGAGCGACACGGCCTACTCCCCCACTACCAGCACTACCTTTGCTGGTGTGATCACATGGTCGACATGGTCAGCCGGGGGAATTTCCCCAAGATTCCTGCCGAGTGCAACGGTGATACCCGCTCGGAGGTCGAGCAGATCCTGGCTCAGTACCAGGACAGGAAGGATATCCGGTTCATCCAGGCTGTCGGAGACAACCTGGAACACGTCATTCGCGAAGGGAGGTCTATGCTCGAGTACATGAACCAGGACGACATGCTCCGCGCCTTCTACGAGGAGAACGCCCTCTGCGCTGGCCCCACCACTAGATGGCTCGCACGCATCATCGCTCAGATTACCTTCCGCTACCCGAGAACGAATATCCTGGAGGTCGGAGCCGGCACCGGCGCAACGACCTCTGCAGTTCTGGGCGCCATTGGCGATGCATATGTCTCGTACACGTATACGGATATCTCCAGCGGTTTCTTCATGGCCGCAGAGGAGCGGTTCGCGGACCAGGCTAGCCGCATGACGTTCAAGGCTTTCAACATGGAGGCAGAGCCCGCAGTCCAAGGGTATACCGAGGGTAGCTATGATATTGTTGTGGCAGTGAATGTCCTGCACGTCTCGGCCAGTATAGTGTGTCAACGATTCTTCTTCTCAGCTTTCTTGAAATCACTAGGATCAGTACGCTAACTCGAGCGTCACAGGAAAACACGCTCGCTAACGTCCGCCGGCTTCTCAAGCCTGGTGGTTATCTTGTCGTCGGTGAGCTTACATCAACCCACCTGCTATTCACCGGTATGACAGTCGGTACTCTGCCGGGGTGGTGGATCGGTGCCGAGACAGGTCGTCCCTGGGGTCCACTACTCAATCTACAGCAGTGGGACACAGCTCTGAAGAGCACGGGCTTCGGGGGCATCGATACCGTGACTCCTGATATCAGCGAATCTCTCCCCTTCAGTGTCTTCGTAGCCCAGGCCGTGGACGACCAGGTCATGATGCTCCGCAACCCGCTGGTCGTCGAGAAGCACCCCGAAGGCCTCAGCACCAACAACCTCGCCATCATTGGAGGAACTACCTGGCCCATCTACAAGCTTCGCCAAAGGATCAACGACATCCTGTTCCATTTCGGCAACAAGCAGGTCTTCAACACAGTCGAGGAGTTCGCTGCTTCCGAGATGGCACACGCTGCTGCGGTGACAGTTCTGTCGCTCACGGACCTGGACGAGCCCTACCTGCAGAACCTCACCAAGGGCAAGTTAGAGGGGTTGAAGGCGACGTTTGCTGCAGCTGGAACCCTGGTCTGGCTGACGTGCGGTTCTCGCGAGGACAGCCCCTACAGCTACATGATGACAGGCCTGATCAACACGATCAAGACGGAGTACACGACACTGACGACCCAGACCTACGACCTGGACCCGAGCGTCGGAATAGTAGGCACCACCGCGAGCGACGTGGCCCAGACCGTGCTAAGGCAGCTCGCCCTTCGCAGCTGGAACAGGAACGACGCGCTCCTGTGGACCACGGAGCCACAGGTGTACGTCAGCGGTGATAGGCAGCTCATCGTCAGGCTCAAGCCGGATGAGAAGAAGAACGAGCGATATAACGCCAAACGCAGGGACATCTTCACGACCATCAACCCTGAGGACGAGACTCTGGAGCTCGTAGGCGGTCAGGGGCAGGTCAGTGCATTGGAGTTACGCAAGCCATCACCGTTAGCCCGTGATACGACCCCATCGGCTCAGTACCGCACCGTTAGAATCACCCATTCGCTGCTCCAGAGTCTGGCCGTCGGTTCTGCAGGCTTCTTCCGTCTTTGTGCGGGCTTGGATGTGGAGACCGGTGAGAGTATTGTCGCGCTGTCCAACTCTAGCCAGTCCCCTGCCAACATCCTGCTTAAAAGCTGCGTCGTGGTCCCCAAGGCCCCAACAGCGTCTACACTAGTTTCGGTTGCTGCCAGCCTTATCGCGGACCAAATTTTGTCGCTCGCTCACGAGGGCGCTACGCTTCTCGTCAACGAAGCAGAACCGGCGGTCCAGTCCGCCCTACGGGACAAAGCCTCGGACAAGCACGTCAAGGTCGTGTTCACGACTGCCGAAGTGGAACAGTCGAACAAGAACAGCGATACCATCTTTCTCGATCCCCACTTCCCGCGGCACATAATGCGAGGTCTGATCCCCCCGGCGGCAGCGATTTTTGTCCATTTTTCTCGCGGCGCGCGTTCGGACGCCGTGCAGGGCGTGCTCACCAAAACTCTGCCAGCGGCGCACCTGAGGATATCCGAGAACACCCTTCTAGGTGGCGGGATCAAATCGTCTTCAGAGTCTGCGCTCGAGCTGGCCACTGTTGTGCAGAAAGCTTTGGATCTTTCCCAGGCGACCAGCCTCTCCGAAGTCCAATCCATCTCACTTTCGGAAGTATCCGACTACGATCTCGTGAGCAAACCTCTAGCCATTCTCGACTGGACCAAAGACAGTTCTATCACAGCCAAGGTGCAACCAGTGGACTTTAACACACTCTTTCGCGCTGACAGGACGTACCTGTTCGCGGGCATGGCGGGTGAACTCGCCCAGTCACTTGCGGGCTGGATGATCGCGCACGGGGCTCGTCACGTGGTCCTTACGAGTCGCACGCCTAAGGTGGACCCACGGTTCGTCGAGGACATGCAGGAGAAATACGGTGCGGTGGTCAGGGCCGTGGTGCTGGACATCACCTCGCGCGAGTCCCTACGCTCGGTGCACGCGAATATTAAGGCGACGATGCCAGCCATCGGCGGTATTCTCCATGGCGCGATGATTCTCGACGACGAGATCTTCGCAAACATGGGGCACGAGCAGTTCATCCGCGTGGCAGCGCCAAAGGTGAGGGGTGCGCAGCTCCTGGATGAGTTGTTTAACAGCAGCGACGACGAGCTCGAATTCTTCATCTGCTGCTCCAGCATTTCCTCGGTCATTGGCTGGAGCGGCCAGAGTAATTACACCGCCGCCAATGACTACATGAGTTCGCTTATGAGCTCGCGGCGCAAGCGCGGCCTGGCCGGCTCGACCATTAGCATCCCCGCCGTTATGGGCGTCGGCTACGCGGCGCGCTCCGACACCTTCGACTTCGGCTACATCCGCTCGATCGGCTACCTTAACATTGGCGAGGAGGATTTGCACACGCTCCTCGCCGAGGCTGTTCTCTCCGGGAGACCTGAATCGCAGTTGAAGGAGCAGCACCAGGATTTGGCTGGTGATACCAACACATCCCAGGTAGCGATGGGGGTGGGCTACGTGCCCGCAGACATGATCGTTAGGGAGGCGCACAAGCGCGACGTTCGGCTAGGTCACTTTGTGCTACAACGCGTCAACGACGATAACGCGGACCTCCAGGGCGGCCCCAAGGCGGGCGCGCAGGTCAAGGTTAAAGTGCAGCTGCAAGAGGTAGTGGGCGACAAAGAGGCGGCGTACACGGTGCTCCGCGACCGATTCTTGGCGCAACTGAAGCGCATGCTACGGATCCCGGCTGATGAGGACGTTTCCGACGGGCTGACGCTGACAGAGCAGGGCGTGGACTCGCTCGTGGCCGTCGACATCCGCTCCTGGTTCCTCAAGGAGCTCGAGGCCGACATGCCGACATTAAAGATCCTCAGCGGCGGTACCATTGCGGACCTCGTCAGGACGGCCCTTGCAAAGGCACTTCCGGCCCTAGGCGCGGCAGACGAGGAGAAGCCTGCGCTAGCTACGACAGAGGCCCTCTCACATAAGCCCGCCAGTGTAGAGGTAGCAGAGCCGCGGAGCAGCTCCATACCGCCCGAGTATGTTTCCGACAGTAGTCCCCACCTCTTACCGGACCAGTCGGGCTCTTCGGCAACACCTTCTGAACCCGACGCAGGACCGATGCCATCACTTACCGTAGAAGTGCTCGGCAAGATCACTCCCGATACTATGCCATCCATTATCACCGTGACTGAAATGGAGGTGCGTTCAGTTTCGTCGGCTTCGCTAATTACATCTTAAAGTTAACCCATAATCTCTTTACTACTGGGAATCTTTACGCCTGCCATTTTTACTTAAATGTATATAATTACCTTAATTACTAGTTAGGCTGGAATAATATTACGGTTTTATTAAGCTTAATAACTAATCCGTACCGGATAAGTGGTCGCCTTGAATTACCGCATCCGGTTTAACGCGGACCGGTAATCGACCGCGCCATACCCGATCCGGTAATTTTAAACAGTTACTTATTTTATCGTAATTAATTATTTATTTATATTAAGCCCGATTTAATAATTTTAATCGATTATTTATTTTAATATAAATAAATAATTAATTATATTAAACCCGATATAATAATTTTAATTAATAATTTATTAATTTTTTACACGTTTTATATTTATAACTTTAAATTAATAAAACGTTTATTTTATTTAATGTTAATAAATACGTACGTAAAAGGAATAATAATAATAATAATAAAAAGTAATTAAACTAGTATTATATTTTTTATATAAATAAAAAATAAGTATATAAGTACTTTTTATTAATATATAAATTTATATTAATAATTATTAATAATTAATATTTAATTTCTTTTCGTAATTAAATAATTATAAAATATTATTTAAATAATAAATAAACATATAAATAATTAATTAATTAATTAAATAATAAACGTTAATAATATTATTTCCGTTTTATTTATCCTTTTAATTTTAAAATAATTTAATATAACGCCTGGTTTATTCCTAACTATTAATCCAGTCGAAGGGTTTATGTTAATAAAAATATTAAAGGTTTTAAGCAATAAGTAATCACGTTTAATAATAATAATAAAAAAGGTACTTTAAGTAATTAAGTTATATTATAAGCTAATAAATTTAAAAAGTATTTAAAAAAAAAGTAATAAATATAACTATATATTATTTATATTTTTTATTCTTAATACTGGAATATATGGTTATTATTAAATCGTTAAAATCGTATCCGAATATAACGATTTAATACCGTTAAAATCATTACCGATTTAACCGATTTTTTTTAATCGTATAACGTATATGGTTTATTTTAATATGGCTATCTTTTTTTAGGGTTAGGGTTAGGGTTTAGGTTTAGGGTTAGGGTTAGGGTTAGGGTTAGGGTTAGGGTTAGGGTTAGGGTTAGGGTTAGGGTTAGGGTTAGGGTTAGGGTTAGGGTTAGGGTTAGGGTTAGGGTTAGGGTTAGGGTTAGGGTTAGGGTTAGGGTTAGGGTTAGGGTTAGGGTTAGGGTTAGGGTTAGGGTTAGGGTT